>WOXC01000992.1:0-315953 GCA_011680675.1 Gymnobelideus leadbeateri
ACAGATTTGTCAAAAAGTATTAATATAGAATATATACAACATACACAAATATAGATACATCTAGAAAAGGAAAAGAAAAATGAAAGCTCATGATTTATGAAGGCTTTGTAAATGTCAGTACCTTACAGTAATTGGGTACTATATTTAAAATATTATATATAATTATATCACATTTTAGTTATTTTATCTATAAGGAAACAAAATGTCATTAAATATCATGCATACATTTTAAAACATATATGTAATCTGTATATGTAATTAGCATTTTAGATAACTGACAAAATTAAAGCAAAATAATTTGCTACTAATTCATACTTACAGAAAGCTAATCAAAATATGCTATGATTTGGACCATATCTATAGCTGTCACATATAATCACTGTTAAATTAAGCTCTCTCTACTAAAATACATATGTAGAGACATGCATGTATATACAAAATAGCAACTTCTTTGTAAGTCGCAAATATTTCTTATTTTGAAGTGCTCATGGGATACTCACACCTGCCACCTTTAAAACTTTCTCATTAGAGGCTTCACTGAAATCTCAAGAGTGCTGTAATTAGTTTCTTTATCAAACAAACAAAAATACTGAATGAATGTTGTGGAATATATTTTGCCTAGATAGCACCCTGAACATGATCCGTAAATCTATTAATCTGATTGATGGATGTCTCAAAATCTATCCAAATTATGCCAATTACTCACTGAGATTATAGTAAATTTTATCTCTTTTTTTCTATTCCATTTTTACCTGGCAAATGCAACAATGAAAAGTAAATACTGCAATACAGAAAGGTAGGTATCAATTTAGCGATTCTTTCTTAAGAAGGACTGACATGTATAGATCTAATTTGCAAACTAGTCAAACTAACCTGAAGACCTTTTTTGCCTACCTTTTCCCATTTTTCCATTAAAAACAAAAGGTATTAATCACCAGATTTCAAAGGCAGCTGACTGATGCTATTCATTCCGTTTTGCATTCTCACTAATGCATAGCTCCATGAATAACTTCTCAAGTCTTATTATTTCTCAGAGTGGACAGACTCTTGCAACTTCCCTTCAATATGCCTCCTCCCCTTAATCCTTGCAAAGACTTATAGAGGATGGCTAAAAGAAAACATCATTGATTAAAACAAAAGTTTAGGGTTTTTTTTTTTTCCCAAGAAAAATGGGAACAAAATGGACATATTAAAGACAAGTCATGATTCACAGTCTGCACTGTGCTTTGTCCCTTATCCCTTATCTCAATGAACTCTTTAGTTTGACTGTTGGATAAGAAAGGACTAAACCACTGAATTTCTCCTAGCAACCAATGTCAGTCAAGGAAAAAGGCGTGTCTGTTCCAAGAGAGAATGGAAAAATTGGGAGTCATACAAAGCCAAACACATGTTCTTTTGCATCTGATTCCAAATTTATTGTTTCTCAAGGGAAAAAAGGGCTCAATGTTAAACAAGTATGCTTCGTGTATATGTTAACAATCTATAATCCCTAAATATTGGTTTGTCAACTTTGATATTTTGGTTTTCACAGATATTCCAATACCCATTCAAACACTGATGTTTTTTTTTTCCACATGTTTTTCAGTTTCTTACTTTCTTGAGTCTCTCTCTCTCTCTCTCTCTCTCTCTCTCTCTCAACCCTGGTATACCTCAGTTTCCTCAACTGTAAAATAACAGGTTTGGATTAGATAACTTCCAACTCTAGTACAAAGATTCTATGATCCTTGCATTCACCTCACTCCATTTTCAATTTCAAAATTTAGAGCTAGTCAGATTCTGCATTTTATATGTTATCCTTTCATGAATTATATTCTAAAGTCTGAGAATTTTATCTTTTTGGAAGGTAACCTGTAAAAGAAGTTACTTATATTATCTTAGTTGTATTCCAGGTTTAGCTGGTCAAGATCAAAATAAGCTCATAGAAGGAAAAGTCAAACAAATTTGTTGTTCAGACTTTCACACAGATACATATTAGCTGGCTCAAATATTTTGTTGATTGTTTCCTGAAAGCTATCCTATGAACACTGCAGGCATTATAGTTTTAAAAGCAAACATAATGACAAATAGTAAATACTTATATGTGTCCCTATTTTATAAAAATTATATTTCATAAAAACAGAAGTAATCTAATTGTGACAAATAGAAAGCAACTCAGAAATCCATACTTCTATAGCCACATATATGCAAAAAACAGCCACATGCTCAAATACTGTCCTTATGTGTTATTCATATTAATTTTTCTCTTTCAGAATTCAAAATTATTTTATGCAGACACTGAATAAAGACTTAAATGAAACACTTAAAAACATATTTATACACATATATTTTTCAGAGTCAATACACATATAAGTTTTTCATAAATCTTTCCTGAAGATATTACACTCCAATTATAAAATGAATTTCTTCAAAAGAAAACTACATTGAATGATACATTCAAGATTTTTAATATACTATCAAATACTTTTTACTCCTTAAATCTTGTCATTTTCATAAAAATTTTTAAAAATGGTTTTGGGACTCTCAAATAAAGGGCTCTTGTCCAGTCTACATGAGAAAAATGTCGATGGATATAGTAGCTATGTGACATTCCGTTTTTAAAAGGTTATAGTCTTTCTACTCAGTTTCTTCAATAATCAATGCCTATGATTAACAGAAGCAAACTTTAGAGATTTCTATATTTTACCACCTCATTTCCATTTTTTGCAGGGTTTTTTTATTTCTAAAAAGTTCTAATTCACGACAGAAATATTATTAGAAAATTGTACTTGTGTTATTAATGTTGATGTTTATACATTTGAGTGCAAATGTATAAACTGTATAAATTCATAGTAAAAGTAGACTCTCTGAAACTGATTGCTCCTTTCTGTCTCCCAGAAAAAATGCTGCATTTCAGTAAGTTCAGTCAGAATGGGACAGCTATTCTACAGGGTAGATAATCTGCTGCATTTTAAAAGGGTGGGTAAAATGATCTCTGAATAATGTCATAGCTATTTATGGACCATACTATAGACCGCTAGATTCATCCTGGGTTGATTGGCATTTAGTATTAGTCTGAAAATTATGTCCTGCAACTATTATAACTGAGAGTAAGAAATTGATAGCATGCCTCTCAATCAGGAAGATATGGATTCAAGTCCCACTTCTGACAAATATTAGTCATGTGATCTTGGGCAAGTCACAAAATTCCTCACACAGAATTCCCTATAATGATTCAATCACTGATTGGATCAATAAGTAGAGGTGGGGAAAGGGGGATCCTGTTTATCTGGGCTAATTACTTAATTCTATTTTAGGGATTGGTTACTATTTGGTAATAAACATTTAGAATTATAACTGTGAAAACCTTATCCTAAAGAAATCTCCTTGGCACAACTTTTCTCCTAAAATAAGCCAAAGTCCTTCCTATTTTCATCCTTTTTATACATTTTAAATTATTACAAACAAGGTAAAGGTTTTAGACAAATCACTACAAACTGAAACTTGTTTCAAGTGGGTGTTCTGATTTCAACTTGAAAAGTGTGTAATTGAACAACTTGAATTACACTCTCAAACTGAATTGTCAAACTTATTTCCAAAATTCCTGAGTGTACAAGCTAGGAAATGAGGTCCCAACAAGAACCGGAACCAATGAGAAGAAACAAAGAACTGTTCTCTAAACCTCCAAAAACCAAAACTTTTGTGTTGCATAAGGTTCTAGTTATAATAACAATAAAACAGTCACTCTAGACTGTAACCCAGCTGAGCAATTCTGCCCAGGCCTGTTGTTTATTCAGCATTAAATTTTAAAATATTTCATTTATCTTATAAAGAAAACAAAAAGCACAGTTGATTATTAACGAATGAAAACGGGCTCAGGTCACATATTAATGTTATACAGCCCACATCATGAGTTTGGTATATGCAGATTCCCAAAAGACTAAAATTGCTCCCAAACTATGTTTATATTTTTAAGTAATTTCTCTAACACCAACATTTTTCTCCCCTATACTTTACTAGAAAAAATATGGCAAGGTGGGAAATTTAACCTGACCTTTGTATTTTAGGAAACTTACCTCTTGCACATCTCAAATGTCAAAATATTGCATTGACTTAAGATCTTTTACATTCTAGTAAAATAAAAAAACCAAAGATTATTTACTCCCTCTCTTAAAAATCCATTACAAGGTTGGGGAGGTGGCACAGTGAATAGAGCACCAGCCCTGGAGTCAGGAGGACTTGAGTTCAAATCTGGCCTCAGACACTTACCACCAAAACTAGCCATGTGACCTTGGGCAAGTCACTTAACCCCAACTGCCCTACCTTCTCCCCTCCAAAATAAAAACAAAAAATCCATTACAAATAAATAACAAATTAGACAAGATTATGAAAATATAAATAGCTCAGGCATATTATATATAGAGGTTGAACCAAAGTAAAGAAATATTTATTAGATCAATCACTATTGATTGATAAAGGTTAATGAAAATATTTTCTCCTTTATAATACATAAAATCTACTAAATAATTATATTATTGTACACATGTACAACATAGAACTCTCATATATTTACAATCGCACTATATATACTACATATAGTATGTATATGTAGTATTTATACTATACTACATAGAGTATATACATATATGATATGTGTGTATAAACTATATATGCCATAGGATATAGATATGCACACACACCATATATCTAGCACATGCCATGCTATATACAATATATGGTGTACATAGTGCTATGATATATATACTATATATAGTATATATGCTATAGTACTATCGTATATGCTGCATATAGTGCTATAGTATATCTACTATACTATACGCTAAACATAATACTAAAGTGTATATACTGTAGGATCATATGGTATAGGTATACAATATTATAGTATTATATTAGACTTTATATATTATAAAGGAGAAAGTATTTTCTTGTATTACTATATATAGTATATATAATACTATAATATACACTATATACGTAAGTACTATGCCAATAGAAACTATTTTAAATATAAAATTGACATGAAAGATATGACAAGGTGGGAAATTTAAGTTTATCTGAGCATGCTTCAATGGCTAATACAATATATTATTTGTAATATGTCTCACATTTAGCCCTTTCTATCATGATACCACTAATTTGGGACCCATATTTATCCTGTAACCAACATCTAAACTATAAATCATATATATGGTAACATAATTATCATAGTTGCAAAGGTATGGGAGCAGATGTGTCCCCTCAAAAATCAACAGAAATTCTAAATGAGCAACATTAAGAATTCATCATGCTTAAACACCAAATGGCAAGCTATGCTCTGCACAGAATGAAGAGTCTCCTAGAAGAAAGTACAAGCAAGATCCCTCATCTGGCATTCAGTGCTTCAATAGCTTCAACCTACCCTTCCAGTCTTACCTTCTACACTTTTCACTGGCTGCCCCCCCTTGTTTTGTAAATCCTGATCACTCACCTTTACTTCTTAGATCCTTTGTTTCTTTCAAAATTGCTTAAGCACAACTCGAAGCTTTTCCTTATACTCACTGGTACTTATGCCCTAACTCCCCAAATTATCTATGACATATTAAATAATATTAGGGACAGAACCAAAAATCAGGTCTCCTGCTTCCCATTACACTGTTCTTCCACAGCACCAAGCTATTTGTTGCTTACTCTTCAGTAACTAGAACAATGGATTTATACAAAATCACATCATCTTTCAAAGTAAAAAAAATCTCAGAGATTATATGGTTCAAGCCACATCCAAAAGGAATTATCAGTTTTGAATGCCTGACAAGTGGTTATATAATCTCTGAATGAAAACCTGCCATGTGGGGGAACCTGCCACCTCCTAAGGCAGCTCATTCGAACTTTTGTACTTTTTCATTTAGGAAATTTTTTCCTAGTATCAAGCCAAAAATTGTCTCCTTGCACCCTCTACACATCGTTCCTGGTTCTTTCCTTTGAGGTCAAACAAAACAAGTCTAATTCTTTTTCCAGACGACATCCCTTTATACACTTGGAGACAGGTGTCACATTCCTGGAGAACTCTCTTCTCCAGGATAAATACTTGCATTTCCTTCGGCTGACTCATATGACACTAATTCAAGGCCTTTCTTCATCCAGAGTATCAACATCTTTCCTAAACTGTAATTTCAAAACCTGAACACAAAACTCTAGATATGGTGTAACTAAGAAAGAATACAGTTGGACTATTAATACTTTATTCCTTGAAGGTATGCTCCTCAAAGCAGCCCCTAAACACCCTAGGATTTTTGGGCTACCATATTATATTTAGCTAAGGAACCACTAGTAACTATTTCTCTTTTGGCCAACAAGGCTGAAAATCTTCCCCTCCTAGTTTGATTTTTTTTTTTATTAAAAGGGCTATCCCTTGATTTACTTCTTAAAGAGGCCTATCACTGAATGCTCATTACCTGTCTCAAAATGAGAATCTGAAAAGACCTTTAGCATAAAAGGGCCAGGGTCTCCCATTGCATCCTGGACCATCTCCAGGCATCCTGACGAGTATCTGGCCACTGGATCCTGATGACTCTGGAGGAGAAAGTGAGGCTGCTGACCTTACACAGCCCTCCCTCACTCAAATCCAAGTCAACTGAAAGTCATATAATGATTTCCCTGATGTTTTAAACCATCCTCTTCGAGAATGAAGGATAAACATAAGCTAAGGGACCACTAAGAACTCTAGTTGTTTTCAGGCAATTCATTATCTGACCATACCTACCCCATCTTGTACCAAGTTTTCAGGCAAATCACTATCTGTTCCCCATCTTGTACATAGTTATTTTTAATAAAATTAAATAAATTAAGTTAAATTAAAATTCCTATTAGATTTCATTTTATTAGACTCAACACAGTATTCTAGTTTGTTGAGACCCTTTTGACACTGATTCTGTTTATTCACTGTGTTAAGTTATCCTTCCCAGTTTTATGTGACATAAACATTAATGATTATGCCTTGTATTCCTTCATTTAAATCACTGACAAAAACTTGAAGCAGCACATAGTCAAAAACAGACCCTTAGAAACTCCACTAGATACCTACTGCCAAACTGAGATTAAACCATTAATGGCTACTCTTTAAGTATTTCAACCAGTCTCAAATTCATGGAACTATATTATTGTCTGGTCATATATTTCTGGATTTTCCAACAAAAATATGAAATATTTTATCAAATACTTCACTAACATCTAGGTGAACTACAACTACAACATTCCCTCAACGCTCTAGTTTAGTAACACTGTCAAAAAAAGGAAATAAGGTTAATCATAATGGGACCTGTTGTTAATGAAGTCATTCTGGCTTTCTAATCGTTGCTTCTTTTCTCCATATGTTTTTACTATCCTTTTCTGGGCTAATTTGTTCTAGAATTTCCCAAGGAGTCAAAGTAAAGCCAAGCTAATTTTGCAAACCTTCTTTCTACCCTTTTTGAAAAAATAAGACTACTTTTCCCCTTTTCTAGCAACATTCTATGCTATGTTACCAGATAGGAAAGAGGCATTTCAAAGTCAATATGGTACCCACTGGCAGGTGGAAAACTGAATCTTGAAAGTATTATGAAAGTCACTTATTTCAAAAGATTCATATCTGACTCACTACTTGGTTACTTGCACCAAGCAGTAGATGTTTAGAGGGCTGTGATTGGTAGGGAAGAATGGAACAATATTAATAACTATGATGCAAGGGATACAACATACATTAATTATTACATTTCTATAGGAGGGGGAACATGATTATCTGCAATGAAGACTGTCTCATATATAGGTCCTTTATCTTATGAGGATAACTCATTAAGTAGAAAGGGTCTATTCCTTTGATGACAATGAGGCATTAGGAATGCTTAAGTATTCCAAATAAGGAAGCTTGGTATCTTTTCTTAGAAACATCTTCCTATTGGTACTACAAATTGAAGACTTGTCTTTTTTATTCCATTTGCTTAGGCACTTTGATGTATTTGTGAGCTCATCATAAGTGAACTCTTCTTTAAATGACATAGATCACAGTCCACTGATGCATGTTCATTTTTTGTGGTTGTAGTCCTTGAGTTCCTATCAGACTATCAGCCATTGTGGCAGCCCTCTTGTAGTTTTCTTGACATCAGGGAGATAATGCTAAAGCATTTGAAATCATGGAAACACTTAAAAAAGACTCCCTTCAATGTAATTTTCAAAGTTTATAGCCATAGCATACAACTTTCACCTCACACCAAATAGAATTCTAAGTTGCTTTTGCCCTCTACCTTTAACCCAGGGATAAGGTGCAGAATATTAAATAAGGATTAGCCCAGGGAAGGCTAAGGAACCTTCTCCAGGTTATAACTGTTCTAGGTACTATTCTACTAATCGGTTCTCCCAAGGGTCTTCTGACCTGGAAGCAAAACTATGGAATATTCATAAAATAGCTTTAATTCTCCATATGAAGACAAAATGGCTACCACAGGAGCTTGTCAGTCAACCAAAGAGCATTTAAATGTTTAGTAGGTATAAGGCACTGTGTTAAGTGCTAGGGATACAAAGAAAATCGAAATCATTATGCCTACCCTCAAGGACCTTACATTCTAATGGAGGAGGGCGGGTCATACTTGAGTTTTAAATAAAGAAGTGTCTAAAACCTCCAAGAAACAACTGGAAAAGTAAACAACACTCAGCCATGACAAAGTACCTCAAAAAAGGTTTCTTCTCTATGAGGAGAGAGGAAAGAGTGTTGAGGGATTCCTGACTGATTATGATAGCATAGAGTAATGAAGTTCTAGAATGGGGATTCTAGAATGAGGAAGAATAATAAAAAATAATTTGGGTCTTTGAAAGTTAGGAAAATGTGCATTTACTAAGGAATGTAAATAAAGTAATTTTAAAATAACCAGGAAACCCACAGAGGGCTATGCTATGTTTTATTAGAAGCTCATAGCTTTCATTAGAAGCTAAAGACTTAGAGCTAAGTTTTCCAAATATTAATATTTTGCACTAGAATATTGACACATCATTTTGAAAAAGTGTACTGTACCCTTTATCTAAGAATAGGAACAGAAGCATCCAGGAAGAAGGAATACCCTTTCAGTATATGAGGGAACCCAGTAAGTCAAACAGTTCAAAAAGAGTGATTTGCTGTTAATGAGTGGTTGAAATATCTGCAATGTGGTCAGTGGATATAGTAGCAAGTACCCCAGCATGCCCAGGGTGTGCCAACACAGGTTCCTAGATTTGCTTTTCTAAAGGAAAGCAACTCAAAATGGGTTAACAATCTTGCTTTGATCAATCAAACATATCATTTACCTAGTTCAGGGGGAAAAGGTCAGCACCCCAAACTTCAGAGTATACAGACAGAAACATTTCAAGCAGACAGGCCTCCAACTGTCCAACCATTACATCCATACCAAATCACAATTACCAGAGAGGGAAGCATCAACATCTGGGTTTTCAAAGGCGGGGGGGGGGGGGAGGTACTCTCAATGGCTGCCCAGAGTCTCATCTCATCAAATCACAGAACACTTCTCAAAGTGAGCCCCAAAACAAAGTCTCACATCAGGGATTATATAGCCTTCTCCTGGATCAAAGAATGTAACAACCCTCTTGACCCACTGCCCACCACAGGCTCCAGGTGCACTTAACCTAGAGGCAGGGAAGATCTTAAAAATGTACATTCCTTGTGTGTGTATATGGTTACAGTTATATATGGATAGAGGGCATAGGTTGAATTTGTTGGGAAGGGAGAATACTCAAGGGATGAAATTATGAGGTGAGAGAGGAAAGTGGCAAGAGGAGATGGGGAGAGACAGGGTAGGGTAAACTATCCCATGTAGAAGAAGCAAGGGGAAGTGGTTGCAAAGGAGGGGGAGAATAAGGAAGGCTAAAAAGGCAAAACCACATTCACATTGAATTTGGTTCAGGGAGAAAATGACATACATACTAAATGGGATATCTCAACCTGCAGCAGGATAGGGGGAAGGGGGATGAGAGGAGGGATGATGGATGGGAGGGCATCCTTGGGGTGAGGGGAGGTTGGAAGTACCCACTATAGAAGAAGGACAGGATCATGTAGGGAATGGACCAGGTGGGGGGTGGGATGAGTGGGAGGGAATTATAAGCAGCCTTGTACAATATATCTACTATGATAATGTTTTGCATAGCTAGAAATGTACAACATATACTGAATTACTTATCTCCCAAGAGGGAATGGGTGACAAGAGAGGAAGGAAATGGATCTGAAATTCGAGGTCGTAACATTAAATGTTTCAAATATATATAAAAAAAGCACAAAATGAAACCTATAGTATATGATATATAGTAATAAGAACAATAAATCTTAACCTATGTTGAGTGAAAAAAAAATTTACATTCCTGTAACAGTGGACTGGACTTACACAGCAATCATATTTGCAATATGAAAATACTTACCTTTTGAAAATCTAAGACAGATTAATTTATTCATAATTATATATGATATAATCCACTGTCTCATGAAAAGTGTGTTATCATTTCCAGTGAGCAAATCAACTAAGTGGGACAAGTAATGTAGGAGGTCTATGAGACTTTGACCCATTAAAAGGGACAAAGATTGAAAATAATTAAGAACCACTGGACTAGCCCATCTGAATGTCTCCAAATAAGCATAAATTCAAGTCATCTTATAATAATAGTTCATTGCTTTACTAATTTATCAATTTTGGAAAACAAGCCTATTATTAACTCTCTCTTACTCTGTCTCTCTCTGCCTCTCTGTCTCTCTGTCTCTCTGTCTCTCTCTCTCTCTGTCTCTCTCTCTCTCTCTCTCTGTCTGCAAGAGAGAGGAAGAGGCTAACGTAAATATACAAACATGTAAATGCCAGTCTTGAAGCTCTATAGAAAAATGTTATTCCATAAATTCCCTTAATTTTCAAAAACTCACACCAGAATTATCTGTGCCTATACTGGTAAGTAAAGCAAAAGGTAACAAAGGGCTTCTAGGGAGATGAAATATTGCTGGAACAGATGAGTGGCAAAGTCTAATTTGGATTTTACCAAAGCTAGAGAATACAGACCTAAACAAAGGATGCCTTTTTTAAAAAATCAAGAAGGTATTAGGTTTTATATTTCCAGTTATTTCTCCCAAATTTCTTCCCCTTTTCAAGTGTTACTCATGCTTCTAAGGACAAAACAACAAGGGTGTGGTAGAGGGAACAGAAAATGGAATTTTATATACATGTGTATGTGTCCTACCTTGAAGGCTGGCAAAATAACTAATATGTACATTTTTATATACCATCCTATTTAATTAACAAGATTTTTAGGGTAAAGTCTATAATATTCCATTCATAGTATCCAGTTAACCATGGATATTTGAGATTTTAAAATATTATATAATGAATTGCCTCAGGACTAGAGTGAGTAGAGTTCCCATATTAATATCATAATTTTTTAATTAAAAAATTTGTTTTCCTAGTGCCTAAGAAATTCTCCTAGATTACAGGATCTTTCTCCATTTTGCAAATTGGCCAACTTTTGCATATTCCATGTTAATTAAAGCTTAATCAAATACAGTATATCTGATGGGAGATCATTTCATCCTAGAAGAATAAATTTCAATTTTATCTGTTTCTAATCTGGGTTTTATGATGGGTAATATATGTCTTACATTCAATTGCTAAAAGAAGCACCTTGGTTGGCAGGTCAGCAGGGCAAGACAGAGAGCCTGGATTAGAGTCAAGAAGTACAGAAATCAAGTTCACCTCTGACAAATTCTAGTTATGTGACCCTGGGCAAACTACTTAATCTTTTAGTGCCCCAGCAACATTCTAAGACTATAAACTGCAAAACTTTCCAGTGGCTGACCTGCAGTGATAGAGGGAAATTTCACAACTAGTATTTCCCTACACCAATACAATCAGAAGTCCACAGCTAACTAAAAAATTAAATTAAATTAAAATTAAAAAGACTGGAAAGATTGAGGGTAGAGGTGGGGGTTGGAATGGAATGCATGAAATCTTTCTACAGTAATCTAAGGATAACTAAGTATATAGGTGAAATGTGTTTATGTTATCATTGAATTTATTGTAAAAGATAAGAAAAATGTAGCCTCATTTAATAACTATCATGATCATCTACAACAGTCATATTTACATGTTATAGATGACAGCATACAGAATATTGTAATGTAATACAAATAATAAACTGTGGAAATCTATATCAAATATTGGTTTAAAAAAAGGCTACAAAGTTCTATGACTAAGTTTTAAAAAATAGAAAATGTGAAAAGGATAAACTAAAAAAAATATTCTTATAAAATGGTAATGCAAATCCTGCTCAGGTCTTATTTTGTGAAAGGTTCATGTTCTATTTTTCCCTCCAGAACAGCACCAAAAGTTGAAGGCAGAGTTTGGTTTTTTGCTTACTTCAGGTTTTCAAAGGAAAACCATGCTTGCTTGCTCATTCTTAATAGATCAAAAAGGTATTCTGCAAAATAATGCTTTTTAAAAAGAACATATCTTCTATAGTATGGTGAAGCTCTACCATTGTCATACAATAAAAATGCATATATGAATAACTGCTATAAAATTGCCATATAAATCTATGCATATACTTTGTCACACTGAATAAGATTAATCTTAGTATATAACACCAATATAGTATATCTTTTAGAATTCTCTGAATTTGAAATTCATAGAGAAAATGTGTAAAAGATTATTCTTCAAAGAAAGATAATAAAGGAGTAGGAATCATAGAATCTTTGGGCTAGAAGAAAAAGTAGATCAATCTGATGAGGAAACTGAGGCCCAAGGAGAACAGCCAAAGCACCAATTTCCCCGGTCAAATCCTCTTTAGTGCCAAGACAATTCTATCATTCTTTGTGGAGCAACAAGCAAACTGTTCATTTCACCAAAACCTTGGTTTTCAAGTCACTTACCCTTAGTTTGCCTACTTTCCTCTTTGGAGTTTTAGTTACAACTTCATCTTCTTAACTCAACCAATAGCATCATATTGCCCCACAGTGACATGTATGCCAAGAGCCAGCATCAAACTTATGATTTGCATAACACGGCTATAAAAACTTTAGAAACACACTTCTTCACTTTCTACACATTTGAACACTGTTTTGAAAAGTATTTTGACAAATCATTTTAAAACCTTTGAATTTCTTCTCCACAAATCATAGCAGATTTTCATTTTATTTCATTTTGAATCTGCTATACAGTAGTAGGCAGGCAAGGTATTTGTTATCTGATTCATCTGACTTCCTCCCTTGTCCTATAAATGCTAAATCGGAACAAAGGTTCTAGTTATGTTTCTCATAGAGAAAAAAAGAATAAATTATGTCTCGCTACTATCGTTCCAGCAAGCTAGTTAATTACATTTGTTTCATATGTCTCCAAAACAGCCTGGTACATTAATTATATTCTGTAACACCAAGCTCTTCTGATTCACTCTGTCACTTCCACTGAACACTTTAATTGTATTCCTTCTAGTAATACACTATTTGTTTTTTGGCGGGGGGTTTAACATATACTGATAATTGTATAGCCTGTACAGTTTTTACATGTACATTTCTGGTATTGCTAACCATAAGCTCATAATTCACATGGAGCCTAAGTCCATTTTCCTAAAGGTTACATTAAATCGCTCTTGCTATACTTACACAGCAATTAAAGAACCCTGCAGGATGAATCCCTCCATTTCTTCATTTCAACAAGCCAAACTTATTAAAGTATAACCTATGTGGAGTGCAGTAAACTTAAGACACTCTAATTTTAAATGATTAGCTTCAAAACATTTCTGCCTAGAACAGGAAAAAACAGAAGTAACGAGAGGCAACACGCATTACCTCCTATCATAAGAGCAAAAGAGAAGTTGCCCATGACTGCAAACACATTCTACAATAAGTAAACTAATCTGTATCACTTCATGTTTATAGAGAGGCCTCCTTCTGCTTCGAATACATAGGGTTTCCTCAAGGAGCAGCTGCCTGGAGCAAAGTTTGCTCCCACAGACAGGCAAAAATGGCCAGTGTCCCAGATAGTGAATCAAGTCAGAATACAAAAGCTATTGCAAAGTTAAAATTGAAACTTAAAGGAGAATGAATATCAGGAGTTTGGAAGTACTATGGGCCTCAGAGACAACTATTTTTTCAGGAATGTTAAAAGATGATATAAAACATTACAATTCACATTACACAACATTGGTAATCATAGCACATAGAATTCAAGTTTTTAGCACAACATGCCCTAACTCTCCCGTTTCTTCATCCTTTTTTGCTAATAATAAATGTATAGCCTACTGGTTCTACTGTGTCAATATCAACTTATCTTTAGTCCCTTCATTTCAAAGAGGTTCATATGCTATGAAAACTGCTCAGAAAACCAAATCTGAACAACAAAAGACATAAAAACCTAAGGAACAATATTAGCTCCTTGACAGATTGACTCAATCTAAAGAGAGACACCTACAGCACCTGTTCAAAATCCCTATTGTCTTTGAACACTCCCACCTAAGCCTTCCCTATTAGCTAGCCTATTTTCCTGTTAGCCCGCTGCCCTCCTGTTTCAGACACAGAAGACTCTCTCTCCCTACTTTTGACAGTTTTCTCCACAAACTCTAAATTCTAAAAACTAATTTCATAGTGTATGTGCATTCTCCAAGACACAGGTGATACCGGTCATCAAGATGTCTGTTCTCAAATTCCTAACTCATTTTTACCATCTTCCAAAATGGCAATTACCACGTTTGATAAGCTGATTCTCTAAACAAAAGTTGTCACTAAATCACAGAAAATAATGTTAAACAAAATGGCATCTAGTCATATCTGAAAGATTTACTCTGACATTCCTTTTTTCTAACCACACTAATAAAATACTATTTGTAGTCACTTTATCATTTTTTTTATAAACTGGAAAAAACCTCATTGCAAACATACTTTTAAGTTTCAGAAACAAAAGAAAAAACAAGCTCCTCCCAAAAACACCTCCCCAAAAGCTCTTGTAGCCATACTACATGCTTTAATTGAAACAAATCTATTTAAGATGCTCTTATGTTATTTTACATATGTCTCCTACAGGCTCAAAGGAGCCTACTCTACCAAAAAAAAAAAAAAGAATAAATTTTGGTTGAAGGTTTTAAACTTACCATAAACCTGAAAATATACAAATCCACAGAGGAGGAGTTGTGTAAACATTAGCAGACACATTCTGACATATTAAAAATGATCCAGATGCTTAAAATACCAATCCCAGAAAACAAAAGTAGAAAAATGAGTATCCTTTTCAAAAAGAGGTAGGTCTTAAGTTTAGACTTCCCTAGAAGCTAATTAAAGTAAAGGGCAAATCTCAAGATCAAAAGATGTTGGAAAGGTCTTGAATAGGGCACATTTAGATGCATCCACATTAACAGAGGGAATTCCAAAGGCTGCTAGATTTCCACACTCTGCTTCCTAAATTCCCACCAATCCACCTCAGGTAGAGGAATTATCCAAGTGTGTCTAAAACGCAGTTCTTAGAATCCATTCAATCCAAAGCCAAGTTCTTTCTTCAGAAGCCAAGAAGAAAATGGAAGAAAAGGGCCTAATTCCTAGAAATTGTTCCAAAAACTTCCCATCATATTGCCGAAAAACCATGGGCTTGACTGCTTCTTTTCTTTCCACCCTCTTTCTTTCTCATTCACATTAGTTCCAGGTCCAGTTTTGCTGGTGTGGTTTGGTTTTGTTTTTTTTTTTGTTTGTTTTGTTTTGTTTTTTGTTTGGTTTGGTTTTTGGTTTTTTTTTTGTTTTTTGTTTTTTTTACTTAACTTCCATAATAAGAATGTGACAATGCAACATTTTTGCAGGCAGGCTTGACTTAGGTTGGTTTTTGTTTTTTCCTATGCAACCTTTCTCCCACCGTTTTGCCCTTTTCCAAAAGAAAGTGAACAAGATTCAGAAGAAAAATCAAAAAAGAAACTGAGGTCTGTAACTCTCAATACAGCCTTGCTAGAGGGAGGGAGAAAAGTGAGTGGCAAGGCTAGGGCTTCTGCAGGCTCAGGCTCAGGCTCAGCCCTGCCGCCGCTACCGCCGCCGCTGCCGCCGCCGCCGCCTCTTCTGCTCCTGCTGCTATGCAATTGTGAATAGGAAGTGCTCACTGGAAGGAGCTAAACTGGATGTGTGTGTGTGCCTGCGTGTGTGTGTGTGCCTGCGTGTGTGTGTGTGTGTGTGTGTGTGTGTGTGTGTGTCCGCGCGCTGGCGCGTGCCTTGGAAAGAGATGCAGAGAGCCCAGGGCAGCACTGTCCAATATCTGCTGCCGCTGCCGCCGCCGCCGCCGCCGTTTTTGCTGCAGATCAGCCTGGAGGCCCCAGGACTAGGAGACCTTCTTCCTTCGCAGCTGCCGTTGCTGCTGCCGCTGCTGCCGCTGCTGCTGCTGCTGCTAGACCGACTGGAGGAGGGAAAGGCGGGAGAGGAGTCCAAGAAAGATAGCAGCTTGTAGTCGGTGGGCCCGGGGGAAGAGAGAAGATGAGGGCGTGGACTAAGCTCCTTCCACTTCCAGACTCCACCACATGCCCACTCCCTGGGATCTTGGCTGGGGAGGAGGAGGGAAGAGAAGGGATGTGAGTGGATAAAGGCAAGGGGAAAAAAATCTATTAGGCAGCTATGCGAGGGTGCAGACACTCAATTCCTTCCTTTCCTCCAGTCTCCTCCCTTCCCTAACCTCGCCCCTCTCCTGTGGAGAAAGGTAGAATTTACGCGATGGCTCCTCTGCTCCCATTTAATGAGCAGGTAATTTTCTTGGTGACTGGTTTCATGGAAGCACTTCCTAATTATGCATTCCCTCTCTACCTGCATATTCCATACACACACACACACGTGCGACCTTCCTCTTTAAACGAATATCCGAAAAGGAAAAACAAAAACCCTTCAAAGGAAATGTTACCCTTCCAGTGCTAAGTAAAACACCACCTCTCCCTTCCCCCATTAAGGAGAAATGGTAAACATCCGAGCTTCGGTTTCACTTAAGACCCATCTCCAGGCCCACAGGCTTCTGTGGGCGGGAAGGAAAGGGCTCTAGGTCCGGCAGTGTTTGGCATTCGCCTTATGGCAGCTGAAAAGTGAGTTTAGAGGGAGATCGCTTCTGTGATCCAAAGGCTTATTAAGAAAAAAAAAAGGATCCCAGCAAAGAGAAAATGCAGAACTTGGAAGATCCCTAAACGCTTCCTCATCTTGAGATATAAACCTCAAAATTAAATTTGTAAAAGATCTAAAATCTACGGAAGCTGAAATTCAAGTTGGGCCATTAACTGCTACAACTAATGAAAACCAAAAATGGAAAGGATGGCGGGTGGGAAAGCTGTAATTAAAATAGGGTTTAAAAAAAAAAAAACACCAAGTAAATCTGCTGGAAGATCAAGGAAGGGCAGATTTAGATCAAAGAGATCCGAGCATACCCCGAGTCTTTAGTGTAAAAAGCGTGGATGAGAACACGTGTGATCACAGGCTAGCTGGGAGCAGTTTGATGCTTGTGCTGAAGATTAGACAGTAGGTTACAAGAACACACACAGGTCCAGGAGCCAAGCATGCTAGACTGTGAATCTTTAGTTCCCCCTACTGGAACACAGTGGGAAAAATGTGTGTTGCTATTTGAACTTAATTTTTAAGTCCCATATCACCTTCTTTACATAATTCATTCGCATTACCTACTATTAGTAAGGTAAGCGATAAGTAAGCAAGCAATAGCTTGCCAGTTTAAGACTAACACAATCTTTTTGTCATAAAATATTAATTAAACAATGAATTCTGTAACCCACAGCTCTCTAAAAAGAAATTCTAGATTCTTAGGCAATTCCTATATAATGATTGTGGGATATGAATACTTTGATAGTAGTACACTCATCACAGAAAAACACCTGGAACGTAAACAAAAGAGGAAGTGGTTGGTTGTCTTGGTGGACATTTGGTATATATCCCAGAACTGAGTATGAGCTGTACTTTTCTGGGTTGTCTGGATTAGCCTGAAATACAGCAGAGTGTAACAGTGTAGACCAAGTTAAAAGACAATTGCAATATTAATATCTATATCAGAGAATAATTAATATAATTACATCAACAACACATACAATAAAAACATCAACTTCTGACCTCAACTAATACTGAAGGTTAAAGAAAACCCTTAAAAGCAGGAAAGTTAGAAATACATCCTTACTAATTTATCTACCTTCAACTTCATTTTAACTGAACTGGATGCCATCTTTGGTCACTATTAAGGAAGTAATAAAAAAGTAATTGTCTTCATAGAGTGGAAAAATCTCCACACTACAACTTAAAAATTAAATGTAGATTTGGTTCCAGAATACCAAATGTAATTTTTCCCCCTTCAACAACCTTCTGGATAAAGAAATATGCATGGAACTCTATGCTGTTTAATGTAAAACTTGGAATGGTAATATTATGTACTCAAAATGTGCCTAGTGGATAAATATATATTTTAATACATTTAAAGAATACTGTGGATAAGAGGCTATAATTAAAAGTAATTTGGCGAAGGTGAACAAATGGTCTTCTTTGTCTCTGAGTTGGCATTAATAGAGGACCATAAATCATTAATCTATAGAAACATACACAATAGACTATAAAATTATAAACTTTTTTCTTTCCGTTCAGGGTATCTTAATTACTTAGAAGAGATGGGGGACTTAAATCTATTTTTTGCACATTTCTGATGTCAACCCTAAATTTAGTCAATCTCCACTGCCTTAGAAACATGACAACATTTTAAACACAGTAATTGTACTGATCTACTGTGTTAATTGTGATTTTTGAAACATATTGTTTGATGTTGTAATTATAAATGATAGGATTCCAATATGGAGTTACTTGGACTAAGTGATCCTAATGATCATAAACATATAAGTAATGAAGATAACCCATACTTTTCCACTGTTCTGACTTATCCTGACCCTGTATCAAACACGTAAATGATCTCAGCTCCTTCTTGGACAAGAATCCCTGCCCCCTCAGTGGCTATGAGCCAAGGCCCATTTCTGGAATCCGTACTGATTTCTGGCATCCCTGATTATGGATTCAGATCTTCACCAAATTTCTGGTCCAGATTAGGAAATTTCCCCACCCAAGTCTGGTATCAATAAAGACCCAGAGAATTTCCCCACCACATCTGGGTCTGATCAGAAATGCCCCTTCCCATATCTGGCATTGATTACCTATTCTCAACCAAGCCTATCTATAAGGTATAAAATTTCTCTGATCAGAACCCACTTTGAGTGTGTATACTCCCCACCAAGATGTTTGCCATAGTACATGTCTCCCTCATATGAGTGACCCTGGAATAATGTGTGAGACTGAATGTTTGTGTCACCATTTAATGTGTGTGTGTACACTTTTGTTTTTGCCTGCTTACTGTACTACATTGTAATAAAGCTCATATGTTTATTAGCTTTTTGAGTAATAGTTTTCTTAAATCCTCAGAATTGGTTCTTTACCCTAAACCAAGCCAAGGCCAAATGAAACATCAACTGAAGAATTGGATATTATTCGTGGATATTATTCCATGAAAAAAATTTTTTTACAAATTTTTAAAAATATTTTAGTGTTTTATATTACATTGTTGATATCAAAAAATCTAGAAAAAAATCTGTGCTCAACAATTGTGGAATTTGTCAATAATGTCATACCATGATCAATGATAAATAGAGACCATAATCAATGATAAATATAGTTGATATTCAATCATGTCCAACTCTTTGGACCCCATTTAGAGTTTTCTTGGCAAAGATACTGGAGTGGTTTGCCCTTTCTCCACCTCATTTTAGAGATGAGGAACTGAGGCAAACAGGGTTAAGTGACTTGCTCAGAATCACACAGCTAGTAAGTATCTGAGGCTAGACTTGAACTCATGAATCTGCATCTTCCTGGCTTCAGTCCTGAGACTCTACTGTGCCACCTTGATGCCAATAACAACTATAAAGAATACAAAGAGATATAGCAAGACTTCTATGAATTGATGCAGAATGCAAAAAAAAAAAAAAAAAGGAAAACAAAAAGAACATACACACTACCTTAAAAAAAACTAGACCTGCTATTTCATCAAGGTAAGGCTCTTGTGGTAAGGAAATTTGTAGATAAATACTTTCTCTGCAACTTCTTATGGAATTTCCTGGGGATTACTGAGAGTTTGAGTGACTTAAAGTAGGATTGCATAGACAGTATGTATCAATAGGACTTGAACCTCAGTCTCCCTGACTTTCAGACTGATCTTTTCTATCTACTGTCTAATACCTTTCAGAATGACAAAAATGACAAAAGAGGAAAATAGAAATTTTAAGGGTTATGAGAAATCAGGCATATGAGTGCCCTGTTGGTGGAGCTGCAAATTGGTTCTATCATGTTGGAAAACCTTTTGGAGCTCCCTGAAAATCACAGAATTATAGACTCGTAGTTTTTTGGGGGGGGTTTTTTAATTCATTGTTCTTTTATTCAGTAAAACTATCTAACTAGAGTTAATGCATATATTTTTGTTTCTTTTCATCAGTCAGTGAATAGAGTACAATTGTATGTACAATCATTAAAAAAAAACAACTTTATGCTGTTAGTTTGTTTATGAAGTTTGAGAACTTCAACTGTTGAGAACAGTTTTCTCTTGCATCTTTTATATAAGATAATTTACCCTAATCTATTGCTCCCTTTCTCCTTCTCCCAATATATTTCTCTCTCACCTCTTAATTTTATTTTTTAGATATCATTCCTTCATATTCAACTCATCTTGTGCCTTCTGTCTATGTTACATGTATTTACATATGCACACACTCACATATGTATTTATACACACATACATCCTGCATACATACACACATACATATATATGTTTGTATACATATATATATACATATATGTGTATATATATATATATATATACATATACATATAATAGTTCAACTTAGGTAAGTTCCTTATGATTTATTTGTCCTGTTTACCTTCTCATGCTTCTCTTGCTTCTTGTGTTTGAAAGTCAAATTTTCTGTTCAGCTCTAGTTTTTTCATCAAGAATGCTTGAAAGACCTCTTTTTCATTGAATGACCATATTTCTCCCTGTAGCATTATACTCAGTTTTGCTGGGTAGGTGATTCTTGGTTTTAATCCTAGTTCCTTTAACCTCTGGAATATCATACCCCAAGCCCTTTAATCCCTTAATGTAGAAGTGGCTAGATCTTGTGTTATCCTGATTGTGTTTCCACAGTACTCAAATTGTTTCTTCCTGACCGCTTGCAGTTTTTCTCCTTGACCTGGGAACTCTAGAATTTGGCTACAATATTCCTAGGAGTTTTCTTTTTGGGATCTTTGTCAAGAGGTGATGGGTGAATTCTTTGAATTTCTATTTTGCCCTCCAGTTCTAGAATATCAGGGCAATTTTGCTAGATAATTTCTTGAAATTTCTAGGCTCTTTTTTTGTTCATGGCTTTCAGGTAATCCAATAATTTTTTAATTATTTCTCCTGGATCTATTTTCCAGGTCAGTGGTTTTTCCCATGAGTATCATATTGCCTTCTCTTTTTTCATTTATTTGGATCTGGTTTATAGTATCTTGATTTCTCATAAAATCATTAGCTTCCATTTGCTCCAATCTAATTTTGAAGGAATTATTCTCTTCAGTGAATTTTTGACATTCCTTTTCCATTTGGCAAATTCGACTTTTTAAGGCATTCTTCTCCTCATTGGCTTTCTGGGCCTCTTTTGACATATGAGCTAGTCTATTTTTAAGGTACTATTTTCTTCAGTGTTTTGGGGGTTTCCTTTAGCAGGCTGTTGACCTGCTTTTTATGATTTTCTTGCATCATTCTCATTTCTCCTCCCAATTTTTCCTCCACATATCTTACTTGATTTTCAAAATCCTTCTTGAGTTCCTCCATGGCCTATAACCAGTTTGTATTTTTCTTGGAAGCTTTTGATGCAGTAGTTCTGACTTCATTATCTTCCTCCCATTCCATGCTTTGATCCTTTTTGTCCTCAAAAAAGGACTCTATATTTATGCTTCCTATGATTGCTCATATTGCCAGGCAATCACTTGACTTTTGAGCTCTTTGCCATTGTAGAACTCTGCTTCCATATTGCAGAGAGCTATGTCCCAAATCTCTGGGGTTTTCACAGCTGCCAGAGCTATTAGTTTGGTGCCCTCTCTACAGACCCCATAAGCTCTGGCATACTGGCCGCACACCCCAGGACCACCACCCAAGACCGAGATCCAGATCCAAGCAGGATCAAAGCAAGAGCAATTATTCTCTGAATGATGGCTTGGTCCCCCTACAAACTGCAGGCCAGGAATTCTGGAGGCAGCCATGTGGCAGCAGCTGCAGCCACCACACTAATACCACTTCTCACTCCGGGGGCAGGGGACCACAGCTCTTCTCCACCCAGTTCCAACAAAGTTCCCAACTAACCTTTTACTTTGTCTTTAGTGTTTCTGGTTTGAGAAGTCTGGAAACTGCCACAGCTGCTGGTGATTCACTCTCTTGAAGTCTGTTCTGACTGCCAGTGACTGGGCCACCCTGGGTCTGGAACCAAGCAGCTCATGTGGGACTGTTAGGTGTGACAGACCAGCTAGGTGCAACAGACCCTTCCTTTTGGCCTGCCAGGCTGCCTTCAGCGATAGATTTGTTTCTTTCTGTCACTTTGTGGTTACTGTAGCTCTAAAAAAATTTTAGAGTAATTTATTTTATGTGTATAGGAGGTGGTAGGAGCTGGAGCCATGCAGAGGTCCTGTTTTTACTCCGCCATCTTGGCTCCGCCCCTGAAAAATCAAAATTCTAAAGGTGTCAATTTATATCTGTCCATATTGATAAAAAAATCTATAATTCTTAAATTCCTTAGACTTTCTCTTCTATATGAATACTTTAACACTTGATACAGTTTTCATCAGCCAAAAAATATCTACAAAACAAAACAGTAAAACATATTTTCTTGCATCCGTGTATATTGGGAAGTAGGGGTGGAGAGGGGAATGACCATGTAAGTTCTTTTCATAAAGGACTTCTGGTGTAGAAACTCTCTGCACTGTTGTAGATCAGTAATTCTTGTGTAAGTTAGGATATGAGATTTATCCCTGAAAAGAAACTAAGACATTGTCTCTAGTCTATCCTCCACATTTTACAGATGAAGAAACCAAAGCCTGAAAGATGAAGTTACTTTTTTTCCAAGGTTTTTAAGTAAGTTAGGGATTCTCACTGTAGCAAAAAATTTAATGAGGCCTATCTGATTTTAAGCAGTTTTAAAATGAAGACAGACCTTGATCCATTTCACCTTCTTCATTTGGCAGCAGGAACATTTACAAATGAGGAATTATGCAGTAATCCACTATCCACATTAGGGATGAGAAGAGGAAACCTATGTACAAGATTTATGTAACCTCAAAATATTTATTAATGTTCTGCATGGTAAATTAATCCCTCAAGAGGGATGGAGATGAGAATGGGATACTGCAGTCCTTATTTGCAGATGAAGTGGAATGAACTGGTATGCAGCATCAATGATGGCTTCTCAGCTTTCCCTTTTCTATTGGAATGTCTCCTCCCTTACTTGTATTGAAGATGCTTCCCTTCTTTTCAGGGAGTCCAGGATAATGACCAATAGAGCAAGCTGTTATTTATCATCTCTTCTTCCATATATTCACTTTGGGATCTTTTGATAAATTGAGGGGAATGAGAATATGGGACTAGAATGTGGGCTGATTTATTCAAGCTTAGCTAACAAAGAGAACATGGAGGATTTTTTCTTTGATGCTGGATGCTATGGAACACTCTGGGTTCTTTACCTGTGAAATTTTTAGGCAAAGGAAGGAAGACTCACTTGGCTGTTTTTAAGATTTTAAGCAAAAAGCAAGAGAGAGAGCCATACCAAATCTCAGACTGTTATTAAGTGGCAATCATCAAAACTATCTAGTACTGGCTAAGAAATAGAGTGGAACAAATTAGGAACACAAGACACAGTCATAAATGGCCATAATAATCTGGTGTTTGATAAGCCCAAAGGCACCCAGCTTCTGGAATAAAAAATCACTATTTGACAAAAACTGCTGGGAAAACTAGAAAGTATGATAGAAACTATGTATAAACCACATCTTACACTGTATGCCAAGACAAGGTCAAAGTGGGTACATGATTTAGATATAGAGAGTGATACCATAAACAAATTAGGAGAACAAGAAATAATTTATCTGTCAAGTCTATGAATAAGGGAAGGGTTTTTTTGCGAAGCAAGGGATTGAAAACACTACATGTAAAATTAATAATTTTGATTATATTAAATTAAAAAGGTTTTGCAGTAACAAAACTACTTCAAGCAAGATTAGAAGGAAAGCAGAAAGTGAAGAAACTATAATAAGTATATCTGATGAAGGCCTCATTTCTCAAATATATAGAGAACTGAGTCAAAATTATGAGAATATAAGTCATTTCCAATTGATAAATTGTCCAAGGATATGAATAGCAAGTTTTTGGATGAAGAAATCAAAGCTCTCTATAGACATATGAAAAAATGCACCATGGGGCAGCTAGGTGGTGCAGTGAGTAGAGCACTCTAAATCATTCTTTTTTTGGGGCAATTGGGGTTAAGTAACTTGTCCAAGGTCACACAGCTAGGTTGGTTTTTTGTTTGTTTGTGTGCTAAGTGTCTGAGGCCAGATCTGAACTCAGGTCCTTCTGACTCCAGGGCCGGCGCTCTACTCACTGCACCACCTAGCCGCCCCCTTTAAATCATTCTTAATTAGAGAAATGCAAATTAAAACAGCTTTGAGGTATCAACTTAAACATATATATATATATATATATATATATATATATATATATATATATATATACACACACATAATGGCAATGTTGGAGAAGATGTGGAAAAATTGGTACTAAAGCATTGTTGGTGGAGTTGTGAACTGATCCAATCATTGTGGAGAATAATTTGTCCAAAGGGAAACCAAACTGTAACCATTAATCCAAAAATACTAGGTCTATATCCCAAAGAGATCATTAAAAAGGGGAAAGGACTTACATGCACTAAAAAAAAAAAATATTATAGAAGCTCTTTATGTGGTGGCAAAGAATTGAAAATTGAGGTGATACCCATCAATTGGGGAATGGTCGATCAAGTTGTAGTATATAAATATAATGAAATACTATTGTGCTATAAAAATGGTAAGGAGGTGGCGGAGCCAAGATGGCGGAGTAGAAACAGCTCATCCAAGCCACTCTGCCTCCAGATTCCCCCCAAACTATGTAAAAGGGGACTCTGAACAACTTCTGGAGCCCCAGCACCCACAGAACAACACAGAGAAGCTAACCTCCCACTCAGGACAGCCCAGCAGCCCTGTAGGAAGGATCAGTGCAGCGCTCTGGGAGATGGCAGTGCGCAGTGCGCAGAGTGCAGGGAGCAGAGCTGAGCGGAGCCCAGGTCCCTGTGAGCCGAGGTTTTAGCCCCAGGGTGGCAGGGCCAGCAGCCAGCTGGAGGAACCCCAGAACACCAGCAGCTGTGGGTGACTCCAGAATTATCAACATAGACATGCCTAGGACAAAGTGAGAGGTTAGTGCCCTATGGACTTTGGGACTAGTATTTGAGGAATGCGTCGGCTCCCTCCCCTGGGGGCTAGAAGCCTCTGAGGAGACACACCATTTTGTAGTTTTCAGAGGCAGCCCCAACTCATGGCCTGCGAATTTGTAGGGAGATCCAGCGATCAGTCTTGGGGGGGTAATCGCTCTTGCTTTAACCTCCCTGGATCTGGATTGTGATCTAGGGTGGAAGTTGTGGGTGGGTTTACAGCTTGCCAGAAACGGAAGTTGCCCCCCACACGTTTGGGATGAAACTTCCTCTATCTGGCCTTAAAACCATAGTGTGGCAACAAGCCCAAAAGTCAAATGATTAAGTGGCAACATGCCAAGGCAAAGGAAACAGAAAAATGCAACCCTAGACTCCTATTTTGGGGGCATAGAGTGGGAAAAGGACTGTGAGGTCAGAAGTCCTGCTCCAAAAGCCCCAGGGGAAAACATGAGTGTGTTGCAGGCCATAGAGGACCTTAAGAAGGACTTTAGAAATCAAATAAGAGAAGTGGAGGAAAAATTGGAAAGAAAAATGAGAAGGATGCAGGAAAAGTATGAATGAGGGTCAACAGCCTGACTGAGGAAAACAACACCTTAAAAAATAGACTACATTGTTGGGTTATTCTCCCAAGAAAGGAATCAAAGACCTTACAGAGGTGCCATTGAGTTTTTTCCCTCTCAAATTATGTATCTGAAATGTTAACACAAATTCCATAGAAGAGAGGGAATAAATATTTATAAATGTATATTTTTCTATATCAAGAAATATTAATACAATTACACTCCTGAAAGTGAGGAAGGATAGCATTTCTAATTATAAAATTCCAAGGAATAAAACTATGTTCCCACATATAATAAGAAAGAGAATAAAAATGAGTATATAACTATAGAGACTGGCCATTATGGAAATCATTACAATGTGATTTGCCCTGTCATATACTCTGTGTCCAGGCTAATATTTTAACCTACTTCTTCCTTTAAATACATTACTCTTTCTACTTCAGTCCTTGAAAATTACCTTAGGCACTGTTAGGTTAAATGACTTACACATACTCACACAGCTAATCCGTGCCAAAGGCAGGTTTTTAATAAATGTCTTCCAAAACTAACACTGTAGTTGGTGTATATGAGAAAACAACAACTGCAGATTCATAGGTTTCTATACTTTCTGTAATAAAAGTATTATAGAATATCACATTTCTATAATATCAAGTAGGACTGTTTATAAGCAAGTAAGCTATGAGGTAAACTCAGGGGAGCTTGTGGTGACTATGACTTTGAGTGGATTGATCTAAGACCAACTGTGGGTTGTTTGGGTAAGAAGAGTATGAAATTACTTTTAGCACTTTGGTTAGGAGCTCATGCACATTCCCTGGGAATCACCTTGCTGACTAATTTTTAATCTCCTTGGTAAGTTTTTATCTACCTTTTCTCTTTAATGTTTTTGACTGCATAGGGAACTTATTTTACAGGGGATATTAGAATATATGTTTATTAATGTATTGTTTATTTGAACTCTTGGGTTCTGGGTGATCAATTTCACTAGATATGGAATTAGGACCAGGAAAAACACTGTAGCCACTACACTATGCTTCCTCTCAAAATGTAGTTTAGTGACCTCACTTAGCCTTTTCTGCTAAGAAATTATTCCTTTGCCTTCTCCCATCTCCCTATGTAAACCCTTACTATATTATACAAACTCAATGCCTTGGCAAAAGTTCAAATGTAATTTCATTGTAGTAAAGATGATAACATAAAATTTGGCCTGTTAGTTATTGTCTTAAAGGCAATGAGGAGAGAGGACGGGAGAGAGAGAGAGAGAGAGAGAGAGAGAGAGAGAGAGAGAGAGAGAGAGAGAGAAAGAGACAGAAAGAGAGAGAGAGAGAGATTCTTCACAAAAAAATGCTCAAAATCTTTAAATATCATAATATATTATACATGTAACATAACCATTATGTACATTCCCAGTAACTGTATGGTCTTCTGGCTATTATTTTCATTATTTCATTTCAATGATATTGATTTCTTATTTTTGGTATACAGATGGCATTCAATGAGGTAGAATAATATATAACTTAATGTACATTTACCAGAGAGGTATACACCTCAAGCCCAAGAAATTCCCTTGATTCTCTGCCAAATCATCACCAAAGCCATCTGTTCAAATCTGGGCTTTCTGTAATTGAATTACTTAGCAATATACAATTGTAATCCTAACAGGAATTTTTAAAAATCAAAATTTGTTTTTTATTTTTGAAAAATATAAAAGACAATGGATTTATGATATTGATTTGGTAAAGACTTAATTATACCAACAAGCCACTGATTCTATATCCTTAAATGTGTTCTCATCTATTCATCCAAAAGAAACAAGTTGCTTATTAGCACTTACAATGACTTTATGGAATTAATCCAATGGTACATGTAATCCAATTGAACTGCAAATTGTTTTATCACACTGAAATGCTAATTTGTTTAGGAACATATTTCTGATTTTCTTCCAATATCCAAATTACCTTTTTTCTGCCTGGTATGATAAATTCTGATTGCCTGGTGAGTACCTGAAGACCTTTGAAGAATATCTTGCAAATAATAATGGATTTTCAATGGTTAATTCTTAACTGTAGTAGGAAAGGAAGGAAAGTTGTAGAAGGAAAATTAGAATTGTATCTACACAAGAACTTTCTTAGATCAAGCTGATGAGACATTTGCAGAGAGACAAATTTTATACATGACCACGTGTATTATAATATTATTAAAATCAAGATACATTACATAATGTTTTAAATTTAGAAAAATCAGTCATTTTGACTACATAGGTATTTTGTAGAGACATTTTAGATTTTATGTGAAATAGTAAAAGACGATTATATGAAATAAATAAGTAAAAGACAATGTAAAACATATATGACTTTAAAAATCTGGGCAGGGGGCGGAGCCAAGATGGCAGAGTAGAAACAGCTCATCCAAGCCACTCTGCCTCCAGATTCCCCCCAAACTATGTAAAAGGGGACTCTGAACAACTTCTGGAACCCCAGCACCCACAGAACGACACAGAGAAGCTAACCTCCCACTCAGGACAGCCCAGCAGCCCTGCAGGAAGGACCAGTGCAGTGCTCTGGGAGCTGGCAGCGCACAGCACACAGAGAGCAGGAGCCGAGCCCAGTGGAGCCCAGGTCCCCGTGAGCCAAGGTTTTAGCCCCAGGGTGGCAGGGCCAGCAGCCAGCTGGAAAGACCCCAGAACACCAGCAGCTGTGGCGACTCCAGAATTATCAACATAGACATGCCTAGGACAAAATAAGAGGTTAGTGTCCTATGGATTTTGGGACCTGTATTTGGGGGAATGCGTCGGCTCCCTCCCCTGGGGGCTAGAAGTCTCTGAGGAGACACACCATTTTGTAGTTTTCAGAGGCAGCTCCAGCTCCTGGCCTGCAATTAATTGTAGGGAGATCCAGTGATCAGTCTTGGGGGGGTAATCGCTCCTGCTTTAAACTCCTTGGATCTGGATTGTGATCTAGGGTGGAAGTCGTGGGTGGGTTTACAGCTTGCCAGAAATGGAAGTTGCCCCCCACACGTTTGGGATGAAACTTCCTCTATCTGGCCTTAAAGCCATAGTGTGGCAACAAGCCCAAATGTCAAGTAATTAAGTGGCAACATGCCAAGGCAAAGGAAACAGAAAAATGCAACCCTAGACTCCTATTTTGGGGGCATAGAGTGGGAAAAGGACTGTGAGGTCAGAAGTCCTACTCCAAAATTAAAATCCACTATGGAAATGTTTTACATAACTACACATGTACAACTTATATTGAACTGCTTATCTTCCCAGTAAGAATGGGTGATGAGAGAGGAAGGGAAAGAACCTGGAATTCAAAATTTTAAAATCAAATATTTAAAAAAAATTATTGTTATTTTTTTACATGCGACTGGTAAATAAGACATACAGGCACTGGGGTATAGAGATTCATCTTGCCCTCCTGGAAAGTAAGAGGGGGATGAAGGAGGATATAGGAGAGAGTAGATTGCTGGAGGGAGTATACAGTGGGATCACTGTTTTGGGGTGGTGGGTAGGGGAATGATGGGGAGAAAATTTGTAACTCAAAATCTTGTGGAAATGAAAACTAAAAAGAAACATAAAATTAGAAGAAATTCTGGTCTAGATCAACGCTTCTTAAATTGTAGGTCATAGTCCATATGGGGTCCTGAAAAATTTGGCAACAGTAAAGGTTTATGAATATGCAAAAACAAAAATTAATTGAAAACCAAACATAATGAACACGAGGTGTTTCTGGAAGTGCTAATCAGTGTTGCACCACACAACTCCACTGCAGCCTTGGTTCTACACTTGGTTCAAAATGCATGCACTTTATACTGCGCATTCCCTCAGCCCATGCAACACCAGGGAATGCTGCCAAAATGCAAAAAGGGAAGTCCTAGACTAGACTGCTGTCAATACTGTGAAAAATGTTATTTTTATTTTTATTTTTATTGTTGGTCAACCTGGGGAACTTATTAAATAAATGATCTTAAGAAGTATCTTAATAATGCTGGCAAGAAGGTTAAATATTTGAAATTTCAGACTGCATATTTTAAACTTAACTAGTTGATTTATAGCCTAAGTAAAGATGAGAACTTTCAGCACTGTTTAGAGAAACGTTGAAATGACAATTGTCCTCTATATCATAGGATAAGGAGCAGAGAAAGTTTCTCTATCTCTCTTTCTCCCAATCTCTCCCTTTCTGACTATGCTTATCAGGGGGACAGGAGAGAGGCAGAGGTGTAAAATTTCATTATTTAGAAGATTATTTGGGATATGATTGATAAAGGAAGTATCAGATTGAAACATGAAAGAAATAAGACAGGTGCAATTTTAGAAGAGTAGTTTTTTATTTGTATGTATTTGTATGTGATAGACAGAATGGCCCCTCTGGATTCAGATAGGCAGGCCGGAGAAATAACTTTTAATATTGGGGCCACTGATTCACAATTGTTAGTCTGTGTTTTTTCTGCTAGCAAAGCTATCTTTCTGCATCTTGTTAACTAATGTGAACTTCAATTAAGTTTTCAGAAAAATTCTTTTCATTCAGATTTCTTAACTGTGGCTGAGTTCTTTCCATACCCCAATTCCCCTCTACCTGCCCCATGACATCATTTTGATGATTATAGAGAGACAGATGTGTCAACGAGAGTGTCAAGGCTTGAGTTTTTGAATAGGATGGGCACTTAATCCTTTGATGGCTCATAAAAAAGAGAAGAGTTTTGTATGTACCAGGAACCAACCAAAAAGTAATTAAGTTTGACTGGAACAACTAATTAAATTCTAAAGGAGTCTTAGAAACTAAAGGTAAATACTGGTCAATTTGAAAAAAATAATGTTTTAAAATGGTGTGTGCATGTTGAAATTGGAAATTTTGCTATAAATTATATGACTCATACATTTTTATTATAAATTATGTATTTGAATCTTAAGAAATATCTTGTTCCTTACCTATACAAGATGAGTTTATTTATGAAAACTACTTGAAAATGCTTTGTGCCATTTTTGTGAAAAATAAAACAGAACTTAATTGTTATTAGTATAGACCAATCTATTAAAGTTTTTTATCATTGCCAAGAACCTTTTAATGGGTTTTTGGTGCCTTTGTCTTCTAAGGAATACCTGAATTGAGAGAAAGTGTGATAGGTAAATTAGTTTAAAGAAAAGGTCATGAGTTTAAATGAACCATACAGGTGGGAAAATAAGGTTTTAATAAGTCATTAGATTTTATTTAATAAGGATGAATACTAAAATTTTTAAGAAGAATTTAAGAAGTAAACAATATAAAGGAAGGTTATAAGGAAGAATCTGAAGATAATAGGAAGGTGGAGTCTTTTATGAAAGACAGTTTAACCATCTTAAGAGGGTATGAGCAAGTTTGACTTTAAGTATTAATACTGAGCATAAATATTTTGGAGTTTGATTTGAAAGTCAATATGTAAAAAAAAATTCTAGAGAATTATGAGTAAATTGGTAAGCTCTGGGTTCCTTCTGAGATTGTGGAACCCAAATTGGAAATAAATTAATATGTGCTCTTAAGTGTAATAATTGGGGTAGATTAAAACCTTATATCAGACTGCTACTTTTATACTCTCTGGCAGTGTATTTACTGGAAATAGTAGACCCCATAATATTTAATACTTGGAATAAATAGCCCTTTTATAAAATATAGTACTAAATAATTGAAATTATAAATTGAGGTCACCTGATTGGTAATGAGTGAAATGGAGCCAAATATGAAATAGGGCCAAACCTCAGGAGATTATAGAATAACCTTGTTTTTTCTTGATAACTTGTTTTTGCAAAGAATGCATGCTTTCCCAACCCTAACCACGATGTCATGTTGACCTATAAGATCCGGGAACTGAGTCAACTGCCCCCACCTGGCACCTGTTTGCTCTCCCCCTCCCCTATAGCCCATGAAGTTGGCATCAAGCCTCTATCTCCAAGACTCAACTAAGTCTGCTAGCCAATCATTTCCCGCCAACTCCTTGTCTCTAAGAGTTAGCTGAGTCTCACTAAGCCAATCAGTGAGCTCAATATTTCCTGCTTTCCCCTCATAATTGTATAAAAAAGCACCCGAGGAGACACTCGGGGTCCTCCATCTAAAATGTATGGTGGGACCCGGGTTCGAACTCGTAATAAATTTTTTTTCTTTTTCTTGCCTCAGTGGTCTCAGTTTGTCTATTATTCCACTCCACGTTTCATATGGAGGCCCCAGCGAGATCCTCGACGCCTTGGAATCTGGACTTTGGGCTCTGCTCGGCGCTGGTAAGTCAGGCCTGACCCAAAATAATATTTTATTGATTCTGGTATTTTTTTGGCTAGCAATTTCTGGAGTCTCATGAGCTTGGTTGGTTCGGGAAGGGCGGGACGCTGCCATTAACTTCCCGAACCCCGGCAGAGGGAGGTGACGACCCCTGAGGCCCTTGGTTTTGGGTTAATCAAATTGTGGGTTAGAGTCCCACTTGATTAACATTATGATTTGTACCTGGCCTCCATTAGCATCTCTCTGGAAGCCAAGCAAACATGATTTGTGCCTGGGGATTTCTAACAATCCTCTGTGAGCTTTTGTAACGTTCCTGTCAGTTTCTCTCTCTGTTCTGTTTTTGTGTGTGTGTGTGTGTGTGTCTGTGTGAATGAGTGAGTGTGTAATCTAACATCATGGAAGGTTTAAACTGCAGCTGGACTGCCCGACCTTCCTTTGGAAGGCTCTTAGCTCTCTCTCCCTCCTCCCTTCACTGATGCTGAATGCAGGCTGGAGAAGAAGAGAAAAGAGAGGTAGGTTTTATAAAGAAAGAAAGTTTAGAGATGGTATTTGGTGTTGAGAAGTGTGAACAGAAGTTTTTAAGATCTTTAGAAGTTTGAAAATCTCCTCTTCATTCCACTCTGGCCAAGTGGAGTGAGGAGAAGGTGATAAGAAATAATGAGGGAATCTTCTCCCCTCAAATCAAAGAGGCAGGCAGATGAAAATTTAACTATTTCCTGCCTCACCTAAAAGAGGAAAAATCTGTGTATTAGAATAAAACTGTAAGTCAATTGAATTCATGTGAGAAGTAAAAAAGTGTCACTCCTAATTTGATGCTAAAGATAAGTCAGAATTCATTTTACTATTTGGCATTTAGGCAAATTGGAATATTTTCTAAGATTTGATAAGAAAAAGGGAATTTTCTTTTGGGTTCTCTAGTAGTGAGAAAGGGGGAAGGCGCCCCCCCAATATCACTTGCTGGAGAGGTCAAAGATATCACTTTCAAAGAAGGTTTTGTAAGGAGTGGACACATAAATTAAAGCTTACTGGAGTAAAAGTTAAATTCTAGAAGAGGAATAGAGTGTGCTAAAGAATATAGGGAATTTGAGTTAAGCTCCCCAACTTGAAAAAAAAAAGGGGGGGAGCTGCAACACCCCAGCCCCTGTACTTGGTAAGCCCAATTTTTCTATCAGTAATTTTTGTATGTGATGAATTGGAAATGCAATTAATGTCATAATGTCATTGTGTTATTATGGTATCTCTAAATTGTAAAATCCTCTTATACTGTAAAAGTTTGAGTGACCATTGTGAGCCAGAAATGTTAGATAAAGCAATTTTCATTCTGAATTTTGTTGAAACTAAAAGATGGAGAAAAGTTTTGTAAAACAGCTATGGTATTTTATCAGTTTTGCTAATTTTGTCTTCTGTTTATTTTATGTGAATTGGATTTTTTACAAATAGGTAGTAATAATGCTGCTGATATTTATTGTGATAGCTGGTTGTTCATTTAACTTTTTGGCTATTCTAGAAATATGCAGTGACAAAGTTATAGTTGCCACATTACTAATGATGAAGTGAATGCACACAGGGAATTGGAAAGGTATTTTGTAGAATTCTTATTGAGCAAATGAGAAACTTGGGGAAAAAAAAGGAAAAAATATAGAGATGTGGTTTTCAAGCTTGCTTCATCTAAGGATGTATTTATGATAATTTGAAGGTTTATGGATCACCACATTCACCATCTATGTGAGATTCCAGAATGTAATTAATTTTTAGTGATAAGTTGATCAGGTGTGTGGCAAGAAGAAAATTTTAGTTCTGTGTAACTTCAAAAACTTGATTTTTAAGGTCACCAGATTGGTAATTCTTTGTTTTTATTTCAAAGTTCAAATTTAAGAACATGATAATTGTTTATGACATTGTTACTGGTAAAAAGTTGCATTATCTATGCTGTATAAGAAGCAGTTTTTTTTAAAGTCTCAGAGTATTGTAATTTGGGAAATCATAAGCTTCCAAGTCTGTCTTTGTTTAAAAGGAAGTTTCAGTTAAGACTGTTTAGAACTTGTAAGATTGTTAATTAAGTTATTTTGGCTACTGTTTCAATGTTAAAACCTAAAATTGTAATTGATTACTGTATGTAGAAAGGAGGAGATTGGATGAAAACTTTATTCAGACTAGTTCTGCCCATTCAGAACAGTCCTCCTGCTTGTATGAGAATTGGCTAAGCGGGGGGCATCATTATTAGCCCTTCTCCCAGTCTCTCCTCCTTAGAATTCATATAAATTTTCCTTATATTGTAAAACTGCCAAATCCCCTAAAAACTATCTCTAATAGGCAAGGTCATTCAGCCTGGGAAAGGAACTTGTTTAAGTGTAGTTTTAAATGAACCTAACTTGCTAAGAAGTTGCAAAGATTAGAAGGATTTCTATCAATTGACTTTTAGATTTCAGAAGGAAAGAGGGTAAATGGAATTCTTTACATTTGTGAGACCTGATAAATCATCATTGCTTAGTGCAGCTCCATGAAAATAAAAATAATTAACTAGCTCTAAGCTGTGATCAGTGAAGCTTGTTGTGTGAGGTAAAAGGCACTTGGGACCATAACTAAATTTTATTTTGAGTTTGAATTTGGGTATAGTTGTCTGCATTAAATCAGTATCTCGGAAAAAATGCCACAAGCTACTCAGAGGGAATGTGATCCTGTACTGCTGATAGGTGGAAGTCTACATTTGGTAAAGGCCGAAGGGACAATCTTAGCCTCTGTCTGGGATGGGATCCCTCCTGGCTCAGTTTACCGATGGGATTCCTTTGAAAAGGAATGTTTCCCACCTATTCCTGAGTCTAGCTATAAGATGGAACAGATACTGCATGGTTGGATATCCGTGACTTTACCTAAATTTAAACAGAGTCAAGGATGTTTTATCCTGTCATATTTGGAATGTCACATGTCCCTGTTTTTTTCCTTCTATAGCAAGTTTCCATGATCAGAGCACGTAGTCAGTAACAGATATGAGTTCTTTCGTGTAAGCTCACTGGAAGATCTAGTATTATTTTTCATTTGGAATTGGAACATGTGCAGAAAGTATGCAAATTGCTTAAGGTCATTTTGAAAGTTTTCAACTAACTTTCTTCATAAAAGTTTAGTGATCAATTATAAATCTTGAAATTGTTAAGAGAAGGGAAAATACTTTTAGAAGAAATTTTCAAATCTCTAGTGTAATTTTAAGAGGCCTATTAAAACTTTCATTTGCAAGATAAATTTATTGCTAAACTAATGTAATGAGTTGTGAAAACAGAAGAGATCTGGCTATTTTGATCCGAATTTGTAGTTGTTTCATGCTCTAAGCAAAAGTTAACATTTGTAACTGAATGTATGTTAAGGATTCAATTTCTGAATTATCTTTCTTCCTGAGTGAATCTGTATTCACTGTATATACTGTATACTGTATATATAATCTGTGTACCCAGCTTCCTATGAAACATAGATCTACCCAAATGATTTTGGGTCCCAACTGTTTTAAGGGGGAGATGATTAGGTCCTTGGATTCTCAGCTTTGACTTCCTTGAGCAGCTGGCATCTGAAATTTTCTCAGAGCTCAGAACTCAAGGCTGAGAAAGTCCAGACCATTCCCTAACATATGGAAGATTACCACCTATTCTTCCTCAAATCTAGGAAGACCTAAAAGCTGAAATCACTAACTCTTCCCTTTATCAAGTTCCTTCAGGGTCTGCAGACGATTCAGAAAAAAAACTCCTTCCCTCAGCTCTCCTGATCCTGATCCCTATCCGGAGTTATGCCTCAGCTTACCTGTTTCAACCTGGGGATTCTGTGCTGGTAAAAAGAAATTCATGGTCTGGAGCAGAGGTGGAAGGGACCACACGTCATGATCCCCACTACACCTACTGCTGTCAAAGTGGACTCTATTCCCACATGACAACATTACACCAGAGTGAAGCCTGCTGTTTCTATGCCAATCGCTCTGGGGTCGTTAGGAATGGCCTGAGCCAATTACGAAAACGTTTGGCTGACAGGGAGGAAGCCCGCCAAGCCCAGAACAATTGGTATCAGTCTCTTTTTTCTTCATCCCCTTGGTTGACTACTTTACTGACAGCTCTCGCTGGCCCTTTGATTTTATTGTGTCTGGCCCTTGTTTTCGGCCCATTCCTTCTCAGATCTCTTTTTGCCCTCCTCAAGTCCCGCACTGATGAATCTAGGATTCGATTCCCTCTGATAAAAAGAAGTGGGGAATGAAATGGAGCCAAATATGAAATAGGGCCAAACCTTAGGAGATTATAGAATAACCTTGTTTTTTCTTGATAACTTGTTTTTGCAAAGAATGCATGCTTTCCCAACCCTAACCACGATGTCATGTTGACCTATAAGATCCGGGAACTGAGTCAACTGCCCCCACCTGGCACCTGTTTGCTCTCCCCCTCCCCTATAGCCCATGAAGTTGGCATCAAGCCTCTATCTCCAAGACTCAACTAAGTCTGCTAGCCAATCATTTCCCACCAACTCCTTGTCTCTAAGAGTTAGCTGAGTCTCACTAAGCCAATCAGTGAGCTCAATATTTCCTGCTTTCCCCTCATAATTGTATAAAAAAGCACCCGAGGAGACACTCGAGGTCCTCCATCTAAAATGTATGGTGGGACCCGGGTTCGAACTCGTAATAAATTTTTTTCTTTTTCTTGCCTCAGTGGTCTCGGTTTGTCTATTATTCCACTCCACGTTTCAATGAGCTTATTTCAGGATTCAAGTACATACTACTGTTTCTGGTATTGTTACGATTCTAAAATATTTTATATTGTGAAAATCAGTAAACTTTTAAATTAGTTATGTGGAGCAACTTTTTATAACTTGGATGCTATCAGAATATGAATTAAACAACTAAAAGAAGGTTAAAACTGTTTAAAACCCATCGTGCTATTTTATCAGTCCTGCTATCCCTGTCTTATAATGCTATGTAATTGAATTTTAGGAAACTGGATATTTAAACCTTTGTAGTTAAGAGGAAGTTGCAGCTAAAAAACTATTTGGCTATCACTTATGAAAGTTTTAAGATTATTAACTAAGTTATTTGGGGTTATTGTCATAATGTTAAAATATAATATTGGTAATTGATTATTGTTTGTGAAAAGGAAAGAATAAAGTAAAAGCCTTATCCAGATTGGCTCTGTTCATTCAGAGCAGTCTACCTTGGTAAGATGGGGTGAAGCAGAGTCAGTCTATTCCAACTTGCATGAGGGAGGTGTCAAAGAGCACAACCCACAGTACCTCTGAGTGTGGATAGAGTAGGCAGACAGGTACACCAGACTCAACCTGTTCTCTGGGATCCTTGTCAACTCCCGTTATTTTGTAAACTTGCCAGTTTCCTGGAAACCATCTGTGTGGGCAAGGTCAACAGTTCTGGGAAAACAGCTTGTTTGGGTTGTGTAGTTCCTAAATAATGAAATTGACTTAAAGAGAATTTACAAGTGTATGTGTAATAAAGAAATGATTTTCATGATTAATCTTTATATCAGGATAAGTCTAAGCTTGACTGAGAGAAAAAGCAACTGTATCCAGCCCTAAACTGTGATTAGTGAAATTTGCTATTTGAGGTAAAAGCTTTTGTGACCATAACTGATAATTTTGAGTTTTGAATTCAGGTATAGTTGCTTCATGAATCAAGTCAGTAATTGATCATTCAAGAGAAATGTAATAAACTACTCAGAAAGAATGTGATCCTAAACTGTTAGAGGTAGAGGTTTATATCTGGGAAAAAGGCAAAAAGATGACATTGGAATAGCCAAAGGGTAGATTGTTCTGACTCACTTTCCCCATTGTACTACTTCTTTTTGAACAGGTATGTTTCCTACCTGGCTATTCCTGAATCTCACCATGAGGTGGAATTGCTACTTCATGACTGGTTGTGAGTTGTGACTCTTACCTGAAGTCAAACAGATGTAAGGCTGTTTTATACTGCTGTATATGTGTTGAGCCTGAAGGACAAGTTTTGATGCTATTATAATCATATCCCTGCTCTTTCATTTTATAGAAGATTTCTGTAATCAGAGCAAGTGGTCAGTAGAAGATATGAACACAATGCAAATATGTAAGATCTTACTGTTTCCAGCCTAAATGTGTAGTCATTCCATATCTCAAACAACTAAGCAAAGTATTACTTGGGATTGTATTTTGCTATAATTGAAGTTAACTTGGTAACTTTTTTGTAAATTCATTGGTGTATCATATGTCTTCTTCCTTCTAGAGTGAATGGGCATTGAATAATTTAATTGAATTGGATTTTTATGGGCCTGAGAGTCTTTTGTTAACATGCCCCTTAAGTCTTTAAGCTTAAAACTTAACCAAAATAAAGTTAAATACTGGTCAATTTTTAAAAAATAATCTTTTAAATTGGTAAATATATTGAAATTGGAAATTTTGCTATAAATTATATGAGACTCCTATTCATTTTTAACATAGATTATGTGTTTGAATCTTAGGAATTGATTTGCTCCTTACCCACATAAGATGAGCTTATTTATGAAAGCAACTTGAAAATGGTTTGAAACTTCAGTAAATTTACAAGATATAAAATAAGTATCAACAGAAAAAATAAGTGAATATCCATTTAAAATAACTACAGAATATATAAAGTATGTAGGAGCAATTAACCAAGACATGTATATGAATGATATAAATAAAACTATGAAATATTCTTTATAGAAGCATAGATATAAAATGGAGATTTTTAATATTAATTGCTACAATACTTTAAAAAATAATTTACTTATTCAGTGTCCTACCAATCAAACTACCAAAATATTACTTTAGAAAGCTAGAAAAAATAATAAACCAAATTGATCTGAAAGTAGAAAAGGTCAATAAAATCAAGGGTAATGATTCTAAATGTAGGAAGGAAAGGGACCTAATGGTACCTTATATCAAACTATTACAAAGCAGTAGCCATCAGAAATATTTGATACTGGTTTTAAAGGTTGATAAACAGATTCAACCCATCAACAATTATTAATTAAGCAACTATTTTGTGACAGGAACTTGGTTCTGGGGATACAAATTCAAAAAATAAAACAAGCATTACTTGATAAAATTTTAAAATAAAACAGATTTCATGGACACCAGTAGCAAATAACAACTTCTCCAGCCTTAGCCTGAGCTTCCATATTATGGCCAACAGCAAGTGAGCTTTCATCATCATCCAAGCGGAAGGTATTCAGGATTACTGGGGAAAGCATATCAAACATTTTGAGCAGAATTTTGCCTTGTGGACATGAAATTTTCTAGGGCCTTAGAGGGACATCTGATACAGCATTATACTGACCTGAAACATAGGCAATTATTTTTCTCTAGACTATTGAAATACATGAGCCTAGGGCTAGTAGTAGCCATAATCTTAGCATATTTGAATGTGGACAAGACAGTGATTCTAGGGGAAGCCAATCCAACTGATTCCAAACCAGACACCATTTATGTAGATTTCTGTATCTTCATGATTTATCATTCCTGGCAGTGATTCTGACAAAAAAAAATGCCTAAAAGGAAATAAGTGTGTGATTTAAGGTTAAAGAGCTAGATAAAGTGCTCATAATTGGAACTATAAATAAGAATTTTAAAATAGCAATCCTGCCCTTTTGAGTAGCTATGTGTGTATGTATATGAGATGTATATGAGACGTGGAGAAAGAGAAAAGGAGAGAGAGACAGATGAAGAGATCTGAAGACAGACAGAAAGAAAGACCAAGACAGAGATAGAAAAGCATATTTGTCCATCCTTGAACGCAACTTTTTATTCCAGGCACTTGAAAGGAATCAGACATCATTCTTTTCTAAAACAACCCTGCTCAATAAAATCCTGGAAATTTGAGTATTGTAAAAGAAGTAAAATAATTAAAATAAAATAAAATAAATAATAAAAAAGAAAGAAATGCTTTTGCTTTCATAGGTAGCTAAAAGAACTTTGTAGTTTCCCCAAAACCATTGGCTTGCTCTCATACTCAGGATATCAGGCACAGATAACTGCTTCTCTGCATTGTCTATCCTAGATATACATATTCTCAGGCAAGATCCATAGGATATCCTTCCAAATATATATTGAAATTCTGGCAAAAGACATTCACTCTATCTTTTTTGAGTGGATGACAGGTCAAACTCAAACTTTCATGGATGAATACAGATCTCTTCCAGAAGACTTCACAATTTTAATGCAATCAGTACAATGCCTTGTGCAAAGAAGAGCATTTGGAGCACCTCACCATCCCAAGGTAATACTTTGACCTTGACTCTGTGGAGGACATCTTCCATCACAGTTGGGAATGACTTTGGTAAGGCTCCAACTCCCAGGTTTATTCCTCATTTGAGATTTATTACAAGAAGGTTATTGACTAGTGTCATTTCTTGTTACTAGACCAAGGAATCCTGAATGATTTTTATGTATTAAAGGAAGACCTTTTGCTACAAAAAAGTTTGTCAGGCAGCATTTTGTCCTATTGAAGAGGATGTTAGGATTTGTTTGTTTGTTTTTGTATTTTATATCTTATATTTGGTAAAAATGTAGCCCATTCTTCAATATCACTTATAAAGCCTGATTTTTCCCTGCAAGTTTATCAAAGCTGCCCTTGATTCATGTTTAGATGTGTAGATGACTTTCCTAAAAATCTTGCACATGGAAAAATAGACATATAGGATTGTCACCGTTCTAAATCATCCCCATCCAAAATGAGAGGGTATTTCTGACAGATATTAGAGATGGGACTTTTCTAATCCCAAAAGGAGAATTGGACCATTACCCCATTCTGCAGAACTTCCACACTATAGCTCAAATCTGTACTCAGATCTGAAGACTTGAAGGATCCCACTGCATTCCAGTCTCTATCCATTTGTAGATCTACCTAACTCCTGCCCTGCTTTCTGAGCAGCAATACCCCAGTATTTTCTATTAGAGGGTAACCATCTCCTTTGTGAGAACAATCCAACAACCTAAGCCAGGGCTATTTGGACTAAAGTTGTAGGATCATAAATTTCTAGCTATGCCATTTAGTCCAACAATTTTATGATTCAAAAGTGACACTGAGAGTTGTTTAATTCAGAAACCATAGCTATCTTATTGAATACAAAGACATGAGCTGATATTCTGAATCACCCCTTCTTCCTTCCTTTCCTCCACCTTACTTTGAAGACCCTTGGGAAAAGTCTTCATCTGGGCCCTTGTTGGCTTCAATTTAGCACAAAACTATAGAAGAGAGGATATTTTGGACTACCAGTAGTAGATGCATGAAGTTATTTGAGTTATTTGTCCTACTAAAAATATAGATGCCCATTAAGTTAGTTTTACTGGCTAATAAAAATAATTTGTCTAGAGTTATCCTGACAAAGAAATTTGGTTTTTAATTTGCATTTCCAAACCCAGAAAAGTAAGGCAGATTACTAGAAGTCAGTCAGTGTGTCAGTGTAGCTATATTTTGCTGAGTAATTTACATTTATCTGTTGAGAAATCTGAGGCTGTCAGTTCTAGGGAAATACTTTTGAGACTGCTTTTAAAAGGCTGTGTTTGAATTCAAGATTTATACTCAGTGATATATATTGAGCAAAGAAAGGGGTAGTGGACAGATGTACTGGAATTGATTCTGGAAGAGATACCCAGTTCCTAATTCCCAATTTGGTTTACCTTTTTCTTCCTACTTTCTAGACCTAGGAGGGAGAAATGTAGAAATAGCAACTGCAGAATCTGGGAGTCAGTAGGGGGTGAGGAGTGAAGGGAATCTTCTCCATTTCGTATAAAACAGAGCTATCTCTCTGTAACAGAAAAAGTTCAACAGCATTTAATTTACTGCCTTGAGCCTACCAAGGTCAAAATTGGAATGCTAATGTCACTACTTTCATGTTAACAAACTCAAAATGCTAATAACCTTTCTGTCCCCCACTCCTCTCCTCTAGTATAGATTCTAGCAAAATTAGTTTAGTATTTTGTTTATTTATTACTGTTGAATGGGTGATTAACAGTACGTGTTGTCTTTCCATTTCAATATCAACCTTGAACTAACAAGTTTCTAATATTAGGCTTGCCCCTAACCAGAGCTCAATTGAGATTATGTAAGAAAAATTTGTAATGAATTCAGTCAATGTAGATGTAGAGTATGGTGAAATGTATACCCTAGTAAAGAGTACAGTTTCTACCCCTATAAATGATTGTTGTTGTTGGGCAGATTCACATGAACCAAGTGGAAGAAGTTCTTTCGGGGTAGTCACTCAGCAGGTGTTTCAGACAGATCATTAGAATACTGTGATTAGGAAACTTTGTCAGTCTTGTATACATGAATGAAACGAAGTTTGTCACAGTGATTATGAACAGGAAAGCCTTGCATCCTTTCCATAAATGAATTGACTAAGCTAGTTATGGTATACATAGAAACTTCACAGCATATAGACGTGTCAATCAATGATGAAATATGGAATCAATTCTGTCAGCTGGGCCTAACAAGTAAAGTTAGTCCTTACAATGTACTTGGGGTACAGCGTCACAAACCTTTGGAGGGATGTTTTATACCAGCTTCATTCTTTCCTTTTGTACCATGCTTTCATTCCATTTGAGTCTTTATTCCTCTCCAGGATGCAATTTTGACTTTTCACCGAGATTTTGTATTATGATGCTCCTGTTATGGGTAGTTTCCTCTTTCTCTTTCTTCCACTACTGATTCCCTTACATCTTGTCCCAGTTTTCCAGCTTCCTCGTATGGGTTGTCTTTCCCCATTGGAATTCAAGTCCCTTGAAGGCAGGGGTTATTTTTATTTCTGCTTATATTTGTATCCTCAACACTTAACAATGGGAACTTGTGGTAATGGTACTGGAGAATCACCTCCTTTGGGATCCATTCTGGGGAGAGGAGTATGGAATTAGGCTTAAGGGTCTTTATGGGCTACATTAGGCATCGTACTAGGCACTAAGGATAGAAGTAAAAATGAATAAGGGGGAAATGTCCCATAATTAAATTATATTTGTTTTAAAGATAAATGTGTATTTTTCCATAATTAATTTTCTCTCAATTATCTGCTTAGACACAAAGCATAGTTTTTGTTCTACTCTTTTTTGATCTGGCCTCTCAAAGAGAAGAAGAAAATTACAACTATATAATATAAAAAGTTAAAAGAAAAAAAAGATCTCTTCATCTTTTCTTCTATATGCTGACAATATAAGGGTTTGCTTACGATGACGATGACTGCTTACTATGACTTACTATGAACTTTCCATGAGGCATGGAAAGCTTTCATCTCTACACTGTCTTCCTTTTTTTTTTTTACTGAGTTTGAAGAATCAGAAAAAGTATTATATCTTAAACAAAACTGTTTGGAAATAACATATTTAGAACCTTTTTAAATTAAGAATTTCATGCTAGGAGCTATCTAGTTGATATAATGTTCATTTCTGTAACCAAGATTTGTTGTGCTATTTCTATAATATACCTAGCTCAGGCTGAGGCATTTTTTTTGCCTGTTATTACTCAATTTCATTTTCTACAATTGTTATCATACTAGGAGTTTTGCTTTTAAGATAGGAGCAAGTCGAAAAAACAACTTTCTCCCGTCATTCTTCCCCTTTGAGAACTGCGTGCCTGACATCTGTCTGCCAGCCATGGACCCCAAATGTAGCTGCGAGAATGGTGGCTCTTGCCCCTGTGCCGGCTCCTGCAAATGCACATCATGCCGGTGTACCTCTTGCAAGAAGAGCTGCTGCTCCTGCTGCCCAACAGGATGTGCCAAGTGTGCCCAGGGCTGTGTCTGCAAAGCCCCCCAGACCGAGAGTTGCAGCTGCTGTCAATAATGTCCCCACTTCCCTTTGCCTGTAAATAGAAGAATGTGTGCAGACCTGAATTTTCATATAGCATGGATGTGTTTTCTACTGTTTTTCTTTGAAATGTATGAATTAAAATAAACTTGATAAGTTCCATTAATAAAAAAAAAAAAAAGATAGGAGCAAGTCACTTACCAAAGTAAGAATTACTTACTGACTCCCATATTATCACCAGTAATTTGAAAAGACTTTTAATTATTTCTAAACTAAATTTTACACGTGCTTTAGTTATAAATCTTTCATTGGAGCTATCTCATAGTAGAAACCTATCAGGTAATGATCCCTCATACCTCTGGCAAATGATTATCGATATATGCCAGTATGTAAAGTATTTAACTCTATTTTCTTTCCTGAGCTCCAGTGTTTATCACCAACTCTATTGGTTTCTCAAACTGCATGTCCCATTGACATCTCAAACTCAACATGCCTAAAACAGAATTCATTATTTTTCCACCTAAATCCCTCTCTCTTTCAAACTTCTTCCAGTCAAGTCAATGTGTGTAAAAATGTTTAAATGATTTTTTTTTGTACTATCACATGGTGTTGTGACATGTCTTCAGGGGACTCTAAAAAGCAAACTGATTCTATTAATCAAACCATACAGGGGATGTCTCAGTTCATTCACCTTCCCATAGTGATAGCTTAATATGATATTGTACAAAGACTGCATGGTCAAAATTTTTTTTTCTATACACATTTCTATTTTATTATGGCAAAAGTGAAAATGCCACCTTCTCCACAACAGCAACAGTAAAATTTATCCCCAAAATAACTAGGTACAAAACAGGTCTGTTTCAGAATTAAAAAATACAACAAACCTTTACATGAGTTTTAAATCCTATTTCGAAACATAAGAGAAACAAATTGATAGCAGAGCCACAGTCCTCTACTCCGCTCTCCAGAGAAAAGAGTAAAGAATGAGATTGCTGGGTCCTGTTCCATACAGGGAATGTGTTGGCTAGTTTAACTGGTATCCATCCTGGCATTATAAGCATCCAATTGTGCATCTAGTTCTTCTGTGGAAAGCTGTTGTTTTGAATTTCTTCCAGTCCCTCTGCCTCGTCCTCGATTGCCTCCACTACTGCCTCTCTGGGTGCCGCCTCCACCACCAAAACCTCCAGAGCCACGGTTTCTAGGCATTCCGCCTCTATTTACACTCGGTTCAGGTCTTCCTTGGGTATCAAGCTGTGATGTAACAAGCCGAATATTCATAGGGCGGCCATCCAAAGGGACACCATTATAATGTTTCATGGCCTTCAGAGCATCTGCTTTTCGCTCAATGTGAACATCTGCTGTTTCTAAGCCCCGGCCAGGCCGATCTTAATGTCCAGCTGCCTTTTTCAGAGTTCCAAATTAAGCAAATAGTTCCTGAATGTCCGCAACCGAGACCCCAAAGTCCAGATTGGAGACCAGCAACTCCCCCCCCCCCCCTCCGGTCTCGACCCCAGCCCCGCCTCCAAAGCCTTTGTCGAACCGGTAGTGCTGCCACTTATCTGGAAGTCTCTTTGCTGGCTGTAGGGCGCAGGTCGGTTTCTGCCAGCGCCTCTGCCTGCCATGGCCGGCCTGTTCCGGATGGGCCCCCCCGCCTCGGCCATCTCGCTGGCCCCAGTTGACTTTAATGATGTCGCCCAGGGACTTGTCCATCTTGTCAGGCACGGCGGGCGCGGAATCGGGGCCTCAGCCGGTCAAAAAAAAATTTTAACTACTGAAATACATTCTATTTTACCTGGTTTCTGTAGTTCTTTACCGGATTTTCTTATGTACATCAGGATATGGTTTTGCTTTTTAGAATTTTGTAATTTCAAGTTCTCTTAGACTCTAAGGGATATACATAAATTTATATTTCTGGGCTAAGGAATAAAGAAACATTCATAAATAGATACATTAATAAATAAGGCCTTTCTTCCTTATTAGGAACTTTTTAAAATTGGAAGCTTATTCTCCTTCCCCTACTGAGAGTTGGCATTTCAAGTGTAGAAACCCAAGAGGAAGAAAAAGCAATAAGCAACTTTGTGATGTCTTTGATTCTTCACTTGGGAGAATAATTCAAAGCCATTCTCCTTCTACTTGCCAAATAGTTGGTATTTAATTAATTGTTCCTTACTCTTTTTCTTTCACATCTAAAACTAGCTTCCTGTCTTCATAAGCTGTCTAATTGGTCCTAGGTAGATTCATGGCACTTGGAATTATAGATAAGACCTTCCATGTCCCTCTTGTCCCAGTCACATAATCTCATCCCTCTTTGACCAATTCTGCTCAAAGATCTCAAAGTGTAGATCTGGAATTGGAGATAACAGAAAAGATTTTCTTCACCAGTCACCACCTTGGGACTCCTGAAAAGATGGGAGCATCTCTTAAACATATTAGAGAGAGAAAACTTCTATTCAAAAGAGGAAAACTGGGAAGTTGTCTTCGAAGTTGACACACTACTGCAATCTGGGTTATTGCCATTCTTTTGCCCCAATCTAGGTATAATTTTGGAAACCCAAAGGATCCTGCTCTCTTCTCTAGCTGGCTCTAAAGTATATAACTAAATTTATCTCCTGTAGACATGTAAATCTTATGCATGAGTTTCCTTTTCTTCTACCTAAGATGGTTGCTTGGGTTGCCACAAATAATATTTTAGGAGAGGTATTTGACAGCAAATAAATTGAAGTGTATAGAAGAAAGTCATTATCTCCCCTCATTTTTGAACTTCTTATGCTTCATTCTGGTTGCTATAGTAAGCAGTCCTACTTTATTGACAGATTTGTAAAAATAGCAACAACAACAACAACAACAAAGGAAAATAAAGAAGAGCTGGTAAAGATATGAATTGGTCCAACCATTCTGGAAAACAATCATGAATAATTCCCCAAAAGTCACTAAACTATGCATACCCTTTGACCAAAGTGGTAACATTACTAGGTATATACCCCCAAAGTGTAGGGAAAGGACCCATATGTATAAAGTATTTATGGCAGCACTTGTTTTTGTATTAAAAAAAAAACTGGAAAAAAGTGATCCCACATCAGTTCAGGAATGCTTGAACAAATAATGATGTGTATGAAATGGAATACTAATGTGGTATTCTAAATTATGGAAAAGATGGGTTCAGAAAAAAGTTAGGAAGATTTGTATTAACGGATGATTAGACAAGCAAAATAACTTACAAACTGATTAAAATCATGCAAAGAAAAATAATCCTAAGAAACTCAAGAACTCTGATGAATGTTATGACCCAGAATGACCCCAAAACTAATGATAAAGCATTATATCGATTCTTGGCAGAGAGGTGATGGACTCAGGTAAAGGTGCCAATATAACTGCTGCTGTCTGCAAACAGACAGTAAAACTTCTGTGTACAAGGAACCAGATTAAAATGTAACTGGGAAATGTTTTAAAAAATGAATAAAAATACATTACAACCTAGGTAAAATTAACCTGTGATTTTCTAAGTCAGTATGCCACTCTAGGAGTCTGTTTTTGTGACACTGGACTGGAGTTTTGGAAATGGGGCATTCATTTTGGATGTTGAATTTGTTTTGCTTGACTATACTAATTAGTTGTGAGGATAAGAGTTGTTGGAGAGAGGGAACAGTGTGTGGGTAATTATGATGTTTAAAAAAAAGATAAGAAAATAAAGAAAAGAGCAACTATAAAACATTAAAAATCAATGCATGGGAAAAGGCATGATGAGATTGAAGACAGATAAGCAAGGCTATGTTGGTAAAATTATTCTGTAAACTCAAAATAACTTTACCAACATAGCCTTGCTTCTTGTTATGTATTTTTTTTTTTAGAAAATGTGCAAACTGGGGTGGCTACGTGGCACAGTGAGTACAGCACCCTCCCTGGAGTCAGGAGGACCTGAATTCAAATCTGGCCTCAGACACTTAACACACACACAAAACTAGCTGGGAACCTTGGGCAAGTCATTTAACCCCAATCACCCTACCTTCTCCCCACCAAAAAGCAAAAAAAAAAAGAAAAAGAAAAAGAAAATGTGCAAACTACATAATAAAGTTTACATTTTCATTTGCATTATTGTTTCCTAGTCTTTTAGTTAAGATATTTATTTTATTGATATTTGGTGAAATTTATAGAAAAGGGTAAATTATAAAAAATTAAAAAATAAAAGATAGAGCCAAAACATTTTTATGGCATCATGAAAATTTGGAGTTCTTAAAAAGCACATTTCTACATATAGCTTAAGGTGTTTTCTAGTTTTTGAACCAGTCATTCTTCTCAGTTTAAAATAATTCCTTTTTATCCTATGCTTCCTCATTATATCACAAGATTCAGAGGGACCTTGATTTCATGCTGAACTATTTATTTTATAGATCTAGACAAAATAATTATACAATTGATATGGAGGAAGAAATTAGAGCCAGAATCTGAAGGAAAATAATTTTTAATAGTGGTAATGAAGAAAGCCTAGAGGTCCAGAAAGTAAGCTATATTATAAAGAAAGAATCATCAAAGCATTTTGGTACTGATTTTAGAAAGAAAGAAAGAAAGAGAAGGAAGGAAGGAAGGAAGGAAGGAAGGAAGGAAGGAAGGAAGGAAGAGAGAGAGAAAGAAAGAGAGAGAGAAACAAAGGGAAGGAAGGAAGGAAGGAAGGAAGGAAGGAAGGAAGGAAGGAAGGAAGGAAAGAAGGAAGGATACTTGATCAATAGAGAAGATTAGCTCAACAAGGCCCAGAAGTCATTGAACAAACTAGTATCATCTTCCACAAACTCTAATTACTGGGTAAAGATCTTCTATTTGATTAAAAAAAAATACTGGGAAAATCAGAAAGCAGTCTGGGAGAAGTTAGGTTTAGAACCACACTTTATTCTATATACCACAATAAATTCCTAGTGGATACATGACCTGAATATAAAAGATCTTTTCTTTTTTCTTTTTTTTTCTTTCTACATTGAGAGTTTATTTCCCCAATCTGAAAAGGAGAAGTAGCCAGGTGATTCCAAACCTGTTACCGAGGGCCTCCAGAGTTTGTAACACCAAACCAAAAGACTGGTGGCATCAAAGTTGGGGAGGGAGTGAAAGGAAGGGAGGCACAGGAGACACAGCTCCCAATCTGTGTGCCCTTGGTCCCATGTCTGTCTTGGCTAGGCCTTATAGGGTGAGGGTGGGCCCTGCTTGGGGATGGTGGCCCTGGATCCCAAGGGAGAAAGAGGGGCCAGCTGAGCAGGGCCGCAGGTCGCAGGTCGGCACAAGTCAAGGCAATACATAACCGACAGGCCAGGCACAAGATTCCAAGGCAGGGGCTGAGAGCTCAAGCCAGGGACAAGTAAGGCTCACGCATTGGCTTTGTCCTTTGGGGGTATTTGTTCAAATCGGCCTAGAGACTCCCTAGGCAGGAAAGTTGCCCTGACCACAGGGAAGTGACTGGGATGAGGAAGCCAGAGCTTCTCCAGGTCTCCAGGGAGTGGAAAAACCCCAGCTTTCTGAAGTGTGGGGGTGGGGCACTGATTTGGCAGTTTGGCTCTCACCAGTTGGGAACAGTTCCTGGAACTCTGGTCTGGGAGAGAGAGTAGGGCTAAGACCCACCCTGGACAAGCTAGGGAGAAGGGACAGCAGAACAGACAGACAATGCAAGTCGCTGTAATTAGTGAGGATGGAGGGAAGGTGGGGCTAGGGCACCTCATGCTCATGCAGACACAGGGGAGCCAGAGGTTAGTGACTGGGGGAGTGCTTCTCCCCACATAGCACACGTTCCACATGTTAAGGCGTCTTGGTTACATGGTTACAAACAGCAATAAATGAACTCACGGGCCCTAGATGGCCACACAGAGGGGGTAGGAGAATGGCCAAAGGTCTCTTTACTACCCGGATTACATGGTGCACCCACCACCTCCAAGGAGAAACAAGACATGATTAGTGGGGTTGCAGCAGCTGAGGGAAGAGAATTTAAATTCCTGTTGAAGCCCAGAACAGAGCCTCTTCCCTTTAGCACAAGGGAAGAACTGGGACTTGAAGGAAGTTTAGGCCTTGGCTGAAGCCCCCACCTCCAAGCAAGATACTGGGCTGAAGCAGCAACAGGAAAAACAACGATTACCACTTGGGAGGTGGAAAGGGGGCCCAAGAAGACAAAAATGGGATCCCCCATCCAGAGGAGAAAGACCAGGGGTGTGAGAAGACAGTCAGGTGGGTGTGGGGACGCCCCTGTCAGCACGTTGGTATGGGATTAGGGATTGAGAAGGAAAGTTGGATGGGGGTAGGAGGTTCAGGGTCAGTGTAGGGTTCTCCTGTGGCCACTGTCTGGGGATGCCTCCCTCCCTCCCTCCCTCAGGCCAGAGGTTAAGTCCTTCCACTCCTTTTTAATGGTGAGTTTCCACTCCCAGGAGAGATGATCCATCTTGTCATCATCTGTGAAGCAAGACTTGATGTTGTAGCTGCCTCTTGCCAGCATGCCCTTGGGAGCCTCCTCCACAGGGGTCCGGAACTCATATTCTTATGCTCGAGGCCCATAACTTCCCACCATGTAGTCAGTTTTGTCAATCTTGATGCCTTTTCTGTAAGTGTGCTTGATGTACTTCATGCCCGATACAATCTCCCAATTCACCTGGAAGGAGATTTTTATCCCGTACTCCACACCCTCCTTCAGCAAGAATGACTGCTTCTCGGGGCGGCTAGGTGGCGCAGTGAGTAGAGCGTCGGCCCTGGAGTCAGAAGGACCTGAGTTCGGATCCGGCCTCAGACACTTAACGCACACACAAAACAAAAACCTAGCCGTGTGACCTTGGGCAAGTTACTTAACCCCAATTGCCCACCAAAAAGGCAAAAAAAAAAAAAAGAATGACTGCTTCTTGAAGCTCTGTAGGTCACCAGTCAGATCTAACTCCAATGGACCAGGTGCAGTGCTGCACACCAGTGTCAAGAGTGTCACAATGACATTAGGAGTATTGGGATCAGCAGAAACAGTCACACTGCCCAACAGGGCCTCTTTATACTTTTGTAGGCTCTCATCATTCTTGTCCAGCTCCTGGATCTCTTGGATGCTCTTCTGTGCTGGAGGCTTATAGTTGACAGAGTGTTCATCTTCCTTGTTCTCAGCTGCAATCTGAGCCAGCTGCTCTGCTGTAGGTTATTGTTCTGCCATGCTCACCACCTGACTGGGCTTTGAAAACCAATGGATTCGATGCGTCCACCGCCTCTAGAGCTCCCTCCCTCCAAAAGATCTTTTCTTAAAAAAAGAGTTCAAAGAGAAGAGATACCTTTCATAACTATTGCTACAGGGAGAATTCTTACTTTAACAAAGTAAAGAGGTGATTATAATAGTAGGGTAGGTAGTAATAGATGTAGAAAAAAAGTCTTTGAAATTAATTCATTTAACTGTAAATAGGGATTACTGTGCAAGTTTGTATGATTGTATTAATCTTCAGTAATTTTTGCAAAAAAAAAAAACCCATTTTAATTATATTTTAAAAACCATCTCAATAATTGGCACAAATACAGAGGCTTTTTTCCTGCGAAATTTTGTACTATTCCATTTTTTGTTTGAATCAACATCTGCTTATCTTACTTTTTCTCATATCTCAGGATTTAGAGAAAACTTCAAGAGATGATCATACATGCTTAGCCTTCATAATGAAGCATATTTAAATATAGAGATGAAAACATACTCAATTTTTAAAGATTTTCAAGTTAAATAAATCCTTAAGTAAACATTTCAGTTTGACAGCTTTTACCACAAGAATTTTTTTTTTCTGATCTTACCAAAATCCCTAATGTTACTACTTAATTGCTCTTCTTCAGTCAATAGTGAAAATGAAGAACAAATGCTTACCATCATTTAGATATTAAGAGATGAAAAAAATAGGGCTTTATGACAGGGTCAACAAAAATTTTACTGCTGCAATGATTCCTATAAAGTCTCATTTATGAAATGCTAGCCTCACATCATTTATTCCTGGCCCTAATTTTTTATTATGTATATTAGGATATGGCTTTGCATCTTAGAATGTTTAACTTCAAGTGTTATTTTTTCCTCACTTTAAGGAATATAAATGAATTGATATTTCTTGCTATAGAATATAGTTGACAAGGGGGAGCTAGTGGGTCCTATTAAAAATGTCAGGTGTGGGGGCAGCTAGGTGGCGCAGTGAATAGAGCGCCGGCCCTGGAATCAGAAGGACCTGAGTTCGGAGTTGGCCTCCGACACTTAATCCACACAAACAAAAACCTAGCCGTGTAACCTTGGGCAAGTTACTTAACCCCAATTGCCCTAAAGGGGCGGCTAGGTGGCGCAGTGAGTAAGAGCGCCGGCCTCGTAGTTTGGATGACCCGAGATCAGATCCGGCCTCAGAAAATGAGCACCCACGCATAAATCAAATGACTAGCCGTGTAACCTTGAGCAAGTTACTTAACCCCAATTGCTTTAAAAAAAAAAAAAATGTCAGGTGTGGGGCGACTAGGAATAGAGCACCAGCCCTGGAGTCAAGAGAACCTGAGTTCAAATCCAGCCTCAGACATTTAGCACACACACACACACACACACACACACACACACACACACACACACCTAGCCGTGTGACCTTGGGCATGTCACTTAACCCTAATTGCCCTACAAAAAAAGGAAAAAAAAGAATATATCCATGCACACACATTTATTTATAGCTATATTAGTAAGGTTTGTTAGGATCTTTATGTACTAGAAATTTATTCTCTCTTCTATAGAATGTGAGGTAAAATTTCACATGTCGTGTTCCAAGGAGATGAAATACATAAGCTCTTTAATGCCTTTGACCATACACTTGAGAAAAAATCCAAGGCTTACTTCTAACAGCCTCCCATTATGACTTAGCATGTATCCCTTAAATCTTAATTTTGTTTGTTTGTTTGTTTCTTGCTGTAATGTAATGGTAATTTGAAGATCTTCCCTGCCCCATAATAAGCCTAAGGGGATTTGAAGACTTTCCCTGCTTTGAAAATAAGCTCTGCCCCAAGATAGGCTGAATGTAATAGCATGGAGCCTATGGTGGGAGAAGTTTGCTGAAGGGTGAAGCAGAGCCCACAGGAAGCTGGGAGACAGAGCAAGCTAGACAGTTAGGAAGAAAGACTTCACAGGGAGACATATAGGTTTGTGAGTAAATACTGGTCTTGTGTTGGTTTTGGGGAAGGCTAAAGGATGGTGTGGCTTAGCATGCTGTTGTAGTTTATTAACTTCTTTGCCACTATGATGGAATCAGCTTACTGGTTTTGGGATTTGGTTTTCTGGCATCTAAATAAATGTTTAACTTCTGTCTTCTATATGGAGAATCTGTTATATTTTGTGATGGAGCACTATGCAGATATATTTATTGTGACTGTGGGCACTATGAATATTGCATTGGCACTACACTTGCTTATACTGCAAAAAAAAAAAAATCTTAGAAAGCCTTCTCCTGTTTCCCTAATAAAAACTTCATAAAATAAAAATGTCCATCTGGACTCATACGGTCCAGTAACACCTAATGTTTTTATTTTTATTTTTATTTTGCTTTTTGGAGGGCAATTGGGGTTAAGTAACTTGCCCAAGGTCACACGGCTAGGTTTTTTTGTTTGTGTGTGCGTTAAGTGTCTGAGGCCGGATCAGAACTCAGGTCCTTCTGACTTCAGGGCCGACGCTCTACTCACTGCACCACCTAGCCGCCCCACACCTGACATTTTTAATAGGAACCACTAGCTCCCCCTTGTCAACTAACCTTGAATAAGTCAGTTAACATATCCCTTCCTTACTCTCATGCTCTTCAACTAATTACTGAACTTAAAGATCATAAAACATGGGTCTGAAAGTAGATGTAGCAGATTATATCTTGCTCCTTAACAAAAACACCATCCTGGAACTATCCAAAAGAGAGAGTGTCTCTAAGATATGAAAGGGGTGAGACTTTTTTTTTCCCTAAGAAGGGAAAGCTGAAAAACAATCTTTGGAGTTGTCACATCACCCCAATCTGGAGAACTAGCATACTCTTGCCCCCCACTGTACTTATATTTATAGGCTCACAGTGCCCTGCTGCCATTTTCAGCAAGATAGTAAAGAATACTTTTGTGTATGTAAATTTCTTTTGTGCATGTAAATTATGTGTGGGCTTTCTTTTTCTCCCTTACCCCTTATTTGGGTACAAATAAACACTCATTTTCAAGAGGCAATGAAGATCTTAAACGGACAGGAGAAACTTGATAAGATGTCCTCAGCCACAGGAACTCAAGAAGCCACATTCTAGTTCCTGAAGTTAAGTGGTCCTTTATATTAACAAAAATGAAACACTACATAAAAATATATAAATAAATGAAGCAAACAAATATTTAACTGACTTCTGAGCTACAAAGAATCAAACAGCTATTTTTCTTTATACAATGTAGGTCATATTAAGTAATAAGGTTAAGCTGAACTTAGTCCCCCATTATTTGATTCTATTTTTTTATTATTGGACCTCTCTAATTTACTATTAAAATCATCTTTCCTTTCTGTCCTTTTTGTCCTAAGTTCTGATTTTAGGTGTTATGTCCTCTTTATAGATTGAATATTATGTTTGTTCAAAATATCACTACATAAGAGATGCTAAAAATTGTAGTCTATTTAGCAAACCAATTGTATAAGACCAATTGGAGATTCAGCCTGAACAACTACCAAGCACACAGAAACTAATATTTTCTCTCCAGAACATTTATGCCACTATCCAGAACGCTGGGGTGGAACCACAGATCCTAATTTTAAGTCTAGAGGCAAAAGAATGCCATAATTTCCCAAAAGCATTTATTAGTCTGGCTTGGCATTCTGACCTCTGGTCAGACAATTCAGTTTAGCAATGAAGTTTGATTTCCACATGTCTTTGAGTGGTCTACCTGGAAATTTTAAGGGGATTCTGGAATTTATTGATTTGCTTGGATCAATATACTCGCTAGGATTTGTTGTTGTTGTTCAGTCATTTTTCAGTCATGCCAGACTTTTGGTGACCTCATCTGGGGTTTTCTTGGCAAAGGGGTTTGCCATTTCCTTTTCCAGCTCATTTTACAGATGAGGAAATAAGGCAAATAGGGTTAAGTGTTTTGTAAGTAAGTGTGTAAGGTCAGATTTGAACTCACGAAGGTAAGTCTTCTCTTTGTGACTGCAGGCCCAGACATCTATCCATTGTGCCACCTAGCTGCCCTAGGATTCTAGTATGTCATATAACTAGAGCAAGCCTGTTTTTTTTTTAAGCAATTTGGGTTAAGTAACTTGCTCAAGGTTACACGGCTAGTCATTATTTGTGTGTGGTTGCTCATTTTCTGAGGCCCGATTCGATCTCGAGTCATCCCAATTCTGAGGCCGGCGCTCTTACTCACTGCGCCACCTAGCCGCCCCTGCAAGCCTGTTTTTTAGAGGGATATATCAAGACTAATAAGCGCAAGTTGGATATGTTTAATTGTCATAAAGAGTCAGGTTAATAGTTTGCTTAATTATTTAAATTATTATATATATATATATATATATATATAATTTATTATAAATTATTTAAAAACTAATTTTCAGGTTTCTTTTTCTGAGATTACAAGCAAACTATGATATTAAGTTTATATCAATTATTCTAAATATTTGTGTAGCTAGGACTGACCGTAGGCAGAATCATGACATGAGTAAAATATATCTTTAATTTCTGATGTCCTCTAGCACCAGCCAAGTTCTCTGTGACCTCTTGAACTTTCTGATCCTATACTCACTAGAATGCTCCCTCCCAAGCAATGGTGAACTATAGGGCACATACCAAGAATGATGCCAGAAATATATTTCAGTCATATCCTGATTTTGCCTAGGGTCAGCACACCATATACCAGGGTAAGAATATGCTAGAGAAAATGTCTTCTGGGCAACAGAAATCCCCATTCTTCAAACCTTTGGGAATTCCTCTGACCCTGTGGTCTTAGACCAGGGAGAGATCAGTCACAATCTCGACCCATATCATCACAGGATAAGGGCAGTTCCTTAGGAGATCAGTATATAATTTTATGGGTATCTGTCCATCAACAGATGTTGTCTTCAATATTCTCCTCATGAGGAACATAAAGGTTTACAAGAATAAAAATGAGGACTCCTTTCTCACTGTCCTCTGCATCAAAACATTCCTCTCTTACCTCTAATCCTTTTAAATTCTTGCTTCCTTTTTCTTTTTCAGGTAAAAACTATCTAAACTGATAAATTAATCCTTGTTAATGCTTTAATGGGGAAAGACTAATCCTCTTTTACTACATTTACCCACCTCTCTTTGTTGTGTAGTCCAAAGTAGTGTATTTAATGACAGAAATTTAATCCTGGTTAGATGTTAACACTAAGGTAGCCTAGAAGAGGAGCTATTTGGGGGTGTGAAGGTGCTAACAGAACCTTGCACTCATCAAAAATATGGGCCATGGAAAGATCTTTTACTTTCCTGTGTAAAGTTCTTTATTTGTATGGACATAATATTATTTAGACATAGACATATGTTATTTAAAGGCATTATATGAACTCTACTTCATATTTTTCTTTTCTCTTTGCATGCTCCTTATACTGTTTACTTCTTAAAGGTGTCAAAAAACATTTATTAAGTTCCTACTATGTATCAGGCACTGTGCTTAGCACTGGGGATACAAAAAGAGGCAAAAGACAGTCTCTATCCTCAAAGAACTTGCAACTTGATTGAGGGAGACAACATGCAAAAATGTACACACAGCAAGTTATATGCATGATAAATAGGAAATACTTAACAGAGGAGAGGTATTCCAATTAAGATGGTTTGGGAAAAGCTTCTCATAGAATATAAGATTTTAACTGGCACTTGAAAGAAGCCAAAGTCAGTAGTCAGAAAGAAGGAAGGAGAGCCAACAAAAATTCTCATTGCTGAAAGATGGAGTGTCTTGTTTGTGAAAAAAAAAAAAAAAACAGGAGGCTAATATTATTGGATTGAAGGGTTAATGTTGGGGAATAAGGTGTAAAGAAATTGGAAACATAGGAGGAGGTTAGGTTATGAAGGGCTTTCAATGCCAAATAGAGCACTTTGAATTTAGTCCTAGAGTCAATAGGGGTACACTGGGATTTATTAAGTGTGTGTAAGGGGTGTGTGTGTGTGTGTGTGTGTGTATGTGTGTGTGTGTGTGTGTGTGTGTGTGTGTGACATGATTGGACCTGAGAAATTTCAAAACCACTTTACTGCCTGAATAGAGGATGGACAATTTCAGGAGAAATTTGAGACAGGTTGAGCCACTGAAACAATCTAGACATGGGGTGATGAAAGCCTACACTAGAGTGGTAGATGTGCCAGGACAGAAGGAAGCATGTACTAGTGATGTAAATGTGAAATCAACAGGTCTTGGCCACAGATTGTATATGGGGCTAAAGGTGGGTAATAGTAAGGAATCCAGGGTGACTCAGAAATGGAAAGATTGAGGGATTGGGAATATGGTGCTACCCTCTGTTTTAGACATAGTGAGTTTAAGGCGCCTCCTGGACATTCAGTTTGAGATTTTGAAAGACAGTTGGAGACTCGAGATTGAGGGTCAGCAGAGAGCTTGTGGCAGGATAGGTAGATTTGAGAATCAAAGCCTTGGTGATTATTAGATCCATGGGAGCTGGTGAGATCATCAAATTAGTATAGAAGAAAAGAGGGCCCATGACTGAACCCTGAGGAACACATATCTTTAGAAGATGTAATCTGAAAGAAGATCCAGCAAAGGAGGAAGAGGAGTAGTCAGATATATACGAGGAGAACTAGGAAGAAACAAGGTCCTAAAGACCTAGAGAGAAGAGGGTGTCAAAGAAGAGAGTGTCAAGAGCTACAGAAAGATCAAGGGGAATGAAGATTGAAGAATTGCAATTGGGTTTGGCAACTACTTTGGGAGGAGTAGTTTCAGTGCAATGATAAGGTTGGAAGCTGATTGTCAGGGGTTAAGAGAGTGAGAGGAAAAAAGGTGAAGGCATCTATTATATGATGAGCTTAGGGGTTCCATAAAATGTAGAGGTTTAAGGTTAGGGGTGCTCCAGGCCTCAAAATACCAACATGCTGGGTCCTTTCAAATGAATTTGCCTCATCTTCTCTCAGCCAAAGAAGATCAAAGTTGATTAAAAGTTTGTCATATTGGGTAGACCATTAAAGAGCTGTGGTATCCAAAATGGTTGTATTGGACAAGCTGGCCAGAATAATCTGACATGGAGTGAGTCTGTACTAGATAATTCTCAGGTGCTCTCACTTTCATGGAGGCATTATATACAGAAAGGTTGTGGGAGGAATCTAGGGGTGGTCTAGAGGTGGAGTTTAGAGAGAGTCTTCAGGAGTCAAATGAGGTCAGACTCTAGTTAAGGTGAGAAGTAGCTTCAGGTTACCTGGAGATAAGACAATGGAGAGTTTGGGAGGATTAAGTGTGAGAAGTAGCTAGACAATGGAGGGCTAGGCTAGTAACAGAGATTTGGGCCAAGCCACAATGAAAAGGCTTATGGCCTCAGGCAAATGACTTTTTTTCCCAAAAATAGGAAAATTCAATCAGAGTTGGGGGGGGGGGGGTCCCAGAGCCTGTACCTCATCATTATAGATGACCTTCTGAAGGAGTTTAGTTACAAAAGCAAGATGAAATATGTAGAATAGTTAATGAAGGTGGAAGGAACAAGTGAGGGTTGTTTTCAGTATGGGGGAGATATAAGCATATTTGTATAAAGTAGAAAATGAGCCAAAAGATAGGGAGAGATTGAAATTAAGTGAAAGAGTAGGGATCACAGAATCTGTTGGAGGACATGGGATGGAATGACATTGCTTGAACAAATAGAGGGATTAGACTTGGTAAGGAGTAAGGTCATTTCATCACATAGATGAGGAGAAACTGGCAGGAGGTACCTGAGTGATAAGAGATGAGGAAGAGGGAAGAAGAGGAGTTTATGGCAAACGGCCTCTTGATTTTCTGTAAAATATGGGGCAAAGTTCTCATCTGAGAGACTAGGGAGAGGTAGGATGTAATATCTGGGAGAAATGAAAAAGTTTATAAGATCCTCTTTGTTTAAAAAAAATATTGGGGAATATGGCAGAGTAAGTCAGCTGTTTCTAGGCTTTCCAGATTTCCTCCACAAACAGAAAAAAAAAATCACCATGAAGTGAACATAGAACAGCAAAAATAAAAGGGTAAAGTAGCTGTATTCCTAAGACATCTTGCAAGGACCTCAGAGAAGATTCCAGGGGCTAAGGTTTGGTCTGAGCAAAGTGTAAACACCTCCAGGAAAACTCTACTGAATCAACAAATAGTAGGTCTTAAGGACAGCAGGCTAGGACTCAAGAAATTTCACCTCAGGAACTTATACTTAACAGCCTGAGAAAATTTCACCTCAGAAATTTTTACCTCACAAAGTTTTATTTAACAACAGCAGACTTCTGAGTGGGGGGAAACTGAAGGAATGCTGCCATTTCCAGGAGTCAGGCCTAGTGGTGCTGATCCCTGGCTGTGGCTGTGGATGAGGGGGAGTGAACACAATCCCACTAGTGCAGCACTTCAAGCAGCAAGAGCATTTTTGGGACAGCATGGCAGGGGCTTAGAGGAGGAGGACAGGAGTTCCTGAAGTTACACACCAGAACAGAATTCAGAAAACAACAATAAGAAGGATCAGAAACCTAGGGCAGCATTACTGATAACTCAGGATTAAAACTTGATAAAATTGCTAAAAATAAAATAAAATAAATTAAGAATAAAAATAAACAAGCAAAGGAAAAAGAACCAGACCACTGATAGCTGCTTTGGTGTAAAAGATCTGGGTTCATATTTAGAGAAAGATAGTGAGGTAAAAAAAATCAGAATCCAACAATATGCTGTTTCCAAGAAACACATTTAAGAATGAGAGAGACAGGGGGTAGAGCCAAGATGGCGGAGTAGAAACAGCACTTCCACAGCACTCCAGCCCACACCACTTCAAATTTCTGTAAAAGGGGCATTCTGAACAACCTCTGGAGCTCCAGCACCCACAGAACGACACAGAAAAGCTAACCTCCCACTGAGGACAGCCTGGCAGCCCGGCAGGGAGTGGCCAGCCCAGTGCTCTGGGATCCTAGCCCAGGATCATATGAGTCAGAGGTTTTAGCCCCAGGGTGAGTGGACCAACAGCCACCTGGAGAGACCCCAGAACACCAGCAGCTGTGGCTTTTCCAGAATTACCAACACATGAGAGGCTAGTGCCCTATGGACTACTGTACCAGTATTTGGGAACATGTCAACTTCCTTCCCTGGGGGCGAGAAGGAGCCACTGCACAGCCACCATTTTGCAGCTTCAGTTGCAGGTTCAGCTCCTGGCCTGCAGACTGTAGGGGGATCCAGAAATCAGTCTAGGGGGTAATCTCTCTTGCTTTAACCTCCCTGGATGTGGATTGTGGTCTGGGGTGGAGGTCTTGGGGTGTGTGTCCAGCTTGCCAAAGTGAGTGGGGGCTACAGGGAGGGCACCCAACTAATATCTCCAGTATTTGAGAAGACCCTAACATTTGGGATGGAAGCTCCCCTGTCTGGTGGCAGAGTCCTACTGTGGCAACAAGCCCAAAAGTCAAGTAATTAAATGGCATCATGCCAAGGCAAAGGAAACAAAATGAACAGAAAAATCCAACATTAGACTCCTATTTTGGGGGCAAAGAGGATTGAAGCATGGAACAGGAGGAGGACTATGAGGTCAGAACTCCTGCTCCAAAATCCCCAAATGAAAATACGAGTGGGTACAGGCCATAGAGGACCTTAAGAAGGATTTTAAAAACCAAGTAAGAGAAGTGGAGGAAAAATTGGGAAGAAAAATGAGAAGGATGCAGGAAAAGTATGAAATGAGAGTCAACAGCCTGTCTGAGGAAAATAACAGCTTAAAAATAGACTAACTTAAATGACAAAAGAGGGTCAAAAAGGCAATGAGGAGAAGAATGCCTTAAAAAGCTGAATTTGCCAGATGGAAAAAGAATCTCAAAAGCTCACTGAGGAGATTCATTTCTTCAGAATTAGACTGGAACAAATCAAAGCTAGTGACTTTATGAGAAATCAAGATGCTGTTAAAAAGATCCAAGCAATTGAAAGAATAGAAGGCAATGTGAAATATCTCATGGGAAAAACCACTGACCTGGAAAATAGATCCAGGAGAGATAATTTAAAAATTATTGGACTACCTGAAAGCCATGATCAAAGAAAGAACCTAGAAATCATCCTTCAAGAAATTCTGAAGGAAAATTGCCCTGATGTTTTAGCTCCAGAGAGCAAAATAGAGGTTGAAAGAATCCACAGATCACCTTCTGAAAAAGATCCCAAAAAGAAAACTCCCAGGAATATTATAGCCAGGTTCCAGAATTCTCAGATCAAGGAGAAAATACTACAAGCAGTCAGAAAGAAACAATTTCAATATTGTGGAAACACAGTCAGAATAGCCCAGGACCTGGCAGCTTCTACACTGAGGGATGAAAGGGCACAGAATATGATATTCCACAGGGCAAAGGACCTGGGATTAAAACCAAGAATCACCTACCCAGCAAAACTGAGTATATTGTTTCAGGGTAAAATATGGTCATTCAGTGGAATAGAGGACTTTCAAGCATTCTTGAGGAAAAAACCAGAGTTGAATAGAAAATTTGACATTCAGACACAAGAAGCAAGAGATGCTTGAGAAGGTAAACAGGGAAAAGAAATCAAAAGGAATGTATCAAAGTTGAACTATTTACATTCTTACATGGAAAAACAATAACTGTGACTGATTAAACCTTTCTCAGTATGAAAATAATTGAAGAAGGGTGTATGGTCATATGAATACATATGTGAATGTGTGCATGTATGTTTACAGGTATACATGGATAGATGGTACAGGTCATATTTGGTGGGAAGGGATGATACTTAAGGGGTGAAGTTGAGGTGATAGAGGAATGTGGCAAGAGGAGATGGGGAGAGACAGGGTGGGGTAAACTATCTCATGTAGAAGAGGTGAGGGAAAAAACAGGAAGGCAAAACGGCAAAACCATATTCTCATTGAATTTGTCTCAGGGAGAGAATCACATACATACTAAATGGGATATCTCAACCTGCAGGAGAGTGGGGGAATGGGGATGAGAGGGAGGATGATGGCGGGGAGGGTATGCTGGGGGAGGGGAGGTTGGAAGCACCCACTTTTGAAGATGGACAGGATCAAAGTAGGGAATGGACCAGGTGGTGAGTGGGATAGGTGGGAGGGAAATATAGCAAGTCTTTTACAATATATCTACTGTGGCAATGTTTTGCATAGCTATACATGTATAACATATACTGAATTGCTTATCTTCCCAGCAGGTGTGGGTGACAAGGGATGAAGGGAATGGATCTGGAATTCGAAGTTTTAAAATGAAATGTTTCAAATATTAAAAAAAAAAGAATGAGAGAGACACAGTTAAAATGGGGTATAAGAGTAAAATTTATTATGTTTCAGCTGATGCAAAAAGTCAGGGGTAGCAAATACAATTTCAGACAAAGTTATAGCTAAAATAGATTTAATTAAAAGAGATAAACCAGGTAACTACACATTGATAAAAAGTGCCATAGAAAATGAAGCAATACCAATACTGAATCTATGTGCATCAAATATTATAGCATTTAAATTTAAAAAAAGTTAAATGAATTGCAAGAGGATATAAAAAGTAGTAATAGTAGGAGACTTTAATCTTCTCCTCTCATAATTAGAAAAATCTCACTAAAAAATAAGAAAGAATTTAAGGAAATGAGTAAAATTTTAAGCTAATTAGGATAGATATCTGGAGAGAACTGAATAGAAATAGAAAGGAATATGCTTTTTTTTTTTTCTCAGTAGTTAGTGGTACCTTTACAAAGTTTAACCATATATGAGTACATAAAAATTTTATAAAGGCAGAAAAACAGAAATGTTAAAAGTATCCTTTTTATTATCATAATTTAATAAAATTATATTCAATAAGGGGCCAAAGAAAAAAATAGGTTAAAAACTAAATGGAGATTAAACAACCTAATCTTAAAGAATGAGTGGGATAAAGAAGAAATCATAGAAAAAAGTAAATAATTTCATTAAAGAGAATGACAATAATGAGGCAATGTCAAAACCTATGGGATGCAGCAAAAGCAGTGATAACAGGAAATTTTACATCTCTAAATGCTTACATCAGTGAAATAGAAGGAGCAGACTAATGACTTGGGTATGCAATTAAAAAAAAAAGAAAAACAAAAAATTAAAAATCCTCAAATAAGTGCTAAATTGGAAATCCTAACAACTAAAGGTGAAATTAATTAATCAAAGTTTCAAAATCAAATGTTTAAAAAATATATTTTTATTATTATTTTTTTACATGCAGCTGGGAAATACAATATACAGGCACTGGGATATAGAGATCCATCTTGCCTTACTAGAAAGTCAGAGAGGTGATGGGGGAGGATATAGGGGAGAGCAGATTGTGGGGGGTATACAGTGGAATTGCTGTTTTGGGGTAGTGGATAGGGGAAAATGGGGAGAAAATTTGTAATTCAAAATCTTGTGGAAATGAATGATTTAAACTAAAAATAAACATAAAATTTAATTTAAAAAAGCTTTTCATAAAAATAAAATCATATTTAAGTAATTGGAGAAATATTCGTCATTCATGGGTAGGCAGGGCCAATACAATAAAAGTGACAATTTTACTCAAACTAATTTATATAGTTAATGCAATCCCAATTAAATTACCACAAGATAATTTGACCAAATTAGGAAAAATAATAAAATTCATTTTGAAAAACAGAAAGTTCATAATAAAAGAAAATATTATTTTTAAAAAGTGTAAAATAGGGGCAGCTAGGTGGCGCAGTGAGTAGAGCATCGGCCCTGGAGTCAGAAGGACCTGAGTTCGGATCTGACCTCAGACACTTAACGTGCACAAACAAAAAAAACCTAGCCATGTAACCTTGGGCAAGTTACTTAACCCCAATTGCCCACCAAAAGGCAAAAAAAAAAAGTGTAAAATAATGAGGTTTAATAGTCCCAGTTTGTGAAATGTATTCTAAGGCAGTTATTATCAAAACTATTTGGTACTATTTGAGAAACAGAAAGAAAGATCAATGAAATACTGTAGACATACAATTTACAGTAGCAAACAAGCATAATAGCCTTGTATTTGACAAGTGTAAAGACTTAAGGTTTTGGAATAAGAATTCATTATTTGGTAAAAAAAAAAAATTGTTGGAAAAACTGGAGAACAGTCTGGCAGAAACTGGGCAAGGACACATGACCTAGGTATAAAGATAGATTTTATAAGAAAATTACAAGAACATGGAACATTGTCCTTATCAGACTCATGGACAAGTAAATAATTTATGAATAAATGAGACAGCAAGCAAAATTAGATGTCAAATGGATAAATTTGATTACATTAAATTTAAAAGGTTTTGTACAAATAAAATCAACATTGCCAAGATTAGAAGGAAAGCAGAAAATTGGGGAAATTTTTATAGGTAATTTATCAGATAAATGTCTCATATCTAAAATATATAAAGAACTTTGTCAAATCTATAAGAATACAAGTCATTCCCCCATTGAGCAAAGCATATGAACAGGTAGTTTTCCAACAACAAAATCCAAATAATTTATAGTCATATGACTACATAGTCATATTCAGAAAAAATGTTCTGAATCAGTATTGATTAGTGTAATGCAGATTAAAACAACTTTGAGATATTTTACACCTACTGAATTGGCTAACATGATAGAAGGAGAATGTGACAAATGTTGGAGATGATGTGGAAAAATTATAAAAAGATCCAACCATTTTGGAGAGCAATCTGGAATTATGCCCAAAGAATTATTAAACTTCCTACACCCTTTGACCCAACAATGCCACTACAAGGTCTATTTCTAAAGATGATTAAGAAAAAGGAAAAGATCCTGTATGTTCTAGAACATGGATAGGAGTTTCTTTGTGGTGGCAAAGATCTGGAATTTGCAGAGATGCCCAATTTGGGGATGGCAGAACAAGTTGTGGTATATGATTGTAAAGGAATGCTAGGTGTTATAAGAAATGATGAGCTCAATGATTTTAGAAAAACATGGAATGACTTGCATGAAATAATGAAGAGTGCAATGAGCAAAACCAATGGAACCTTATATATAGTAACAGCAATATTGTTTTAAGAACAACTTTGAATGAATAAGTTATTTTGACCATTATAAATGCCCAAATTAACTATAAAGGACATATGAAGAATAATATTATCTGCATCCAGAGAAAGAACTAATAATTAGAAGTATGTATATAATATGTGTGTATGTATATCTCTCTATATAGATACACACACACACACACACACACACACACACCTCTTGTTATATCTAATTGTAGCCATCTCTAGGGCATTGGGTGGGGAAGGAAGTGTAATGGCAAACAAAGTAGTACTTTCCTGCTTGTTTCAACTATTCAGGTGCCTTTGAGCCTCATCTTTGATTATATCAAGAGTCTTTGTTGGAAACAGTATACATTGTGTTGTCCTTAATAGACATAAGGGAATTTGAAGATCTTCCTTGTCCTTAATAAACCTAATGTCATCACATGGAACCCACAGTAGGAGGAGCTTTCTGAAAGAGCAGAACAGGAAGGGTGGAAGAGGAAGAAACAGAAACCGAGAAAAGCTCAAGCAGAGCTGGGAGTGGGCAGAGCTAAAAGAGAGAATGTTTGTGATGTCAACACTCTGTCTCTTGTTTTCTCTGTATTGATATTATTTGTCAGACAGAAGCATTCAGTCTGTTGAAAGGACTTTATTGTCATTACTGAAATCCTGAAAGAGGACTTTGCTGCTATTACAGATAACCTGAAAGAGGGCTTTACTGTTGATTTCTGTTCGATTTCTCAGACAGAAGCCTTGTCTGTTGATTTGTGCTACTTTGTCAGACAAAAAGTGGTTAATTGAGATGATAATGCCAGTAATGTGTATAAATATTGTTGTAGCTCTGTTAAGCTTTGTCTTCCTAGAAATAGGAATTGTGAAGGGCTTGGGACAGAGCAGTCCCTGTAAGCTGAGATATAAAGCTGGAGCAGAGAGATGCCTACATGTGAATCCAGGAAAGAACTGGGAGTGTCTGCCTATGGAAGAAGAGCCAAGCTATTTAGAAACCAGCCTTGAGTCAAGATGAAAGAAGACTATACTTGGGTATTCTGTATTGACTGATGAGATTGTGACTTACTATGACCTAGGGGTGGATGGTGTTTCTACTTTCTGTTACTCCTTAAGGGTGATTGAATGTCATCCTTGAGTCAAGATGAAAGAGGACTTTACTTGAAAACTGTATATTGATTGAGGAGATTGTGACTTACTGAATGATATGTTTTATTTAAGGCTATGTGGCCACCTTAGAAATAAGTTGTTATGTTATATTTTTTTTGAATGTTTTGCTTTAGTTTCTTGAATGTTTTGCTTTAATTTATTGCTAAATAAATAGAAAGTTCACTATACTGTGTGATTGGATCCTTAAAGTTATTTACAGCAGCAGTCCTCAGGAGAGCTACTAGTGATTGAATTTATAGGAAGACAAAAGGAAAAAAAAGAAATTTACATGATATTTGAAAGAAATAGCAAGCTGTGCATAGTAGATTTGCAGTTTTATGCATAGTCATGTTTAATTTTACTATGTTATAAAAATGCTTATTGTATTACATAAATATAAAAAAAAAAGATCATCTGTAGAGAGAAGGATAGTAAGTTGATAAAGGGAGTTATAACTTCCCTTCATAGCAGCAGTGAAGGCCCAGATGTGTTTATGTGATAAATTTGTAGTGGACCCAGTCAGAAGGTTGTCTGGTTTTCTCCACTTTTGTTCATCAGCATGTGTGTAGGATCCAAGGTGACAAATGGTGGGTGTGATGCAAGGCTGAGACATGACTGTCAATATGTTAAGGGGTGTTAAGGATTCAAGACAGGATAAGAGTATAAAGTTGAACTGGATCACCAAGAAGTCAAGGAAGACAGAAGAAGAGAGAGTGACTAGAGTAAAAAGAAAATTGAAGGGTAAAGGATCAGAGGTCAGAGTGGCAAAAAGTATGGTTTTATAAGAGAAGGCACAGAGAAAGGTGAAAAGTCAATAGGTTTTGGTTTGGACTTTATAGAGCTTTTAAACATAAAAATTGGTATATGTGTGGGTGATGATAAAATCAAGATTATGACCATTTTAGTGTGTAGCTGGGATAGTGTGGAATAGCCTATGGGAGGTGAATAGGTTGGGGAGCTTAGTACTTTGGATATTTGAGGCAGAATCAATATGTATCTTTATGTCCTCTACTGTGAAGGTAGATATTGATTAGGAGACAAAAATTGTGACCCAGGCATTGAATTCATTGAGGAAGGATAAAAGGCCTGGGGAGTTCTGTAAACAAAAGCTATCTGAATTTTGAATAGGAGGTAGATATGAATAGCATGGACCTCAAAGGTAGAGAGATTATGGGGAGAACCTGGAAGTGGAAATGGAGAATAAGAAGTATTCCAGATCCCCCACCTTGACCAAGGAACCAAGGAAAATAAACTGCGACCATTATTGGAAACTGTGATTAGTGAGGCTGTGTCATCAGGAGAAATTCAGGTTTCAGTAAGAGAAAGTAGATGAAAAGAGTGGAAGAGGAAAAGATTTAAGATGAAGGGAAATCTGTTGACTATGTAACAGACATTCCAAAAGATACTGTGGAAAGGATAGGTGGAAATATGCTGAAACTTTTGGATGGCTGAGCTGAGAGGTATTGGAATGAAGAATCAGGTGGCTGGGGTTATGGAATGGGGTTTGGATTATAATCCATAGGTGTTCAGAGTCAATGGGATATGAAGGTATGACCAGGTGAGTGAATATTCATCTTTGAGAGGAAGCATCACTCTTCTACCCTCAAAGGTCAGGTGCAGCAGGAAATGGGAGGCCAGAAGCCAAAGAGAGGATTGCTCTTCTCTCTATCCCAGTTGGGAGATTAGGCTGGTAGCAGATGAAAGTTGCATTATGCTGGCACAGATGGAAGTGCTTACTTTGAGGCAGATGAAGGATGCCTTTATTCAAGGGACACATCTTGTCTAACTAGAAAATGGGAGGCACAAGATGCTAGCAGTCTGGTCTAAAATCTCATTGGAAGAAACTGACTCTGAGGTGACAGCAGGAATTGGTAGACTTCCTGAATAGTGATCTGAGGAAAGAGTAATATACACTAAATTGACTGGGCTAGTTTAACATGAAAAAAATCTCCCCAAATTTATCTACAAAACTTTAACAATGTTCTGTTAAAGTAGGACATTTTTGGGTGGCTGGGTGGTGCAGTGAATAGAGCACCAGCCCTGAAGTCAGGAGGACCTGAGTTTAAATTTGACCTCAGACACTTAACACTTACTAGGTGTGTAACCTTGGGCAAGTCACTTAATCCCAATTGCCCTGCCTTCCCCCCTCCAAAAAGCAATAAATATATAAAAATAAAGTAGGACATTTTAAGAAAAAGAGTGTATCTATACTTCACTAAAAACATAACAGATGTTCCTGAGAATGAGTGACGTTGTACCATAACTTGAAGGTTGTCATCATTGTTGTGGAAAACTCCCTTTACCCCAGGCTGAGCTACAACCCAGATCTTTGAGAGACTTTCTACTGGTCATTCTATTGAAGCATCAGGAACAAAGTTCTGTTCTTAGAAATCCTGGTGAGCTACTTGCAGAAGTGACTATGATTTCCTGCCAGGGTCAGATATTGGTGAGATGAGCTGTACCTTTCCCCCTTGAGATTTTGACCATAGGTCATGGAGAGCAGTTTCCTAATTGATGTATTTGGACATGAAGATCTGATAAGGGTGGAAGAATGCAAAGAATATTTAGGAATGGTTAGACTCATTCATTTGGGACTTGTATAACTTTCCCACACATTCTACTGAAAGAGCCAGAGTGTCATAATGTGGCAACTATCATTTTCTATTTTATTCATGAAATGAACTCTAATCTGTGGAATGAGGGTATAATCCTTTCAGGTCAAAAAAGTTAGGTAAAAAAAGATGAGAATTTCAAGTAGGATAAGTGAAAATTGATTCAAATAAGTTATAATGTACATATCCATAGCTTAGATTAGACAGAATCAAATCTAAAGCACTGAAAAGGGACAGTCAGATGTGTTTCTTCATCCACAGAAAGAGTAAAAGGACCTTGGAATAGGAACCAAATGAAATTAGGGCAATACCTGTAATGGAAATGCAAATTTAAAGATCTTCCCTGCCCCTAGCTTAAGTGCACCTGGAGCCTGTGGTGGGAGGCTTGTTTTTCAGGAAAGCCCATACTTTGATACTTTGTGATTGGGCAGTGGGTCCAGAAGGTTGTTACATTCTCTGAGCCAGGAGAAGGCTATATAAACCCTGAGGAGAGGCTTTGCTTTGGGGCTCACTTTGAGAAGTGTTGTGTGATTTGACCAGATGAGACTCTGGGAAGCCGTTGTTGAGAGCCCCCCGGCTTTGAAAACCCAGATGTTGATGCTTCCCTCTCTGGTAACTGTGATTTGGTATTGATATAATGGTTGGACAGTTTGGAAGCCTGTCTGTGTGATCTTTAAGTTCTGTAACTCTGAAGTTCGGGGTGCTGACCTTTTCCCCCTGAACTAGGTAATGTATATTTGTTTGATTAAAGTAAGCTTGTTAACCCAATTTGAGTTGCTTTCCTTTTGAAAAGCAGATCTAAGAACCTGTGTTGGCAGTCACCCTGGGGATATTGGGGTGCTTGCCGCTACAATACCTTATGATTTACACTGAGATTGCATCTTCAGTGACTATTCCAGTGCTTCTCCCATCCAAGGTAGCTTGGAAGCACATACACTTTTTATATTCTTTACTTATATTCGTTTTTGCCTCTATAGTCAGTGTAAAGCAAATCCTCCTGTGGAGAGGAACAAACTTGTATATATATATATATATATATATATATATATATATATATATATATATATATATATATATATATATATATATATATATATATATATATACACAAGTACATATAAATAAAGTCCTTTTTCAACACTCTATAATGATAATATTTCCATGAGATGTAGCTTAGAATGATCCTGGAATCTGAAAAGCTGTTTCGAAGGATCACAAACTCTGTCAGGTCCTACTAAGCTAGAAAAGTCTTGATTACCATTCTGTCATGAAAGGAGCAGCTAAGGTTACATTTTTGGCAACTGCAATACATGCAAAGCATTAAAAAAGAACCAGTGGTATTTGTGGACTGTTATTAGGCAAGGGTGTAAAGATTAAGTGTTACATGATTCATAAGTGACAGAGAATTGCAGGTAAAGTGACTGTATGCTTCATAGTTTACACCTCCCCAAAAGATTTTTAAACAGAAGGTATATAAGATTGATATTTTGCATTATTTTAGCAACTGTTGCTATTAAGTGAAAAGTTAATTCCTAAAGAAAACATGTTTCACCTAGATATATGCTTTCAGGTTAAAAAGTACAATTTGAATTAGGTTGTATTTTGAACATAATCATCCTTCTAATTGACCCGAATGTGTATTATGTGAAAGTGCTCTGTGTTTTCACGTGGTCAGAAGGGTATATTGTCTGCAAGTTGTTCGATGAAGGATAGGAGAAAGATTAATTCTGATCCACCCATACTCCCTCACCCAATTTATTTGTGAACAGAAATGTGTATTTTTTTATTGGGTGACTTGGGCTAGGTATACAGAAATAAATACTTGAAAGAGAGGAGACCTAAGTGGCTTCCATGTGAAAGTAATAGTAGCATGTGTAGGTTTTTGTTTTGTTTTGTTTGCTTTTTAGAGGGCAATTGTGGTTAAGTGACTTGCCCAAGGTCACATGGCTAGTATTTGTGTTAAGTGTCTTAGGCTGGATTTGAACTCAGGTCCTCCTGACTTCAGGGCCCATGCTATTCACTGCACCACCTAGCCACCCCACATGTGTAGTTTTAAAGGTAAGAGATTATTAATGCAGTAAAACAATTCTTTGGGGGTATAGTTTATATAGTTTTCCTTTGATTCATGGGTGGATGTAGTTTCAATATTCTTGATCCTTCAGTGACCTTTCAGGAGATATTTCAAGGTTACCAAGCAAAAATAAAATATTCTCTCAATATATCATTCAAAGACAAGGAAAAACTTTAATCTCTAAAAACCATGTTAGTTTTCTGCATGTACATCTCATCAATCCCATACATGTACATAAAAGGAATTTCACTATAAAGTAGTTGTACTTTTTAGAGGTGACACTGCTAATAACAAGCACCTAAATGATATTAATCACATTTAAAGAAAAGAAAGAGTTGGCTTTAGTGAAACATTAGCTAACTCTTATAAATTGATTTTGGTCTTCCTGGTTAATTGATTTTAAAAATTATTTCCTTAGAGCTTTTATGGTAAGCTGAATGGGAGGGAATAGGAAATGACAAATTTTCTAATTACTTGCTACAGATCCAATGCAGTCCTATTTTATCTAAAACAAGTACTTATACAAAAGATTTCAATTTTTCTTAAAGATAATTAATTATTTTAAGTTGTAGTAAAGATTATTTTTACTTTAGATTGCCTACTGCTTACCATTCATTAGACATTTCTATAATTTTCATTTTCTATGATTTGTTAATAGTAGAAGAATGAGTCATTCTATAGTAGAAGCATAATTAACAGATCATGGTTCTCACATTTTTTAAGACTTGTTTTTTAGATAGGATGTGCAAAAATTATAGTCAGTATATTTGGACTTCTGATTTTGATATGTGCCTTGGGGAAAAGAAGGGTAGCTAGGTGGTACAGTGGATAGAGTGCCAAACGTAGATAAAATTTGGAAAGACCTATACAAAATAATGAAGAGTGAAATGAGCAGAACCAGGAGAACATTGTATATAATAATGTCAATATTATTTTAAGAATGACTTTGAACAAATAAGTCATTTTGACCATTATAATTACCCATATTAACTATAAATTATATATAAGAAAAATACTATCTATATCCACAGAAAGAACTGATTATAGAAATATGTATAGAATAATTTTACTATATTCATGTATGTATATATGTACATGCCCACATGTGTGCAAAAGCGTGAGTGTGTGTGAATATTTATTTGTGTTTAATGGTAGCCATCTCAAGGGTTGGGGGTGAAGGAAAAAATAAATTTGCATGATAACATTATTATATGTTTAAAAGAGATAGCATGTTGTATAGAACAGATTTTGAGTTTCATGTGCAATCATCTTTTTTCATTATAATCTGCTATTTTTTAAAAAATGACCTAGAGTCAGAAAGACACAACTTCATGATTTTAAATTTGACTTCATCTGTGTAAACCTGGGCAAGTTGTTTAACCCTATTTGCCTCAGTTTCCTTATATATAAAATGAGCTGGAGAAGGAAATAGAAAACCACTGCAGCATGTCTGCCAAGAAATTCCCAAATCAGGGCAGCTAGGTGGTGCAGTGAATAGAGCACCAGCCCTGGAGTCAGGAGTACCTGAGTTCAAATCTGGCTTCAGACACTTAACACAAAACTAGCTGTGTGAGCTTGGGCAAGTCACTTAACCCCAATTGTCCTATCTTCCCCTATCCAAAAAAAAAAAAAAGGGAAGAAATGCCCAAATGAGATTGTGAAGATTCAGAAACAATTGAAAAGAACTGAACAACAAAATAACATTAAGGAAGAAAGAGTGGTTTCAAAAATGCAGTAAAGGACACAACTTTAGCTGATCTTATGAAACACATTTATCTCTGCCAAGTCCATTTGATGTTCTGCATTCAAGATCTTAGGACAATTGGATGGTATGGACAACGTCCCAAGACTATACATGGGGAAAGCCTCCTGGGAAACCCAGACCACTAAAACTCTATTATTATACCACAGTAAGATCCCTTTCTCTTTTCCCTTTCTTTCATTCTCTCTACCTCACTCTTTCTGCACAAATAGAAGTTCTACACTACTACATGATTTGATCAGTCTTCAAACACCAGCAATATACAGGAGACTGATGTTCTCTTCATGGCTATTGGCAATAGAATTGCTTTTCATCCTCACAGGTTACCTGTCTTTTCTTTATTATGTGTACTGACATACATACTGGCTCCTGACTCAGAGGAAGTTTTCTCTTGTCTAGACTAAACATTTCCATTTACTTCAATTGATGATCAAGTTATAAGACCTCCAGGTTCTACCTTTACTATCTTGGATGCCCTATTCTATAGGAATAGACCCTTTCTAATTTATCGATGCTTTTAAAGTGTTCCTTAAACTGAACACAGTAGTTGAAAAGTGCTTCAATCTGGCCAGAGTACAGTGGAATGATCACTTCCTTATTTCTGAACACTATGCTTCTCTTAATGCAATCTCAGATTTCATTGGCTTTTCTTGGCTGTCAGATCATAAAGAAGCTCCTAGATTTTTACGTAGATTGTTTAGCCATGCCTCCTCTATCTTGTACTTATGAAATGGCTTTTTTTGGAACCCAGTGTAAGAAATTAGCATTTATTCATATTAAATTTAACCATGTTAGATTTGGCTCACTTCTTTAGCTTGTTCAGTTAATTTTTTTATTCTGCCATCCAGTGTATTAGTTATCCTTCTCTGCTTTGTGCTACCCACTGATATGCAAGTTTGATATCTATACCTTTATTTGAGTCATAAAAAAGTTTGAAACAATTCAGATTCAAAGAAAGATCCTTGGGGACTCCACTGGAGACCCCAAATTCACTTCAAAACATTGATGACTATTTGTGTCCAGTCATTTAAGTAATAAAGAATCTACCTAGGGACAGCTAGGAAGAGCAGTGAATAGAACACTAGGTGTGGAATTATGAAGACCTGAGGTCAAATCTAATTTCCGACACCTAATAGTTTTGTGAGCTTTAGGAAGTCACTTAATCTCTGTTTGCCTCAGTTTCCTCATGGGTTATTGTGAGAATCAAAAATGAGATAATAGGCCCTTAAAAGCTCTTAGCACAGTGCCTGGCACATAGAAAGTTCTATATAAATGTTAGCTATTATTATTCACCTAATTAGCCTAGTCTTTATCTCTCTAAATTTTATAGAGAGGGAACTTGGCTTGTGATTTCACTGGAATATGGAATTCCTGGTAGGGATTATTTCTCTAGCAATGCAGATCATTTCCTGTTCTGCAAAATATTCCTGAGACAGAAAGAGTTTAAGCTATTTGCAAAGGAGTACATAGTCACTATATGTCAGTTATGACAAATTCTCTATATCTTAATAAAAAATAGCAGAGGAGGGAAAAATATGCAAAATAAGAAGCAAGTAGCCTGCTTTCTCTTAGTCATCAGTTATAACCTTCCTATCCATCTTAAATAGTAGTCCTGTACCTTCTTTGATCCTCCTTCTCACAATACAACTTAAAACATTCTGTTGTCCTTAAATTTGCTTACCAGTCTCAGCTTATTTGAAGCTTTAGTGTTCCTAACAATATTTTTACAGGACTGTTTATACTACACTTTCATATCCTTCTTTTACCTGCCTTTGCTTTCTTCTCTGTACATGTTTTGTTTTGATTATTAAATCTAAATCATTTGGTAAGTTCTCTGGTCCAACTGTCTGATTCTTTTCAAACTGTCTCTGACTCTTCACTCTCCAAGGAAACCCAGTTCCTCCCCTCATATAATAAAGTGTCAGCTTTTGTCAAAAGCAGCTCTTGGTAGCAAAACCACATTTATTAAAATAGTGGTAATGTCCTCCCCACTTCTGTCCTGCTTATTCTCAGGCCCTGCATATCTTATAAAAACAGTGTGATAGCTAGTCTTATTTATCTCAAACTTGCAGGACTGCTTAAAAGTGCAAATGACCTTGTCTTCATCTATTATGAATGTCTAATTCTTGTCCAAACATTACTGCCAACTGTGCAAATGACTACATCCAACTGACTTCTGCTGTGAGGCTAATCCAGCATTGTAATCAAAGTTTTCTGGTGGGTAAATTTTCCAAGTTACTTAAGGGGAAGGAAACAAAACTTGAATGTATCATAACCTGTCAGGTGGCTCATATACTGAATGAAATGAGAATGATTAGGTTTGTGTTCTCCTAATTTTAAATGTCGAATGGGTATAACTTGTTTTAAAATTTTTTTAATGCCCAGGAGAACTGGCTAACATTAATATAATAAGAACTTTAAAAATGAATAGTTAAAATTGTTGGGCAAACTGAATACATTTTGAAAATTCACAAGGCTATAACTTATAGGGGGTAAGAGAGGAGCAAATGATTAGACTTAATGACCTCTGAAGTCCCTTCTAGATCAAATCTATGGCCCTGTGAAGATATAGATGGATTGAGGTCAGTGAACACCAAGGAAAAGAACAAAACTGGGCTAGCTGAGATGAGTTTTTAAAATTCCAAATTTGCTTAGAACGTAAAGCTAAGAAAAAATAAAATTTTGATTACAGATATTACCTTGTAGCAAGGGTTCACTTTTTACAGTCAAGCTTTCAGAATTATAGTTTTGAATTATTAAAGTTTAAAACAGCACTAAGACTTTTGATTCACCCTATATATCTATAATTAAATTATGCACAATCTGTTAAACTTTTGTTTTTCTGCTATTTTCTTCATGAAGTTTTAATACTTAAATGATTAGTAAATTTCCCATAAAATATCTGATATGATATCTTCAATTGTAGGGTGTATATGACCTGGATGTCCAGAGCACATATGAGCTGATAGGATCTGCTAAACTTGAAATACTTCCATTATGGTTCATTTATACCTGCTAAGATGAGAAACACTTTTTAAAATTTGTTTATTTTTAGTTTACAAGATTCAACTCCATAGTTCTTGAGTTTCAAATTTCCCTTCCCTCCCTCCCCCTGCCCTCCATGACGGCATATAATCCAGTATAGGGTCTGCAAATACTTTCACATTAGACATTAGTCAAGTTACAAAGGCTTATTGTACTAGATGGGATGAAAAATGGTAAAGAAGAAATAAAACCAAACAATGAAAAGAAAAAGATCAATTAGTTTGCTTCCATCAGGATTCAAGCTCAGTTCTTTCTAGTTATTTCTCTGGATGTAGGCATCTCCTTCTTGAATCTTTTGGGATTGACTTATATCACTGCATTGCTGAGAAGAGTCCAATCTATCATAGTTGGTCATCACACATATGTTGTGTCTGTGATTATATACAAATTTCTCCTGGTTCTACTCTTCTCATTCAGCATCAGTTTGTATAAGCCTCTCCAGGTAAATATAAAAACTGTCTCCTCCTCATTTCTTATAGCACAAAAATATTCCATTATATGCATATACCAAAACTTGTTTAGCCCTTCCCCTATTGATGGACATCCCTTTAATTTCCAATCCTTTGCAACCACAAAAAGAGCTGCTATAAATATTTTTGTACATATGGGTCTTACTCCCTCTTCTATGATCTCTTTGGGATATAACCCTAGAAGTGGTATTGCTGAGTCAAAGGGTATGGAATTATTTATAGCCCTTTGGACATAATTCCAGATTGCTCTCCAGAATGGTTGGAAAACTCCACCAGCAATGCATTAGTGTTCCAATTTGCCCACATCCTCTCCGGCATTTGTCATTTTCCTGTTTTGTCATCTTAGCCAATCTGACTGGAGAGATGTAGTACTTCAGAGTTATTTTGATTTGCATTTCTCTAATCAAAAGTGATTTAGAGCATTTCTTCATATGCTTATATATATCTTTAATTTCATTCTCTGAAAACTGCCTGTTCATATCCTTTGATGATTTGTCAATTGGGGAATGACTTGTATTCTTATAGATTTGAATCAATTCTCTGTATATTTTAGAAATGAGTCCTTTATCAGAGACATAGGCTGTAAAAATTCTTCCCCAATTTCCCATCTTCCTCTTGATCTTGGTTACATTGGCTTTGTTTGTACAGAAACTTTTCAATTTAATGTAATCAAAAGTATCCATTTTGCATTTTATAATGCTCTCCAGCATCTTCTTGTTTGGTCCTAAAGTCTTTCCCTCTCCACAAATCTGTCAGATAAACTATTCCTTGCTGTCCCAGATTGCTTACAGTATCATCCTTTATACCTAGATCATGCACCCATTTAGACTTTTTGGTATATGGTTTTAGATAATGGTCTATGCCCAGTTTCTGCCATACTATATTCCAGTTTTCCCAGCAGTTTTTGTCAAATAGTGCATTCTTATCCCCTAAACAGGGGTCTTTGGGTTTATCAAACAAGAGATTACTATATTCATTAACTTCTGGGTCTTGTGCGCCCAATCTATTCCACTGATCCACTACTCTACTCCTCTGCCAGTACCAAGCAGTTTTGATGATGGCTGCTGTATAATACAGATTAAAATCTGATATAACTAGCCCACCTTCCCTAGCATTTCTTTTCATTAATTCACTTGATATTCTAGACTGTTTGTTTTTCCAAATAAATTCTGTTACTATTTTGTCTAACACTAAAAAGCAGTTTTTTGGTAAATTGATTGGTATAGAACTAAATATGTAATTTAGTTTGGGTAAAATTGTCATTATTATTATATTAGCTCAACCCAGCCATGAGCAATTGATATTATTCCAATTAGTTAAATCTGATTTTACTTGTGTGAGAAGTGTTTTGTAGTTGTGGTCATATAGGTCCTGGGTTTGTTTTGGCAAGTAGATTCCCAAATATTTTATAATGTCTACAGTGACTTTTAAATGGGATTTCTCTTCCTATCTCTTGCTGTTGAATTTCATTAGAAATATACAGGAATGCCAAGGATTTATGTGGGTTTATTTTATATCCTGCAACTTTGCCAAATTTATTTATTGTCTCAAGTAGTTTTTTACTTGATTCGACGAGAAACACTTTTTATCAGTTTTGATGAAGAATCATGAATTTTGAGGTTAAATTCTTGAAGATTGTCTCTTAAGTTTGAGAGGTGTAGGAGTCAGGCAGTAGAAAAAAATTACATAGTTCCCCAAAGTCAGATATATTTATTTATTTCATATGTTTGCATTTCCTAGTTGTTTACATTACATTATATTTACATTAAAATGTATATTCCTTATGAATAGGGACTGCTTCTTTATTTGTTCCTGTATTCCCCCTGCATAGCAAAGTGTCTTGCATGTTGTATTTAATATATACTTTATTATTGATTATTTTGACATCAGAGAAACAAGGCAAATGTATAATAAATTATAGTTAGGTGAAGAAATATAAAACCTTATTCTGAAATTTTTAGACATTCACTTACACACAACATAAAATAAAGTTGATAAGAATGCTTCTAAAAACAAATGGAATAAGTGGCCACCCATATGTTATTATTTGAAGGATTCATCCTACAATAAGTATAGAATTGATTTATTAGTTGTCGCTTTGGAGAACACAAAACCTGAGCATTAAAGAAGTGTGAAATCTTGAAGGTGAACTTCAATCAATCAATATTTATTAAGAGCAAACTATATGCCAACCACTGTGTTAGGAGCCAGGGATACAAAAAGAAGCATAAGGTAGCCCCTGATCTCAAGAAGCTTACACTCTAATGAGGGAAACAACACACAAAGTTATACAGAGCAAGCTTTGTCTAGATATATAGTTCTGTACAGAAGAAATAGCAAGTAATTCAGGAAGACACTAGAATGAAGAATTTAAGTTTAATTAAAAACTAACTTTATTTCATAGTTTTATTAATAATGTAATTAATTAATGCATTTATCTGGATAACTCAGGTCAAAAAGTATGCTTACATAGAAATTCAAGATTAAAGAAATATTGTTTAGGCTTTCAATTAGCAAGATAACTTTGATTTTGAATGTTAGTGTATATATTTTGCTATGTAAGAAGTCAGATTAAATTATTTTCAGAGTCACTAATAAAAAAAAAAAACAACTAGGATCAATTTTACCCTGTCATCTTATCAACTGAAATAAGTCAACCATGTTAATAATCAATTATTGTAGTAGGAAAATGGATTGATTCTCAATAGTCAAACTCAGTATACATATTGTGAATATAAACAATTAAAGAAAGCAGGACTTAACATCAAATTGGTGTGTGAACTGGTTAAGTCTCAGACTATCATCCTGTGTAGTGAATAAATGTGACTTGTACCACTGGCTAGAGATCTATATTTTAGAAATATATGCTAGTAAAGAATTTTCAAGGAACCAATAATTGAACAACATCCATAGTTTTCTTCTTTTGCTGAAGCAAAATTTATAGTCTCAGATACAAAATCACTACCATTAGATGACAAGTATCCTCCTCTACCCCTCTGCCCCTTAATATAATTTTTTTTTCCAATTACTTAGTTTTCAATGCTCACTTTTATGATTTTAAGTTCCATTTTTTCTCCCTTCTTCCCTACCCTCCTACCCAAGATGGCAAGCAATATGATATAGGGTAGACTATACATGCATAATCATATTAAACATATTTCCAGGGCAGCTAGGTGGTGCAGTAAATAGAGCATTGGCCCTGGGGTCAGGAGAACCTGAGTTCAAATCCGGCCTCAGACACTTAACACTTACTAGCTGTGTGACCTTGGGCAAATCACTTAACCCCAATTGCCCTGCCTTTCCCCCTCCAAAAAAAATGAAAAATTTTTTTAAAAATTCCTACATTAGTCATGTTGTGAAAGAAGAATCAGAAGAAAGCAAAAAAAAAAAAAAGAGAAAGAGAAAATAGTATATTTCAGTCTATATTCAGACTCCATAGTTTTTTCTCTGGATATGGATAGCGTTTTCTATCATGAGTCTCTTAGAATTGTCTTAGATCATTGAATTGTTGAGAAGAGCTAATTCTATCAAAGTTAATAATCACACAATGCTGCTGTTACTGTGTACAATGTTCTCCTGGTTCTGTTCCCTTCACTCAGCATCAGTTCATGTCAGTCTTTCCAGGTTTTACTGAAAGCATCCTGATCATCAGTTCTTATAGAACAACAGAGTTCCATTATATTTTTATAGGAACAATAATATTCCATTGCAATCATATACCACAGCTTGTTCAGTCATTCCCCAAATGATGGGGATGCCCTCAATCTCCAATTCTTGGCCACCACAAAAAGAGCTACTATAAATATTTTTGTACACGTGGGTCCTTTACCCATTTTTATGATATCTTTGGGATTCAGCCCTAGAAGTGGTGTTGCTGGATCAAAGGGTAGTCACAGTTTTATACTTCTTTGGCATGATTCCAAATTGCTCTCCAGAATGATTTGATCAGTTCACAACTCTACCAACAATGCATTAGTGTTCCTAGTTCGTTAGTTTTCCTACATCTTCTCCAAAATTTATCATTTTCCTTTTCTGTAATGTTAGTCCATCTGATAGGTATAAGATGGTACCTCAGAGTTGTTTTAGTTTGCATTTCTCTAATCAATAGTGATTTAGATCATTTTTTATGTCTATAGATACTTCAAATTTCTTTATCTGAAAATTGTCTATTCATATAACAATTGGGGAATGACTTGTATTCTTATAATTTTGCTTCAGTTCTCTCTCTATTTTTTAAAATGAGGACTTTATCAGAAAAACTGGCAGCAAAAAATTGTTTACCAGCTTTATGCTTTCCTTCTAATTTTGATTGCATGGGCTTTGTGCAAAATCTTTTTAACTTAATGTAATCAAAATTATGCATTTTGCATTTCATAATGTTCTATATTTCTTGTTTGGCATGATAGACTTTCTTTTTTTTTCTTGCTGTTTGGAGGGCAATTGGGGTTAAGTGACTTGCCCAAGGTCACACGGCTAGTTTTTGTGTTGTGTCTGAGGCCAGATTTGAACTCAGGTCCTCCTGACTTCAGGGCTGGTGCTCAATTCACTATGCCACCTAGCCCCCCCAATGATAGACTTTCTTAAAAATTATTTTTATAATTCTAAATGAAAGGCAGAATTTTATAATAGTAGCAATGCTGAACTTTGAGTAAGGTTAGTGCTGTATTTGACTCTTCATTGAATACATTCTAGCTATGTGAGCAATGAGAAAGCTTCTGGGCTTCAGTTTTCTCATCTGTAAAATGAAAATGATAGCACCATAGAACACTTATGAAGATCAAATGATGGCATATATGCATAATGCTATATAAATATTTACTATTATTGTTATTTATTTTACTGTAGGTGAGGAATTAGAATGAACAAATATATCTAGAGCATTTTTATTTGGGTTAAATATTTTAAAAGGTAGTACCACAATAACCTGACCTCCTCAATTTTTTTACTTTCTTCGTATGTAAAATGAAGGGACTGGACTAGAAGATCTTGAGGATCTGGTAATACTATGGCTTCTCTCACTTTACCTGAATTGTAGCTCTTTCTACTTATATTCCCTTCATTTGACTGTGAGTTACTTGAGAACAAGACATGTATTTTGATTTTTCTAGAGCCCAGCACAGCATTTTTTATACAGTAGGTACTAAATAAATGTTTATGTTTGTTTGTTGAATTGAATTTATCACAGTTAAATCTGCTGAAATCACACTCATTTTACTGCTATTTTGCTGAAGTGAGATGTTTTTCAGTCTTTTTATGTTGACTTGCTCAATGTCTCCCTGATTTAGTAGTAGAACCATAGTACCAATTCTATTGACAGCTTATATTTCTGTCAGGGATAGAACATTTTTGTACATACTAAATTTAAAACTCATAACAACCCCATAAGGTGTATGAGAATGATTATTAGCACTTGTCTTATTCTCTCCCCTAGTTGGGTTCAGAGAAATTGACTGACTGTGCCTTGGTCATGCACACATTCAGCAGCAGATCCATGATTCTTCTGCCATATTTGTTGAAGACCTAAGAAAGAAAGTTTTGGCCCCCAACTCTTTGGCATTGTTAAATGGTCCAACATCAGGCAGTGATATGATTTTATTAGTGGGAAAGACATTAAAGAAGAGACATTATTATTTGCTTTTCTATTATTAAGGACGTGTCCTTTCAGACCTGTAACTGAAACCAGTAGAATGGGTGCTCTTTGAAAGCAGGAACTATATTATTTTTCTATTTGTCTTCCCAGCTTTTATCCTGTGCTTTGTACAAATTAAGTGCTTAAGAAATGCTTCATTCATTCATCATTCCTCCAAGGCCAATATTCTTTCTACTATGCTATTGATTACTGTGATAAGAACATTTAAGCTCTGACTTCCCAATCCATTTTTCAGTCTATTACATACTATAGTGTAGTGAGAGCAACTGGTATCTTTCTGGGGTTTAAATTCTTGGCATTTAAATAAATGCCAAGAAAAAAAAACACAAGAAAAAACAAAATCTGAGTTCTGAGGAAGAGTCTTTGTAGAGTAGGAGTTGGACCTGAGAAACTGGAGAAATTAGATATTCAGGTTGCAATATTTATTCTGTTGTAAAAGAACATGGTTATTAGAAGTGACACTTTCAAAAAATAATGCTCCTTATTTCCTAAAATATTTTAAATCCATCTTACTTTATTTTCCTTTCAAGACCATTGATCAAATAATTTAAAAAATTACTGAAAGATCCCTAATATATATTCTAGTGATGATTATTTTGTTCAATTGGTATAATTTCTGCTGAGAACTCTATAAGAAAAAACAGTAAAGAAATCTATGTGTTGTTTCACCAAAATATGATGATATTATAGTTAATTCAATTCAACATGCATTTATCAAATGCGCTGGGGAAAAAAAAAAGCAGAAATAAAAGTCCTTGCATTCAAAAAGTTTCCATTCCAGTAGTGGAGAGTTGAAAACAGGTGAATAAAATAATAAAGAAAAAACAAATACAGAGAATTGAGTGGTACAGTTCATAGAGTGCTGGACTTGGAGTCAGGAAGTCCTAAGTTTACCACATTGGTTCAAAATTATTGCAGATACTTGATTAGCTTTGCCCATTTCAGCTTACTCTTTCTCTCTTTTTAAAACAAAGTATTATTATCCTTATTGGTTTGCCCAAGATTTAAGGACCATAAATTTTGCCCTTAAGAACGTGAAATAAGGGGTGGCTAGGTGGTGCAGTGAGTAGAGTGTCGGCCCTGGAGTCAGAAGGACCTGAGTTCGGATCTGACCTCAGACACTTAACACACACAAACAAAAACCTAGCTGTGTGACCTTGGGCAAGTTACTTAACCCCAATTGCCCTGCAAACAAAACAAAACAAACAAACAAAAAAAGAATGTGAAATACCTCTCAAGTAGGAAAACTGACCCATATGTGGTACTTATAGGAAGACATATGAGAACCTAATCATCTGACTATTCATTTCTGCTCATTCAAATCTCCATTTGATTATTGGTGTTCTTTTAAAAATTAATTTGAACTCTGATGAAGTATGTTAAAGCATGACTTTAAGAGGCTCTAGAGACCTTGACAAAAGCTCTGTGGGATTGTACCACTCCCTATATCATGGCCATTAGGTTCACATTAAAGTCCATCAAAGTAAGGTAGCTTTGGAACTTCATTGGGAAGGACATTACTTCTGATAACTAACATTGCTGTTAAGTGTCAAAAATCTTCAAATACGGCTCCACATATCACACTGTAAAAGGACATCAGCTCCTACAGAGACTGAAGTTGTAACAAAAGATCAGGCTGACAGTGTGGGTAACCTTTCCTCTCCCTGAAAAGAGGGCATACTACAATGAAAGACCTACAACCTTAGGGATAAAAGGACCATGCATTAAACTCATGTGGCTATTCTTGACATTTACCCCATTATTTTTGACTGAACTATCTTTCCCATTTTTCATAAAATCTATTTTTTAAAATTAGACTCTCTCAGTTTTCAAGAAACCTTCCTCCTGTTCTTGCCCACCATTATCCACTTTCTTTCTTTCTTTTTTTATATTGGAAACATTTAATTTTAAGACGTCAAATTTCAGATCCATTCTCTTCCTCGCTTGTCACCCATTCCCTCTGGGAAGATAAGGAATTCAGTATGTGTTGTACATGTATAGCTATGCAAAACATTACCATAGTAGATATATTGTACAAGGCTGCTTATAATTCCCTCCCACCCATCCCACACCCCACCTGATCCATTCGCTACTTGATCCTGTCCCTCTTCTATAGTGGGTACTTCCCTCCCCAAGAATGCCCTTCCATCCATCATCCCTCCTCCCATCCCCCTTCCCCCTATTCTGCTGTAGGTTGAGATATCCCATTTAGTATGTATGTCATTCTCTCCCTGAACAAGATTCAATAAGAATGTGGTTTTGCCTTTTTGCCTTTCTGTTCTTCCCCTCCCCTGAAGCCACTTCACCTTGCTTCTTCTACATGAAATAGTTTACTCTACCCTGTCTCTCCCCATCTCCTCTTGCCACTTTCCTCTCTCACCTCATAATTTCACCCATTAAGTATCATCCCTTCCCAACAAATTCAACCTATACCCTCCATCCAAGTATAACTGTAAACATATATACAGACATTCACATATGTATTCATATGACCATACACCCTTCTTCCATTATTTTTATACTGAGAGGGGTTTCATCAGTCACAGTTATTGTTTTTCCATGTAGGAATATAAATAGGTCAACTTTGATAAGTTCCTTTCGATTTCTTTTCCCTGATTACCTTCTCAGGCATCTCTTGCTTCTTGTGTCTGGATGTCAAATTTTCTATTCAATTCTGGTTTTTTCCTCAAGAATGCTTGAAAGTCCTCTATTCCACTGAATGACATATTTTCCCCTGAAACAAAATACTCAGTTTTGTTGGGTAGGTGACCCTTGGGTTCATTCCCTGCTCTTTTGCCCTCTGGAATATTGTATTCCATGCCCTTTGATCCCTCAGTGTAGAAGCTGCCAGGCCCTGTGCTATTCTTATTGTGTTTCCATAATATTGAAATTGTTTCTTCCTGGCTGCTTGGAGTATTTTCTCCTTGATCTGGGGATTCTGGAACCTGGCTATAATATTCCTGGGAGTTTTCTTTTCATGACCTTTTTCATCAGGTGATCTGTGGATTCTTTCAACATCTATTTTGCCCTATGGATCTAAAACATCAGTTCAATTTTCCTTGAGAATTTCTTGAAGGGTGATTTCTAGGTTCTTTCTTTGATCATTGCTTTCAGGTAGTCCAATAATTTTTAAATTTTCTCTCCTGGATCTATTTTCCAGGTGAGTGGTTTTTCCCATGAGATATTTCACATTGTCTTCTATTCTTTCATTTGTTTGGATCTGCTTAACAGCATCTTGATTTCTCATAAAGTCATTAGCTTCCATTTGCTCCAGTCTAACTCTCAAGGAATGAATCTCCTCAGTGAGCTTTTGAGATTCTTTTTCCATCTGGCAAATTCGACTTTTTAAGGCATTCTTCTCCTCATTGTCCTTTTGAGCTTCTTTTGCCATTTGAGTTAGTCTATTTTTTAAGGTGTTGATTTCCTCAGTCAGGCTGTTGACTCTCATTTCATACTTTTCCTGCATCCTTCTCATTTCTCTTCCCAATTTTTCCTCCACTTCTCTTATTTGATTTTTAAAGCCCTTCTTAAGGTCCTCTATGGCCTGCAACCCGCTCATGTTTTCCTTTGGGGCTTTTGGAGCTGGATTTCTGACCTCACAGTCCTCCTCCTGTGGACTTGTCCTCGGCTCTCTGGGGGCTACACTGCTGGCTCCCAGAATGCTGTGCTGGTCCTTCCTGCAGGGATGCTGGACTGTCCTCAGTGGGAGGTTAGCTTCTCTGTGTTGTTCTGTGAGTGTTAAGACTCCAGAAGTTTTTCAGGGTCCGCTTTTACATAGTTTGGAGGTGATCTGGGGGGAGAGTGCCTTGGACATGCTGTTTCTACTCCGGCCCCTTGGCTCCACCTCCATTATCCACTTTCAATCCCAAGCAAATCAAAAGGGAAGTCAGAGCACCAACACACATCGCAGCTAAAATTATACAGAATTGGCCCTTGGAAGAGATTTTTGCATGGTGGCAGGGAAAGGTTTGTGGAGATATTAGCTGGGATTGTAGAGTTTATTGTTAGTTTGTTACTAACACCATTTATTGCCATGATATTACTATTTCTAGAGAAAATTATATGGCTACAGTTCCTAGTACTTTGAACTGAATGAAATCAGATGATATTAGTACCTAATTTCTGAATCCAAAAAAAAGTTTCTAGGGAAACATTCAGCTACTTGAATCCTTAATTGCATCACTTCGGGCAATGTGACTTCTACTCTCCTACAATATCCCATGTGGTTAGAAATGTTGATGTGATTACCCCTAAGTTTTGTTACACAGTTAATGTTCAGAAAGGAAAGCCTGGGAAGAAGGCGGACATTGATTAATGCTACATGAGGAACTATTAAATCTAGCCTTCCCTTGACACTGCAGCTTTTATTCCCTAAGATGACTACATAAGATGTAAATGATTGCCTTTAAGATGTAGCCAATACTGCAGTTTTAGTCTTAAATGCATAAAAATGCTTAGAAGAGATCATCAGTTAAGGCAATTAAAATAAACCACTGGACTTATGGTAGGAGCACAAATGAATACTCTCTTGGGTTTAGGAAAGGCCACATCATTTCTGCATGAAGCAACCACAGCACAACTATACTGTCCTTGTTAATGAGAGATTAGACAACAGACTAAGGCATTATAATTGGATAGTTCATGTACAGCATGTCTTGAATGAATAGATGTTGATTACTTATAATGACCTCAGAAATCTTATCTAGTTTGTAGAGGCTTGCTTAGATGTTTTTAGGTTGAGAATGCAGGCACTTATAATGTATCTTCCACATGTACAGCCTCTTTCAGGAGACCTAGGTTACAACTTAAAGACTCTTGCTAGGTGCCTGGAGAGGATGTATGTTTGATGTCTTATAGCACAAATCTAGTTAATTCATGGTAAGTGCTCCTGAATTAATGCTAGATATAATCCTGACTTCAGCTGCAATGTGTTACTTTTTTATTTTGGTAGACGACCTAGCTACAGAACATGATAAAATCTATTTGACTAACCTAGGAATAGGAAATGATTTTAATTGGATGAAGTTTATTTTAGGACTATGATAGTTGTATTTAGGAAACTGGTGTATGAAGCATAGACATCTATTTTGTAATATCAATAACCAAAAGTAATAATACTATTTATTGGCCAGCTAACCAGCACAGTGTTATCACTCTAAATTTTCACTTTCTTTTAATTGGACTAGCTCAATCCTGTTTGCTAATCTTAATAACCTTTTGGCTGAAGTCCAAAAAATTAAAGAATTAAAGACTCAAATCTATGTTTTATAAAATATATAGAATGTGCAATAGCAAGTTTTTCTCACTGTACACCACTCAATCACTTTCTGTACTTCTGATGACATAACTCATCATATATTTATGACAATGCACCAGTCTATCATACTATATGATATACTGTTATGATAGATGGAATGGTACTTCTCTTCACTTAATGTTTCACTACATTTGCTAAATTGGAACAAGATACAACAATTTCCATATTTATAAATGAACTAACTAGAGTAATGCATTTTGAAGAGCAATGGGAGCAGATGGAGAAAAATATTAAAATTAATGAATACTGGTTATTCTTGGAAATAAATGGTGCAAACAGCACAAAGGGGTAAAGTTGTGGAAGTATATTAAGCAAAACCCTCATTTGGAAAACTGAAAAAAAATGAAATACTATTTTCTTTTGCTTAATAAAAAATCCCTTGCCTTATTTCCCTGTTTAAACATGTCAAGACAAAAGTTTAAAATATACACTTAACCAAGAGTACTTCTTATCTAAATAAAGCCATTGCCTTTTTAGACTCCTTAATAAGTGTATTTATCCATCTAATGTTAAAATCCACTCTATATTACATGATGGGATTAGCCTAGGTATTCTACCTGCCATGTCAACTACCTTATTCCATTTCAAGGGAGGCACTAAATCTGCCTCCTAGTTAATTTAGATTATTTATATAGTTCCATGAGAGGGACTCCAATGATTTCTCAAAAAGAGTGATCTAAGAGGAATGGAATAGAAAGATGGTTACTCAACTATTTTTAAGTTTAACATAGAACTATATTATCTAAACTCACCTAGGAACATTTACATATTGGATGGAAGGGAGAAGTTGACATTTCAGAAATGTCTCTAACTCAGAAATACCTTGGGATTAAGCTTAAATAAAATAGTTCATGGCAGATTGTACATAAATGCAGAACACAATATAAATTTTTTATTCAACAAATTTGTAATGGAAATTGTTGAGGTTTTAGAAGAACCTACTTCTACTGAAAATTTTTTTCTTAACTTTTCTTACCTTGATATCACATTTAGTTTCTTCAAATGTTTCATACACAATGCATTTTCTTAACTTTTTATAAAATTGCATTCTTCAACAACTATATATTTGAATTCTAACAAGTTGAGATGCCTGCACACACACACACACACATGTGATGCACCTATATATATATATATATATATATATATATATATATATGTATTCAATTTAATTACCACTGTCTTATTTCAACTATTGATAGTTTTCCTCAATTTTTCTCTTACACCTTTGCCACCACACTCATTTTTGTGATATACTCTCTTAAACATCCCTCTGTCATTTGATTCTAGGTCTCTAGAATCATATCTTACTTTTCATGAGTTCCTACATTATAGAATACTTTGTTCTTTTTTTCTGTCCATGAACCACAAACTTTTACTTCTTTTTCTAATTAAACAAATGCTTTATTAACTTCTGGTTTACATCATTCATTTCTGCCAGATTTGAGTAACAATATTCCCCCCATTTTTCCTTACCCACCATCCCAGAATAGCAGTCCCACAAGATATCCGTTCCTCTAATCTGCTCTCCCCCATATCTTCTCCCATACCCCTTTCGACTTTTCCATTACAGCAAGGTGAATCTCTGTGCCCCAATGCCTGCACATTTATCTCCCAATTATATGCAAAGGAGTATTGATAAAGGTATTTCTATATATTTGAAACATTTAATTTTAAGACCTAGAATTTCAGATCCATTTCCTTCCTCCCCTGTCACCCATTCCCTCTGGGGAGATAAGTAATTCAGTATATGTTGTACATGTCGAGATATGCAAAACATTACCATAGTAGATATATTGTACAAGGCTGCTTATAATTCCCTCCCACCCATCCCACCCCCTACCTGGTCCATTCCCTACATGATCCTATCCCTCTTCTATAGTGGGTACTTCCAACCACCCCTCCGCCCAAGAATGCCCTTCCATCCATCATCCCTCCTCTCATCCCCCTTCCCCCTATTCTGCTGCAGGTTGAGCTATCCCATTGAGTATGTATGTGATTCTCTCCCAGAACCGAATTCAATGAGAATGTGGTTTTGCCTTCCTATTCTTCCCCTCCCTTGCAACCACTTCCCCTTGCTTCTTCTACATGAGATAGTTTACCCAACCCTGTCTCTCCCCATCTCCTCTTGCAACTTTCTTCTCTCACCTCATAATTTCACCCCTTAAATACCCTCCCTTCCCAAAAAATTCAACCTATGCCCTCTATCCATGTATAACTGTAAACATATATACAGACATTCACATATGTATTCATATGACCATACACCCTTCTTCCATTATTTTCATACTGAGAGGGGTTTCATCAGTCACAGTTATTGTTTTTCCATGTAGGAATGTAAATAGGTCAACTTTGATAAGTTCCTTTTGATTTATTTATCCTGGTTTCCTTCTCAGCATCCCTTGCTTCTTGTGTCTGGAAAAAACCAGAGTTGAATAGAAAATTTGACATCCTGACACAAGAAGGAAGAGATGCCTGAGAAGGTAATCATGGAAAAGTAATCAAAAGGAATTTATCAAAGTTGAACTATTTACATTCCTATATGGAAAAGCAATAACTGTGACTGATGATATCTTTCTCACTATGAAAATAATGGAAGAAGGGGGTGTGGTCATATGAATACATATGTGAATGTCTGTGTATATGGTTACAGTTATATATGGATAGAGGGCATAAGTTGAATTTGTTGGGAAGGGAGGATATTCAAGGGATGAAATTATGAGGTGAGAGAGGAAAGTGGCAAGAGGAGATGGGGAGAGACAGGTTAGGGTAAACTATCTCAGGTAGAAGAAGCAAGGGGAAGTGACTGTAAGGGGAGGGGAAGAAGAGGAAGGCAAAAAAGCAAAACCACATTCTTATTGAATCTTGTTCAGGGAGGGAATGACATACATACTAAATGGGATATCTCAACCTGCAGCAGAATAGGGGGAAGGGGGATGAGAGGAGGGATGATGGATGGAAGGGTATCCTTGGGGGGAGGGGAGGTTGGAAGTACCCACTATAGAAGAGGGACAGGATCATGTAGGGAATGGACCAGGTGGGGGGTGAGATGAGTGGGAGGGAATTATAAGCAGCCTTGTTCAATATATCTACTATGATAATGTTTTACATAGCTAGACAAGTCCAACATATACTGAATTACTTATCTCCCCAGAGAGAATGGGTGACAAGGGAGGAAAGAAATGGGTCTGAAATTAGAGGTCTTAAGATTAAATGTTTCAAATATATATATAAATACTTTTATTAATACTCTTTTGCTTATAATTGGAAGATACGATGTGCAGGCATTGGGACACAAAGATTCACCTTCCTCTAATGGAAAAGTCAAAGGGGGTATGGGAGAGAGCAGATTGGAGGAAGCAGTATCTTGTGGGACTGCTATTCTGGGAGGTTGGGTAGAAACAGTGGGAAAATGATTGTAACTCAAAATCTGCTGGAAATGAATGATGTAAAACAGAAGTTAATAAAGCATTTGATTTAAAAAAAAAGAATGCTTGAAAGTCCTCTATTCCACTGAATGACCATATTTTCCCCTGAAACAAAACTCTCAGTTTTGCTGAGTAGATGACCCTTGGGTTCTGTCCCAGCTCTTTTGCCCTCTAGAATATCATATTCCATGTCCTTTGAGCCCTCAGTGTAGAAGCTGCCAGGTCCTGTGCTATTCTGACTGTGTTTCCACAATATTGAAATTGTTTCTTCCTGGCTGCTTGGAGTATTTTCTTCTTGATCTGGGGATTCTGGAACCTGGCTGTAATATTCCTGGGAGTTTTCTTTTTGGGATCTTTTTTCATCAGTTGATCTGTGGATTCTTTCAACCTCTATTTTGCCCTCTGGGTCTAAAACATCAGGGCAATTTTCCTTGAGAATTTCTTGAAGGGTAATTTCTAGGTTCTTTCTTTGATCATGGCTTTCAGGTAGTCCAATAATTTTTAAATTGTCTCTCCTGGATCTATTTTCCAGGTGAGTGGTTTTTCCCATGAGATATTTCACATTGTCTTCTATTCTTTCATTTTTTGGATCTGTTTAACATCATCTTGATTTCTCATAAAGTCTTTAGCTTCCATTTCCTCCAGTCTAACTCTCAAGGAATGAATCTCCTCAGTGAGCTTTTGAGATTCTTTTTTGATTTGGCAAATTCGACTTTTTAAGGCATTCTTATCCTCATTGCCTTTCTTAGCCTCTTGAGTTAGTCTATTTTTTAAGGTGTTGTTATCCTCAGTCAGGCTGTTGACTGTCATTTCAGACTTTTCTTGCATCTTTCTCATTTCTCTTCCCAATTTTCCCCCACTTCACTTATCAGCTTCTTAAGGTCCCCTATCGCCTGTAGCCAGCTTGCATTTTCATTTGGGGCTTTTGGTGCAGGAGTTCCGACCTCACAGTCTTCCTCCATGCTTTGATCCTCTTTGCCCCTAAAATAGGAGTCCAATGTTGAATTTTTCTGTTTATTTTGTTTCTTTTGCCTAGGCATGTTGCCACTTAATTACTTGATTTTGGGGCTTGTTGCCACAATAGGCCTCTTTCACCAGACAGGAGAGCTTCCATCCCAAACATGGGGTCTTCCCAACTTCCACAGATTGGGTGGCCTCAACCCACTCTGGCAAATTGGATACCCACCCCAAACTTCCCCCCCAGACCACAATCCAGATCCAAGCAGTTTAAAGGAAGAGTTATTAACCCCCAGACTGATTGCTGGATCTCCCTACAGTTCACAGACCAGGAGCTAGAGCTGCCGGTGACACTGCAAAATAGACTCTGTGCTGTGTTTCTTCAGCAGCTTTTTGCCCCCAGGGGAGGAAGCCAGAGCATTCCCCAAATACTGGTCCCAAAGTCCATAGGGCACTAACCTCTCACTTTTTCCTAGGCATATCTGTGCTGATAATTCTGGAATCATCACAGCTGCCGGTGTTCTGGGGTCTCTCCAGCTTGCTGCTGAGCTGGCCGCCCTGGGGCTAAAACCATGGCTCACAAGGGCTTGGGCTCGGCTCCCAGAGCACTATGCTGTGGGTTCCCAGCACACTGTGCTGTCTGCTCTCATAGCTCTGTGTTTGCCACTCCTTGCAGAGCTGCTGGGTTCTCCTCAGTTGGAGCTTAGTTTCTCTGTGTAGTTCTGTGGGTGCTGGGGCTCCAGAAGTTGTTCAGAGTCCCCTTTCACATTGTTTGGAGGTAGTGTGGGGCATGGCACCTTGGAAGTTATGTTTCTACTCCGCCATCTTGGCTCTGCCCCACCCCCCCTTCAGCAGCTTTTTGCCCCCAGGGGAGGAAGCCAACATGTTCCCCAAATACTGGTCCCAAAGTCCATAGGGCACTAACCTTTCATTTTGTCCTAGGCATGCCTGTGTTGATAATTCTGGAATCGCCACAGCTGCTGGTGTTCTGGGGTAACTCTCGCCGGCTGCTGGCCTGGCCACCCTGGGTCTAAAATCATGGCTCTCTCTGACCTGGGCTCAGGTCTCTGAGAGCTGCACTGCCGGCTCCCATAGCGCTGCACTGGTCCTTCCTGCAGGGCTTCTGGGCTGTCCTCAGTGGGAGATTAGCTTCTCTGTGTTGTTCTGTGGGTGCAGGGGCTCCAGAAGTTGTTCAGAGTCCCCTTTTACATAGTTTTGAGGTGATCTGAGGGGAGAGTGCCTTGGACGTGCTGTTTCTACTCCACCATCTTGGCTCTGCCCCCCCCCCCCCAAACTTTTACTTCTTAAATATCCTTATCACTCACAAACAACTTTCTCCTAGCCAACTTTGAAAAAAGACAGAATTCCAACTTGCTTTCTCTGAATGTTTTATTTCATTTCTTCTCTATTTTGTAAAATAATCATTTGATGAAATTTAAGTTTAAATTCTGAAATATATCAGCTTTGAGGTTTTTCCCTAATTTCTTTGAAACACTTATCCTTTTACCTTCTTCCATTCTTCATCTTCTTTATTAAATTCAACTAACATTAATTAAAACTCACTATCTGTAAAGTACTATGACCAAGAAAAAGATCAAAATCTCACAAGAAAAAAGACAGTCTGCAGCCTCTATAATTTTAGTTCTAGTGATAACCAGCTAACCTGAATTAATCAAAGTGTGAAAATTTGCAACCTCTTTCCTTTTTATTATCTGCTTATTTTATACTAGCTCAAGCTTTTCTTTATCTCTTTCTTTGTTAGATGATTTTAAGTGCACAAATTCTTATTAAATTTCCTATTAGTTTCAATTATCTGCTTTCTTAGTTTATTTGATTTACTTAATGCCTCTTGAACATGAATTTTTCCTACTTCATTTTCATGTAATATCATGGTTAGGAATTATGTGAATAAAATTATATCCATACATTTTGACTCAGAGATTCCATTGTTTCACTTATATTGAAAGGAAGACATTTATAATAAGAAAATACCAAATATTCCCAAATATTTATAATAGCACTTTTGTATCAGTAAATAATTGGAAACAAAATAGCTATTCATTGATTGGCTAATGGGTAAGTAAATTGTGGTACACGAATTTAATAATATATTAATGTGTTATAAGAAACTATGAATGTGATAAATATAAAGAATTATGATAAATTTACATGAATTAATGAAGAGTAAAGAAAGCAGGGTTAAGAAAACAACATAATGACTACAACAATACAAACAAAAAAATCACACATATAGAAAAAATTAAAAGTAAATGTTGTAAAATTTTTAAAAAAACAAGTGTGACCCCCAAGAAGATATATGAGGAGAGACGCCAACTCCAGATATTTGTAGGTCTACAAGGGTTGTACATTGAAAATATTTTCAGACTTTTTCAATATTTGGGAAACATACTTATTTTTCTTCTTTACTCTTTTAAAAAATATTGTTGAGGCCTAATTTCTCCAATATAGAGAGAACTGAATCAAATTTATAAAATATAAGTCATTCCCCAGTTGCTAAATGGCCAAAGGATATGAATAGGTAATTTTCAGATGAACTAATTTAAGCTATCTATAGAAATATGAAAAGCTTCTCTAAATCATTATTGATTAAAGAAATGCAAATCGGCGGAGCCAAGATGTCGGAGTAGAAACAGCTCATCCAAGCCACTCTGCCCCCAGATTCCCCCCAAACGATGTAAAAGGGGACTCTGAACAACTTCTGGAGCCCCAGCACCCACAGAACGACACAGAGAAGCTAACCTCCCGCTGAGGACAGCCCAGCAGCCCTGCAGGAAGGACCAGCCCAGTGGTCTGGGACCTGGCAGCGTGCAGAGCGCAGGAGCCGAGCCGAGCCCAGGTCTGCATGAGCCGAGGTTTTAGCCCCAGGGCGGCAGGGCCAGCAGCCAGATGGAGGAACCCCAGAACACCAGGAGCTGTGGCGACTCCAGAATTATCAACATAGACTTGCCTAAGACAAAGTAAGAGGTTAGTTTCCTATGGACTTTGGGGCTGGTAATAGGGAATGCGTTGGCTCCCTCCCCTGGGGGCTAGAAGCCGCTGAGGAGACACACCATTTTGTAGTTTTCAGAGGCAGCTCCTGCTCCCAGCCTGCAAATTTGTAGGGAGATCCAGCGATCAGTCTTGGGGAGTAATCGCTCTTGCTTTAACCTCCCTGGATCTGGATTGTGATCTAGGGTGGAAGTCGTGGGTGGGTTTACAGCTTGCCAGAAACGGAAGTTGCCCCCCACACGTTCGGGACGAAAATTCCTCTATCTGGCCTTAAAGCCATAGTGTGGCAACAAGCCCAAAAGTCAAGCAATTAAGTGGCAACATGCCAAGGCAAAGGAAACAGAAAAATGCAACCCTAGACTCCTATTTTGGGGGCATAGAGCGGGAAAAGGACTGTGAGGTCAGAAGTGCTGCTCCAAAAGCCCCAGGGGAAAACATGAGTGGGTTGCAGGCCATAGAGGACCTTAAGAAGGACTTTAAAAATCAAATAAGAGAAGTGGAGGAAAAATTGGAAAGAGAAATGAGAAGGATGCAGGAAAAGTATGAAATGAGGGTCAACAGCCTGACTGAGGAAAACAACACCTTAAAAAATAGACTAACTCAAATGGCAAAGGAGGCCCAAAAGGGCAATGAGGAGAAGAATGCCTTAAAAAGTCGAATTTGCCAGATGGAAAAAGAATCTCAAAAGTTCACTGAGGAGATTCATTCCTTCAGAGTTAGACTGGAGCAAATGGAAGCTAATGACTTTATGAGAAATCAAGATGCTGTTAAGCAGATCCAAACAAATGAAAGATTAGAAGGCAATGTGAAATATCTCATGAGAAAAACCACTCACCTGGAAAATAGATCCAGGAGAGACAATTTAAAAATTATTGGACTACCTGAAAGCCATGATCAAGGAAAGAACCTAGAAATCACCCTTCAAGAAATTCTCAAGGAAAACTGCCCTGATGTTTTAGATCCAGAGTCAAAATAGAGGTTGAAAGAATCCACCGATCACCTCCTGAAAAAGTTCCCAAAAAGAAAACTCCCAGGAATATTACAGCCAGGTTCCAGAATCCCAAGATCAAGGAGAAAATACTCCAAGCAGCCAGGAAGAAATAATTTCAATATTGTGGAAACACAATCAGAATAGCCCAGGACCTGGCAGCTTCTACACTGAGGGATCGAAGGGCATGGAATATGATATTCCAGAAGGCAAAAGAACTGGGAATGAACCCACGGGTCACCTACCCAGCAAAACTGAGTATTTTGTTCCAGGGGAAAATATGGTCATTCAGTGGAATAGAGGACTTTCAAGCATTCTTGAGGAAAAAAACAGAGTTGAATAGAAAATTTGACACCCAGACACAAGAAGGAAGAGATGCCTGAGAAGGTAATCAGGGAAAAGAAATCAAAAGGAATTTATCAAAGTTTAACTCTTTACATTCCTATATGGAGAAGCAATAACTGTGACTGATGATATCTTTCTCACTATGAAAATAATGGAAGAAGTGGGTGTGGTCATATGAATACATATGTGAAAGTCTCTGTATATGGTTACAGTTATATATGGATAGAGGGCATAAGTTGAATTTGTTGGGAAGGGAGAATACTCAAGGGATGAAATTATGAGGTGAGAGAGGAACATGGTAAGAGGAGATAGGGAGAGACAGGGTAGGGTAAACTATCCCATGCAGAAGAGGCAAGGGGAAGTGGTTGCAAAAGAGGGGGAGAATAAGGAAGGCTTAAAAGGCAAAACCACATTCACATTGAATTTGGTTCAGGGAGAAAATGACATACAAACTAAATTGGATATCTCAACCTGCAGCAGGATAGGGGGAAGGGGGATGGGAGGAGGGATGATGGATGGGAGGGCATCCTTGGGGTGAGGGGAGGTTGGAAGTACCCACTATAAAAGAGGGACAGGATCATGTAGGGAATGGACCAGGTGGGGGGTGGGATAAGTGGGAGGGAATTATAAGCAGCCTTGTACAATATATCTACTATGATAATGTTTTGCATAGCTAGACATGTACAACATATACTGAATTACTTATCTCCCAAGAGGGAATGGGTGACAAGGGAGGAAGGAAATGGATCTGAAATTCAAGGTCATAACATTAAATGTTTCAAATATATATAAATACTATTATTAATACTCTTTTGCTTGTAATAGGGAGATAAGATGTGCAGGCATTGGGATGCAAAGACTTACCTTCCTCTAATGGAAAAGTCGAAGGGGGTATGGGAGAAGGTATGGGAGAGAGCAGATTGGAGGAAGCGATATCTTGTGGGATTACTATTCTGGGAGGTTGGGTAGGGGAATAATGGGGGGAAAATGATTGTAACTCAAAATCTGGTGGAAATGAATGATGTAAAACAGAAGTTAATAAAGCATTTGTTTAAAAAAAAAAGAAATGCAAATCAAAACAACTCTGAGATACCATCCCACACCTAACATATTGGCTAATATGAGAGAAAAAGAAAATGACAAATGTTGGAGGGGATGTGGGAAAATTGACACTAATGTTGGTGGAGTTGTACACTGATTCAAGCACTCTGTAGAACAATTTGGAACTATGCATACCCTTTGATGCAGCAATACCACCACTGCCATGGGCTGCTCAGTGTCCAGCACTTAGCATGATTTGGAGATGTGAATAAGAAATGACCAGGCCATGTGGGTAGCTCAAGGAAGAACCATGAACTCCATTTAGTGATACTCAGGGAAAGATTTTTATAGAGCAAAGAGACAAAGGATGGGAAGGAAGAGGAATCATTATCTTAGTCGGTTGTATCCTGGAAGTATCATGGCAGTAAGGCCTATTGATCCCTAGGTGCCATAAAGTCTTAGGAAAAGTCAGTTATCTCTTATCACATGCAGTCAGATACATCTCAAAGGATGCTCTTGAGAGCTGGCCTCAAAGCCTAATGGCCAAGGCCGCATCATCAAGAACATCTGCATAGGAATTTACTTCCTGCAAATGTTTTGGACAACTAAAGTTTTGGGACAGAGCCTTACATCTGGGTCTCTGGTACTTCTTAGGCAACCGCAGTCATAAACAGATACAATTGAGAGCAAACTTCAAAGCTGAAGTGCAATCCTCAACAGATATCATGTTTAGAGCTGGCCGCTCAAAGATACCAGAGTGTGGAATCAGATATATCCGGGGACAGAATCCTGTTGATCTCAGGAACTCCAACAATATCCTTTTAAATGCAACCTATATCAAAAGAACTCCTGAGCAGACTTAGTGAAAAGTCGCATCTCAAAGAGATCTTTGACATGCAGGTCCATTGATATCAAGGTAATTGTCAGAGTCATGAGACAGGCCTCTTTGGCTCACTACACACCACTAAGTCTGTATCCCAAACAGATCAAAAACAAAAAACAGGAAAGGGACTGTATTTGCAAAAATATTTGTAATAGCTCTTTTAGTGGTAGCAAAGAATTGGAAATTGGGGGGATGCCCATCATTTGGGGAATGGCCTTTCAACTTGTGGTATACAATTGTGATGCTATAAGAAATAATGGGGGGGGGGCAGTTAGGTGGCGCAGTGAGTAGAGTGCTGGCCCTGGAGTCAGAAGGACCTGAGTTCGGTTCCAGCCTCTGACACTTAACACACATAAACAAAAAGCTAGCCGTGTGACCTTGGGCAAGTTACTTAACCCCAATTGCCCTCCAAAAAAAAAAAGAAAAAAAAAGAAATAATGGGCAGGATGGTTTCAGAAAAACCTGGGAAGACTTGCATGAACCGATGCAAAGTTAAATGAGCAGAAATAGAAGGCTGTAAACCACAAAAGCAATATTATTCAATGATCAACAATGAATGGCTTAGCTATTCTCAGCAATTCAATGATCTAAGACAATTCTAAAGGAACCATCATGAATAAATGCTATCCAATTCCAGAGAAAGAATTGATGGAGTCTGAATGCAGACTGAAGTATACTTTTTAAGAATTTATTTTTCGGTTTCTATTTTCTTTCACATCATGACTAACATGGAAATTTCACATGAATAACCTATATCAAATTTCTTTCCTTCTCATGAGTGGGGGGGAAAGAATTTTGTCCTTAAATTTTTTTAAATGAGTGTTAAAATTGTTTTTATATGTAATTGGGAAAAAGAAAACATTAAATAGAAAAAGAAAATAAATATCCACAAAAATAAAAATTAGTTTTTGTTAAACTATATTGCTCTCTTAGAAGAGGAGGAAGGATATTGATGAAAACAATGATGATGTTAATAATAAAAGACATCAATGCTAACTTCTTTTAAAAAAATCATCACTTCTGGGGTGGCTAGGTGGCTCAGTGAATAGAGCACCAGTACTGGAGTCAGGAGGACCTGAGTTCAAATTCAAACTCAGATACTTAACACTTACTAGCTGCATAACTTTGGGCAAGTCACTTAACCCCAATTGCCCTAACTTCCCTCCTCTAAAAAGTAAAAATAAAATAAAATAAAATCATAGTTAGCATATTATAAAATCAAATAATAACTGAAATGGCCCATAAACAAATAGTGGGCAGAAGTGAAACGTCTAGGGACTCATTCCCAAGTTTAAAAATGATAAGGTAATAGATCCAAAATGGGAAGTAAGCTCAGAGGCTATCTAGTCTAATACCCTTACCTTACAGATGAGGAAACTGAAACCTTTATAATTTAAGTGATTTGCTTAAGACTATAGATTTAGGAAACAGTTTCAAGGGACTTTTTTATTTGTATAGTCCAACTGTCTTATAGCTAGATGAAGAAGTGGGATTTTAAATATATTAAAGAAGAACGGGGATACAAACTCAACTTTTCTGACTCATAATCCAGTGTTCTTTTCACAGCACTACACTACCTCAATAGCAACTAAAAGAGTTTAAAATAATAATATAGGATTCTTTTGCTCCTCTGAAGACACTTATTAAGTATTGAAATTCCTTTTTGCTAAGTAGGCATATTTCAAAATAAACTAGAATAGAGTATATGTGAAAAACCAGAAAAATATGTTTAAATTTAATTGAATTAGTGTTAGCATACTATTAATGATTAATAACTTTTAAAATGAATTTTAAATCATGTATTTTATTTTTAGTTCTTTTGTATTTTAGATCCTTTAAAACTTAAAATCTGAAGACCCTATAAGAAGGCAGCGTAGTATAGTGCATACACTTTGAAACCAGGAAGACTTAGCAACACTTATGGCAAAAAAACAAAACGCAAAAAACCAAAAAAAAATTCTCCATTTCTCATTTAAAGTTCTCCACAACCTTGGTCCAGCTTATCTTTTATACTTATTACATGTAAGTTCCCTTCAAGCATTTTATAGTTCCCACGAATGTTCTTCTTACTGTTCCTCACATAGGATATCCTATTTACTACCTACTGAATTTCAAGCCTAGAGTGAATTCCCTTTTCATATCCACCTCCTGTAATTCCTAGATTCTATCAAAGTTTAGTTGAAATGTTACCCTCATATGAAATCTTTCTGCTTTACTCCAGCTTCTAGTGTTTTGCCCTTATCCTCACTGAAATTACCTTGCATTTCTCTTATGGAGATATATGCACAAATATATACATACATACATACATACATACACACATACATACACACATACATACATATATATGATTCCCTTTATTTCTATAAAGATTACTTTGGAGTTTGAATACACACATGCACGCACACACATATAAACACATACATTGCATGTATTTTTATAGGTTAGCTTGGATTGTTTTATTCATTCTATAGGTATTTTTTTTTTTTGCTTTTTGGACGGCAGTTGGGGCCAAGTAACCTGCCCAAGGTCACACGGCTAGGTTTTTGTTTGTGTGTGTTAAGTGTCTGAGGCTGGATCTGAACTCAGGTCCTTCTGACTCCAGGGCCAGCGCTCTACCCACTGTGCCACCTAGCTGCCCCTTTATAGATATTTTCAATAAAATTTCTGTTATTGTTTCTTTCTGGATTTTGCTAGTATTGTAAATAATTTTTGGTGGTTTTTTCATAATTTTGCTTTACTATAGTTATTTCAATTTATATACACTGGTTTCTTTAGTGATTCTATGGGCATATCTAAACAAATCATCATGCCATCTTCATGTTGGAACAATTTTATCTCCTAATTTTTTTCTGCTTGTGTATACATGGAAGTCAACCAACAAAATGTGCAAGTCAGTGAATAAGAAATTTTGGAGAAAACAAAAATGAGTTTTTTTTCAGAATAGGTTCTCAATTTTTATAAAGATTTCTTCATCCCTAATAAGTTAGTTAAGTACATTAATATGTACAGGGACCTAGAATATCAGAAAAGATACATAAACCTTGATAGAAATCCTGTCTCTATTTCCTCTCCTAGAGGAAATGTTCTTAGAAAGTAAAGATGGCAGAGGATTTGGGGAAGATGGAGGAGTAGGTCAGAAAACTTCAGTTCTTCATATATTCTCTATGAAATAAGACAGAATTAACTAGATCAGAGCTCAGAAAATAATAGTAAGAAGGCCTTAAGGGCTGGGGCATCATTTCCCATAGCTTGGGACTAAAATTTGATTATAATAATAAGCTGCTAACAATAAAATAAAACAAAACAAAAAAATGAATAAGCCAAGGAGAACACAACTATATGTGTGTGTATATATATGTATATGTATATGTGTATATGTAAATATGAACATAAATATATATCTATATCTATGTCTATATGGATCAAGAAGATCTGGGTTCATATTCAAAGGAAGATAATGGAACTAAAAAAGCCAATCTTTTTTCAGTGAGAAACATTACATGGTCACAAGCCCAAAAAGAATTCTTGGAAGAACTTAATAAGGATTTTAAAAAGCAAATAGGTGAAATCAAGGAAAAATTAGGAAAAATAATGAGATCAAGAAAATTTATCTAAAGAGAGTTATTCAAGGGGCAGCTGAGAAGTGCAGTGGATTGAGTACTGACCCTGGAGTCAGGAGGACCTGAGTTCAAATCTGGCCTCAGACACTTAATACTTACTAGACGTGTGAACTTGGAAAAGTCACTTAACCCTGATTACCCTGCCTTTCCACCTCCAAAACAAAATAAAACAACAAAAAAAGTTAACCAACTGGAAAAAGAGCATAAAAAGCTTAAGGAAGCAAATAATTCCTTGAAAACTAGAATTGGGCAAGGGAAAGCTAATTGCATTATTAGACACCAAAATATTTTATTAAACAAAGCCAAAAGAATAATAAAAAGGTGAGAATATGAAACATCTTATCAGAAAAAAAACAATTGGTTTGCAAAACAGATGGAAGAGAGAAAATATAAGGAATTGTCAGACTATCTGAAAATTATGAAAAAAGAATCTTGATATAATATTATAAGAAATTATTAAGGAAAATTGCCCTGAAGTTTTGAGCAAGAAAGTAAAGAAATAAATAAAATATACTGATCACCACCTAAAGATATTCAAGTAGGAAAATTTACAGGAATATCATACCCAAGTTCCAAAACTCCTAGATTAAAGAGAAAATATGGCAAGGAACAAGAAAAAAAAAATTAAATATAGCAGATTATATTTAAATATAATCAGGATTACACAAAGCATAGTAGCTTCTGTGTTGAAGGACTATGGGTCTTAAAATACTATATTTAATAGAGAAAAAGAGCTGGGGTTACAATCAAGAGTAACAGCAAAATTAAGTATAATCCTGAAGGGAATAAAAATAATTTTTAACAAATTAAGAGACTTTTAGGCATTTGTGACAAAAAGAGCAGAACTTAATGAGAAATTTGACACATAAGATGCAGAAGAAATATAAGTTAAACCAAATACACACACACACACACACACATATGGGTTAAAGAGGGAGCAAAACATACATCTAGAAGGGTATAAAAATCATATATATTTAGAAAGAAATAAGACATCAAGGGGATAGGTTAAGCAAGGGACTTTTAGAAGTGTATGTAGATTAAGTATTAGGAGGGAGAGATGAGAAGGGAGAAACTCTTAGAAAGATAGATTAAAGTAGAGAGTGGGAGGAGAGGATAAGGGAGGTACTCTTTGAAGGAAGGGTAAATTAATGAATAGAAGGAAAGATAGTATCTAGAAGTGAATTAGATGAGTGAGGTGGAATAGGGTAAACAGGGCAAGAAGGATAGTGAGGAAAAATACAATGCAGTGAAATACATAATAAGCAGTTATACCTTTGAATGTTAATGGAATAAATTTACCCATCAAATGGAAACAGATAACAGAATGAAATAAAAATCAGATTACAACAACATGTTGCTTTTAGGAAACACAATAAAAATAGAGCTACACACAGAGTTAAAATAAAAAGTTGAATTAGAATTTATTATGTAAAGAAAGCAGAGGCAGCAAACGTGATCTCAGATAAAGTTAAAGCTAAAATAAATCTAATTAAAAGAGAACAATTGGGAAACCACACCATGTATCACCAATATTATTCAATATTGTTTCAGACAATTTAAAATAACTAGATGGTATAAAATACTTGAGAGTATACTGGCTAAAACCAATGCAGAAACTACATGAACATAAATACAAAATGCTTTATACAATTAAAATCAGATTTAAATCATTGGAGAAATATTCATTGTTCATGGGTAAGCAAAGCCAATATAATAAAGATGACAATTTTACTTAAATAATTTATTGGTTCAATACCATCCCAATTAGGTTACTAAAGTTATTTTTTATTTTTTTAAATTTACTTGCTTTTAATTTACAACATTCAGTTCCACAAATTTTTGAGTACCAAATTTTCTCTCTCCTTCTCCTCCCCTCTCTTCTCCCCCCATGGTGGCATGCAATCCAATATAGATTCTACATATACCTTCACATTAAACATTAGTCAAAGAAAAATTTTAAGCTAGAAAAATAATAACAAAATCATGTGGAAGAACAAAATCTCCCTAATTTCAAAGAAAGTAAGAGGAATAAATGTAAAGGAAGGAGATTCAGCAGTACCAGACTTTAGAATATATTATAAAGCAGCAAATATAAAAACTATCTGGTACTGGCTTAGAAATAGAAAGGCAAATAAGTACAACAGAATAGACTTATAATACACTGTATGTCTATAGTAATTCTCTGACAAAATAAAGGTTTACATTTTGGGAATAAGAATTCATTATTTGGCAAAAAAAATTGTTGGGAAAGCTGGGGAGCAGGCTGGCAGAAATTGGGCATAGATCAATATATTAACAATATACTAAGATAAGGTTAAACTAGATATGCTTCCTAAATACAAAGGGAGATATCACAAAAAAAAAATTAGAAGAACATGGAACATATTACCTATCAGACTTATGGATTAGGAGAATAATGTGAAGAAACAAGAGATAGAAAGCATTGTTGAGGTGTAAAATGTATAATTTTGATTCAACTTAAAAGTTCTTGAATTTTCTTTAATAAAATCAATGTAGTCAGGGGCGGCTAGGTGGCGCAGGGAATAGAGCACCGGCCCTGGAGTCAGAAGTACCTGAGTTCGGAGCCCGGCCTCCGACACTTAATCCACACAAACAAAAACCTAGCTGTGTAACCTTGGGCAAGTTACTTAACCCCAATTGCCCTAAAGGGGCGGCTAGGTGGCGCAGTGAGTAAGAGCGCCGGCCTCGGAGTTGGGATGACCCAAGATCAGATCCGGCCTCAGAAAATGAGCACCCACGCATAAATAATGACTAACCGTGTAACCTTGAGCAAGTTACTTAACCCCAATTGCTTTAAAAAAAAAATAAATAAAATCAATGTAGTCAAGATTAGAAGGAAAGCAAAAAAACGTTCATAGACAATGTCTCAGATAAAGGTCTCCTTTCTCAAATATATAAAGAACTGTGTCAAATTTATAAGATTATGAGTCATACCTCAAATGATAAATGGTCAAGGGATATGAACAGGCAATTTTTTAAATGAAGAAATCAAAAATATATATAATCATACGGAAAACGCTCTAAAATGTTATTGATTAGAGAAATGCAAATGAAAACAATTTGAGATATCATTTTATACATATCAAATTGGCTAAAGTTATAGATGCCCTTTAATTGGGGAATGGCTAAACAAGCTGTGGTATGTTTAATTTTTTATTTTTTGGAGGGCAATTAGGGTTAAGTGACTTGCCCAAGTTCACATGGCTAGTTTTTGTGTTAAGTGTCTGAGGCCGGATTTGAACTCAGGTTCTTCTGACTCCAGGGCCAGTGCTCCATTTAATCTCTGATGGTAAAGGGAATTTAAATATCATCCCTGCCCCTTAATAGGCCTAAGGGAATTTGAAGATTTTCCCTGCCCCTTAATAGGCTGAATGTAAGCACATGGAGCCTGGGGTGGGAGGAATTTGCTGAAGGGTGGAGCAGAGCTGAGAGGAAGCTGGGAATCAGAGCAGTTAAGGTGGAGGGAGAGAGAGAATGCAGACAAGCAGACAGCTAGGATTTTGAGTGTTTGTTTGTGGGAAGGCCAGAATAGGGGTAAAGCTTTGGGATTATGTTGCTCCCTGTAGTGAAAAAGGGTGTTAACTTCTTTGTTGCTATGATGGGTTTGGTTTTCTGGTTTGGGGATTTGGCTTACAGGTACCTAAATAAATGTTTTGATTCTGTCTTCTATATGTAGTGTCTGTTATATTCTACAATTCAGAATTACTCTGGCATATTCATAGTCATTGTCGGCGCTGTAAATATTGCCTTGGTGATACACTGACATCTAGTTTCACATCTCCAACTACCTTTAAATATCTTGAACTGCAGGTCCAGTAGACATCCTAAACTCAACATAATCAAAACAGAATTATCTTTCCCTCTAAACCACCTCCTCTTCTAACTTTTCTAATACTGTCAAGGACACCACTATCCTCTAAGTCCTTCATTCTCACAACCTAAGTGTCATTCTTAATCCCTCAATATCTCTAGCCCCCCATGTCCAATTTGTCACCAAAACCTATTGATTTCACCTTTGCTGCATCTCTTTAATATCCCCTCTTCTCTCCTCTGATATTGCCACCACCCTACTGCAAGCCCAAATCAGCCTATTGTAATAGCCTATGGTTGAGTCTGCCTACCTACTTTTATATGGTTGAGTCTCTCCCTACTCCAATCCACTCTTCCTTCAATCACCAAAGTGGTTTTCCAAAAACTCAGGTCCAACCATGTCACTCTCCTTTTAAATAAAATTCAGTGATCCATTTCACTTCCAAGATCAAATACTCTGTTTGTCATTCAAAATCCTTCTTGAGGTAGCCCCCTTTCTATCTTCTTGCACTTTATTTCCCACCACCTATGTTTCCATCCAGTGAAATGGGTCTCCTTGCTATTCCACAACCAAGATGCTTAATCGCTCAAATTGGACATTATCTGGGACTGTCCTCCATGCTTGGAAAACCCTCTCTTCTCATCTTCATCTTCTGATTTCATGGTTTCCTTGAAATACCAACTAAGATTACATCTTCTACAGGAAGATTTTTCTAAACCCACTTAATTCCAATACTTACACTCTTTTACTTCCTTTTTATCCTCTATATAGTTGGTTTGTACACATTTTTTTGCTTGTCATCTCCACCATTAGATTTATGAGCTCTTCACAAGCAGGGACTTTTTAAAAAACTTTCCTTTATCCTCAGTGCTTTTCATAGTTCTTGGTATCTAATAAATGATAAAATGCATGATTCAGTTTTGTCTTTCTATCCTCAGTGTTTGTCATATAACATAATAATAGATACTTAAATGCTTGTCAAATGAATTGTGGGAACTCTGTGACTCGGCCACCATATTTGCTAATTTGGTACCCTTCTAAATCAGTGCATATTAATTATATTTTACTTATATTTGAATATGTTATATTTCCCTAGCAGTAGAAAATAAATTTCTTGAGGGAAAAGACAGTCTCATATTTATATTTATATCACTGGCAAGCTTAATAGATTTTTGGTTGTTTGATTTCCAGATTTCAATACGTATGGCACATCTGAGGAGTAAAAAGTTAACCACAGGAGAGCAATGGATATGAGTCAACAGCCCTCAATATAAATCCAACTCTGCTTTTTTTTTATTACATGTATGACCTTAGACAAGTCTTTTCAGTTCTATGGGTTCTAGTTTCCTTATCAATAAAATAAATGGCTATACAGTATTAGATATCTAAGGCCCTAGTCTAACTTGAAATACTATGAATCAAATTTAAATTAATAATTAATAGATTAGATTTAGGCACTGAGTTAAAAAGACTTCAGTGAAGATGAGAATCCAAAGTAAAATTCATTGTTCAGAAAAGATAAGAAACTTAAAAGTTTAAATGATTTCTCTTATTTCTGTGGTAGGTTTCATTAACAGTTGAAGATCTCTAGTTTGGGGAGAAGTTAAAGTATATTAGGGACCATGCTTATAGCATTAATGAAAAATTTTTATTTCTTAAATGATTTAGAAAAGCAATTCACAGGTATTTGAATTTGATCATTTCTTGTTCTGAATAAGATGCAAAATTGTAAGCATTTCATAATTAAAAATAGTAAATTGGTAGTATGTTCACCTCTTTTAGTCCTGTTATCTGGAGATAGATTTATTTATTTTTTGTTTTTGCTTTTGCTTTTTTGGAGGGCAGTTGGGGTTAAGGGACTTGCCTAAAGTCACATGGCTAGTAAGTATGGCAAACATCTGAGGTCAGATTTGAACTCAGGTCCTCCTGACTCCAGGGCTTGTGCTCTATTTGCTGTGCCACCTAGCTTCCCCTGGAGACAAATTTCTTTTTTTTCTAATTTTTTAAAATTTAATTTAATTTAATTTTTTGCTTCTTGGAGGGCATTTAGAGTTAAGTGAATTACCCAAGGTCACATGGTTAGTTTTTGGTTAAGTGTCTGAGGCCGGATTTGAACTCAGGTCCTCCTGACTCCAGGGCCTTTGCTCCATTCACTGTGCCACCTAGCCAACACTGGAAATAAATTTCTAAAGATTTATCAATGCTTATCATTTAAAGTCAAAGGAAATATTATTCTTATTTGTGCAGAAGTATTCGTGTCAACTATGTCAAATATTAGATATAAATTTGTTCATCAGATTTTAAAATGCTAAGTATGAAGGAAATGAGCTTATCATTAAGGAAAATAGTATTACTCTATCTTCAAAAACTTTTGGAATTCAGTTCCTAAAGAAATACCATAAATTAATGAAATAGATTTTAAAAGGTAAGTTTGTCTATGATGAAAAATTGTGGGTTATGAAATTTAAGATTATTTTTAAGTACATTTTAGATTATTTGATCTTCATGTCATTAGAAGACAACTACACTTTCTGTTGTGAGAGATTAATAAATATAGAACACTGACTGGATAAGAAAAAGCACAGACCTGAATGAGTATGAGTTTATTTTGTTTCTTCTAGGTGGGGAAATTCTCATTTTCAATACTTAGAAGACCTCAGAATGCCCCTCAAAATTCCTTCTGAATTTGTTGGCTATGCTATGCATCATCGATCATGATGTGCTTTTCTTTGTACAAGAATTACATTTTCTCAGTGGTTTCATTTATTTCCATTATTATACTCACAAATATTTTTTAATATTTATGGAATTTTGCTGCAGTCCATTATAAATTCAGAGCATATGTTATTCAGTGACAAGAACCAGAAGAACCCTATACATTTTATGAACTGTTAATGAGTCAGTAAACTGATTGTTTTGTAGCCAAAACTTTGTTATTACTGGCATTAACTGACTTTCCAATTTAGATTTCTGCTTGAAACTGAAACTGTTCTAATATAATAATTCAGTTCTTGCCCTACTTTCTCTCCAAATAGAGTTTCAGTTTTCATTTTTGGAACACAATTTAAAGGAATAAAAAATAAGCATTGTTGTATCATTGTCCCTTTGTTCTCATGTAAAACTCAAACATTTTTCCCCTGGAGTTTGTGCTCATTTTTGGAAACCCAGAAGGAATCAGAATAGTATGTTTTGTGTAAACTGTCAAGACATTGGTTTTTTTTGCTTCTTTTTTTTAAACAAATGCTTTATTAACTTCTGTGTTACATTATTCATTTCTGCCAGATTTTGAGTTACAATTATTTTTCCCCCATGTTTTTCCCCTACCCACCCTCCCAGAATAGCAGTGCCACAAGATATCGCTTCCTCCAATCTGCTCTCTCCCCTATCTTCACCCATACCCCCTTCAACTTTTCCCTTAGAGAAAGGTGAATCTTTGTGTTCCAATGCCTACACACCTTATCTCCCAATTACAAGCAAAAGAGTGTTAATAATAGTATTTATATATATTTGAAACATTAAATCTTAAGACCTCGAGGTTCAGATCCATTCCCTTCCTCCATTGTCACCCATTCCCTCTGGGAAGATAAGCAATTCAGTATATGTTGTTCATGTCTAGCTATGCAAAACATTACCATCTAGATATATTGTACAAGGCTGCTTATAATTCCCTCCCACTCATCCCACCCCCCGACCTGATCCATTCCCTACTTGATACTATCCCTCTTCTATAGTGGGTACTTCCAACCTCCCCTCCCCCCAAGGATACCCTTCCATCCATCATCCCTCCTCTCATCCCCTTTCCCCCTATTCTGCTGCAGGTTTAGATATCCCATTTAGTATGTATGTCATTCTCTCCCAGAACCAAATTCAATGAGAACGTGGTTTTGCCTTTTTGCCTTCCTAGTCTTCCCTTCCCTTGCAACCACTTCCCCTTGCTTCTTCTACATGAGATAGTTTACCCTACCCTGTCTCTCCCTATGTCCTCTTACCACTTACCTCTCTCACCTCATAATTTCACCCATTAAGTATCCTCCCTTCCCAACAAATTGAACCTATGCCCTCTATCCATGTATAACTGTAAACATATATACACACATTCACATATGTATTCATATGACCATACACCCTTCTTCCATTATTTTCATACTGAGAGGGGTTTCATCAGTCACAGTTATTGTTTTTCCATATAGGAATGTAAATAGATCAACTTTGATAAGTTCCTTTTGATTTCTTTTCCCTGATTACCTTCTCAGGCATCTCTTGCTTCTTGTGTCTGGATGTCAAATTTTCTATTCAACTCCGGTTTTTTCCTCAGGAATGCTTGAAAGTCCTCTATTCCACCGAATGACCATATTTTCCCCTGAAACAAAATACTCAGTTTTGCTGGGTAGGTGACCCTTGGGTTCATTCCCAGCTCTTTTGCCCTCTGGAATATCATATTCCATGCCCTTTGATCCCTCAGTGTAGAAGCTGCCAGGCCCTGTGCTGTTTTGATTGTGTTTCCACAATATTGAAATTGTTTCTTCTTGGTTGCTTGTAGTATTTTCTCCTTGATCTGGGGATTCTGGAACCTGGCTATAATATTCCTGGGAGTTTTCTTTTTGGGATCTTTTTCAAGAGGTGATCTGTGGATTCTTTCAAGCTCTCTTTTGCCCTCTGGATCTAAAACATCAGGGCAATTTTCCTTGAGAATTTCTTGAAGGATGATTTCTAGGTTCTTTCTTTGGTCATGGCTTGCAGGTAGTCCAATAATTTTTAAATTATCTCTCCTGGGTCTATTTTCCAGGTGAGTGGTTTTTCCCATGAGATATTTCACATTGCCTTCTATTCTTTCATTTGTTTGGATCTGCTTAACAGCATCTTGATTTCTCATAAAGTCTTTAGCTTCCATTTGCTCCAGTCTAACTCTGAAGGAATGAATCTCCTCAGTGAACTTTTGAGGTTCTTTTTCCATCTGGCAAATTCGACTTTTTAAGGCATTCTTCTCCTCATTGCCCTTTTGGGCCTCCTTTGCCATTTGAGTTAGTCTATTTTTTAAGGTGTTGTTTTCCTCAGTCAGGCTGTTGACACTCATTTCATACTTTTCCTGCATCCTTCTCATTTCTCTTGCCAATTTTTCCTCCACTTCTCTTATTTGATTTTTAAAGTCCTTCTTAAGGTCCTCTATGGCCTGTAACCTGCTCATGTTTTCCACTGGGGCTTTTGGAGCAGGACTTCTGACCTCACAGCCCTCCTCTCGCTCTATGCTTCAATCCTCTTTGCCCCCAAAATAGGAGTCTAAGGTTGCATTTTTCTGTTTAATTTGTTTCCTTTGCCTTGGCATAATGCCACTTAATTACTTGACTTTTGGGCTTGTTGCCACAGTATGGCTCTGGCGCCATACTGGAACTTTCATCCCGAACATGGGGGGGGGGGGAGGCAACTTCCGTTTCTGGCGAGCTGGAAACCCACCCATGACCTCCACCCCAGATCATAATCCAGATCCAGGGAGGTTCAAGCAAGAGCAATTACCCCCCAAGACTGATCGCTGGATCTTCCTACAGTTCGCAGGCCAGGAGCTGGAGCTGCCTCTGAAAACTACAAAATGGCATGTCTCCTCAGCGGCTTCCAGCCCCCAGGGGAGGAAGCCGACCCAAATACTGGTCCCAAAGTCTAACCTCTCACTTTGTCCTAGGTATGTCTATGTTGATAATTCTGGAATCTCCACAGCTGCTGGAGTTCTGGGGTCCCTCCAGCCAGCCGCTGGCCCTGCCGCCCTGGGGCTAAAACCGGGACTCAGGCGGACCTGTGCTCGGCTCCCCGCGCACTGTGGGCTGCGCTGCCAGTGCTGTGCTGGTCCTTCCTGCAGGGCTGCTGGGCTGTCCTCAGTGGGTGGTTAGCTTCTCTGTGTTGTTCTGTGGGTGCTGGGCCTCCAGAAGTTGTTCAGAGTCCCCTTTTACATAGTTTGGAGGTAGTCTGGGGGAGCGGAGAGTGGCTTGGACTCGCTGTTTCTACCAACTGTCAAGACATTGAACAGAAATTTTAAAAATTGTGTCTTATGAGCTTAAGATGACCTACATAAAAAAAAAAATCATGGCATTCCATTTTTTAAATATTGTGGATTAAACACACAGAGGCATCATGACATGGTAGATAAAGAGATGGCCTTAAAGTCATCAAGTCCCACCTTTGAGACAGTGGCTGTGTGATTCTAGGTAAGCCATTTAATATCTATAACACTTCTAAGATGCTCTTGGCAACTCTGAAATGTTAAGTTTTAGAGAAGGTACCAAACAGTAGAAGAAATTCTTCTCTTGGAACTTTGTACAACAGTGAAATCACATGTTCAGTCCTCATCATTATTAAAAGCATGGAATACAATACATGTTTCATCTCTGGTTTGTGAAGATTCTCTATCTGTCTATCTATCTATCTACCTATCTATCTGTCTATCTCTCCAAATAAATTATACATGCAAACACGCACATATATATAAGTTAAATTTAATTATTAATATTATATATGTACATTTGGAATGATTCACATTATATACACATACATAGTATTGAAATTATCTGAAAGCATTATTATTTAAAGCATTTTTCAAAGTTTTTTTGTATACAATTGACCAACAACGTCAACAGGTCAAACTGAGGAGCAGACCTGAGGGGACAGAGCATTTTAGGCATGGTTGTCATTCAGTACAAAGACTTGGAAATGGGAAATGGAATGTTGTGTTTTAAGACCTGCAGGTAGGATAGTTTAGTTGAATTGAAGGGACCTAGAGGAAGAATAAAAGAATTAAAAGGAAGATGGGGATCAAGTGGTAGAGAGCTTTAAATGCAGACGGACTAGTTGATTCTGGAGGTCATAAGGAGGTGCTAGAGCTCTTAGAGCAAGGCTTTGATATGGTCAAACCTCTCCTTTAAAAAAATTCACCTTCGGGGGGGTCAGCTAGGTGGTGCAGTGAATAGGGCACCAGCCCTGGAGTCAGGAGGACCTTAGTTCAAAACTGGCCTCAGATGCTTAACACTTACTAGCCATGTGACCTTGGGCAAGTCACTTAACCCCAATTGCCCTCCCCGCCCCTCCAAAAAAAAGCAAAAACTAAAGTTAAATGAAAAAATCACCTTACAAGCTAAGTGGACAATGGGTTGGGAACTTGCAGGGACTTGAAGCAGTGAAAATACTTAGAAGGTTAAGAATATTCTAGGTGAGAGGTGATAAAAACCTGAAATAGAATGATAATTATGTAAATAGAGAAAAGTTAATTATGAGAGCATAAGAGAAATATTGTGAAGGTAGAATGGGAAGATTTGGCAAAGAATATTTAATATATATGTACCTAATAGCATAGCATTTAAATACTTAAAGGATAAGTTATTCATATTAGAAATAATAAAACTATAAGAGTGGGAGATGATGAACTCCTTTGAGATCTAGACAAATTCAACCAAAAGACTGACAAGAAATAAAGAACTGAAGAGCATTTTAGAAAATTTATATATGATAGACCCCAGTGACTAGAAAATAAGAATATAAAAGGATTTTTATGGTCTTTAGTTTTACATGCCATCTTTACAAAAATTGCCCATATATTGTGGCATTAAAATTGGACCAAAATATAGAAAAGTAGAAATACTAAACAAAGAATTTACTGATCTTAAAGATATGAATTTATATTAAATGAAGAGGCCTTAGAGAAAGAATTTAAAAATAATAGGAGGCTAAATAACTTATTTCTAAGAACTGATGGGTCAAAGAATAAATTATAGAAACAATAAAAAAATAGAAGAAATAACAATGGTATAACAGTATATCAAACATGAGATGCAGCTAACACAATCCTGAGGAGAAAATTGATATCTTTAGAGGCTTTCATTGACAAAAGCAAGAAATAAGAACCTAAAAATTGTAGCAATAAAAAATCAAACATATAAAACCCCCAAATAAATAAACAAAAAATTTTCAAAATGAAGGAAGGGATTGAAAAAAATTAAGAACAAAAAAATGGTTTTGAAAAAAAAAACTAATAAAATTAAGTCAGAATGTGAATTTCTCTAATTTACCCAAGAAAGTTTTCTTCAAGAAAACTTTACAAGAGGACAAAGTAAGAATGCCTATCACATACAAAAAATATTGCAAACAAACAAATCATAGAGATATAAACTTGGTCTCTTTTAGGTAGAAAATATATGGAATTAAGATAAAATAAAAAACATGGAAATTTGGGCTCTCCTCTTGGTTTTGCTATTAACTCCACAATGTGACAGTGGCAAAGTCACTTGATTTCTTTATACCTGTTTCCCCTAAAGGTGAACAACTGAGTAGGTAATTTCTAAATCCTAAATCTTGTGCAGTTCTAAAATATGAATTTCTATATATTACACAAAAATATTGTTAAACAGCTTTTCAATTAAATTGTACTAGTACAGAAACTAGTACAGAATACAGAGTTTCATCTGGTATGATGAACATCTTCCTCCCCCTCACCACCTGCTCAGGTCATAGAAAGTAGAATCAATCATGAGTTGGAATAGAGAAGGAAAGTGTTTACACAATTAAGTGAAAGTTCGAGTGTGTCCTAATTTAATGATATATATATATATATATATATATATATATATATATATATATATATATATATATATATGCATGTGTATATATATGTACATATATGTATGTATGTATTCTTGAGTGTGTGCCTTTGCATTCCAAGGTAAACAAAAATGTATATAGTTACAATAAACATTTATTGTGTCTCTTACAGAATGTTAGAGCACTGCTAGATGTGCTGGGTACGAGGGGAGGTACTTAAATTAAATGCCTATCCTTGTGGAAGAAATCAATTATACTTAAAGGGCTATAGTATGAAATGAAATATCATAAGTGCATAAAGCATATAGGAAGTGCTACTCAAGATCTAATGTTGGAGTGGCTCATTACTGTGGATGTTCCAGGTATAGGGAATTTCCACAGGCTTGTGAGTAAAGATACAAGGTGAGAGTGCAGAATACATATGGAGATGATAGTCAAGTATGGCTAAATCACAGGGTGATCTCAAATATAGTTGTATATGACTTATACAAAATATATGATATATATTTATATATAATTATATTACTATATATTGTATATACTATATATAATATATAATAATGATGAAAATAAATTATGTGACAAAATCCATAGTACTGGTATAGCAAAGTTCAATTTGAACTTTATATTCTGTTTATATTCAGTTGCCCCTATTAAGTTTCATAAACACCCTTATTTGATATGTCAAAATCATTTCAATAAAATTCTCTTCCTACCTTCCAATGTGTTAGGGTCCAATTTAATGATGACCAATCTGCAATAACCATACCCTCACTCTTATTATCAAGCCATTTGTACAAATTCACCATAATAGTTAGTTGAAGATATATCATTGGTGTGATTTCCAATGATCTACCTCTACATATGGATAGGCACATAGAATTTGGAGCTGGAAAGGACATTAAAGACCAAGTAGTTCCATAACTTTCATTTTATAAGGAAGAAAACTGAGGTCCTTCCTTCCTTCCTTCCTTCCTTCCTTCCTTCCTTCCTTCCTTCCTTCCTTCCCTCCCTCTTTTCCTCCTTCCTTGCTTCCCTCCTTCCTCCTCCCCTTACCTGTAGAATATACATTTAGATATGATAGACCCCAGTGATTATAAAATAAGAACATAAAATAATTTTATTATATACCCAAAGGAATATACATTTTTTTATCATTGAAACCTTGTAAGATATCTTGGGGTTTATGGGCTAGATTTTAAGGATCACGACTTAAACCCATTTACTATGACTCTCACTGATTGTCCAAGCATCATTTGGTCATTGTTTGGACTTGGATGGATCAGAGTGAGTGTGAATAGCATTTATTTCTGTTTTGTCCAGAAACCCTGAGGTTCTTCCCCGCCCAGATTAAATTTTTTTGACTAGGTAAAAGAAACTATACTTTGTCTTATTTCTTACCTAGCCTTAATCACTGAAAAGGCATTGCCTCAGATAAAGTAAGACATGGGAAAGATCTCAGCCTAAAAAGACTAAGGTCTGCCACTGCATCCAGGGCCATTTCCAGTCATCCTGATCTGTATCTTGCCACTGGACAAAGCCGGCACTGGAGGAGAAAGTGAGGCTGGTGACTTGACACAACTCTGCCTCACTTAAATAGAATTCACTTGAAAGTCATGGCACCACCTTCCCAATGTCATGGTCATCTTTAAGAACAAGTACAAATAACAATTTAAAAATACTTTCCATGGGAACAAAGACAAGATGCCTCTTGGTAATGGTTTCCCAAGCCATACATTACTAAAAGCTTAGCGGCTATTCCTAGAAGAATTCTTATGAAACTGGAGAATTTGCCCTATAGGAAAAGGAACATATTAGAATAGGAAAAATGAACTACTGACTCATATGCCTCATTTCTCATCTCTACAAAAATCTTCATAAGAATAATATACTTGGGAGGGTGGAGCCAAGATGGCGGAGTAGAAATAGCACTTCCAAGGTGCTCTGCCCCACACCACTTCCAAACTATGTAAAAGGGGACTCTGAACAACTTCTGGAACCCCAGCACCCACAGAACAACACAGAGAAGTTAGCCTCCCACTGAGGACAGCCCAACAGTCCTGCAGAGAGGGCCAGCACAGCACTCTGGGAGCTGATAGCCCAGTGAGTGGAGAGCCAAGACCAGGTCCATGTGAGCCGTGGTTTTAGCGCCAGGGTGGCCAGGCCAGCAGCCAGCTGGAAGGACCCCAGAACACCAGTAGCTGTGGTGATTCCAGAATTATCAACACAGACATGCCTAGGACAAAGTAAGAGGTTAGTGCCCTATGGACTTTGGGACCAGTATTTGGGGAATGTGTTGGCTTCCTATGCTGGGGGCTAGAAGCCACTGAGGAAACAAGGCACACTCGCCATTTGGCAGCTCCAGTGGCAGCATCAGCTCCTGGCGTGTGAAATGTAGGGAGATCCACTGATCAGTCTTGGAGGTTAATTGCTCTTGCTTTAACCTGCTTTGATCTAGACTGTGATCTGGGGGGAGGTCTGGGGTGGGTATCCAACTTGCAGAACCAGAAGTTGTGAAGACCCCAACTTTTGGGACAGAAGCTCCCCTGTCTGGTGGCAGAGTCCTACTGTGTCAACAAGTCCCAAAATCAAGTAATTAAGTGGCAACATGCCTAGGCAAAGTAATCAAAATAAGCAGAAAAATGCAACATTAGACTCCTACTTTGGGGACAAAGAGGATCGAAGCATGGAACAGGAACAGGACTGTGAGGTCAGAAATCCTGCTCCAAAAGCCCCAAAGGAAAATATGAGTGGGTTACAGGCCATAGAGGACCTTAAGAAGCAGATAAGAGAAGTGGGGGAAAATTGGGAAGAGAAATGAGAAGTATGAAATGAGAGTCAACAGCCTGACTGAGGAAAATAACACCCTAAAAAATAGACTAACTCAAATGGCAAAGGAGGCCCAAAAGGGTAATGAGGAGAAGAATGCCTTAAAAAGCCAAATTTGCCAGATGGAAAAAGAATCTCAAAAGCTCACTGAGGAGATTCATTCCTTCAGAATTAGACTGGAGCAAATGGAAGCTAATGACTTTATGAGAAATCAAGATGCTGTTAAGCAGATCCAAACAAATGAAAGAATAGAAGGCAATGTGAAATATAAAAACCACTGACCTGTAAAATAGATCCAGGAGCGATAATTTAAAAATTATTGGACTACCTGCAAGCCATGACCAAAGAAAGAACCTAGAAATCATCCTTCAAGAAATTCTCAAGGAAAATTGCCCTGATGTTTTAGATCCAGAGGGCAAAAGAGAGCTTGAAAGAATCCACAGATCACCTCATGAAAAAGATCCCAAAAAGAAAACTCCCAGGAATATTATAGCCAGGTTCCAGAATCCCCAGATCAAGGAGAAAATACTACAAGCAGCCAGGAAGAAACAATTTCAATATTGTGGAAAAACAATCAAAACAGCACAGGGCCTGGCAGCTTCTACACTGAGGGATCAAAGGGCATGGAATATGATATTCCAGAGGGCAAAAGAGCTGGTAATGAACCCAAGGGTCACCTACCCAGCAAAACTGAGTATTTTGTTTCAGGGGAAAATATGGTCATTCAGTGGAATAGAGGACTTTCAAGCACTCTTGAGGAAAAACCAGAGTTGAATAGAAAATTTGACATCCAGACGCAAGAAGTAAGAGATGCCTGAGAAGGTAATCAGGGAAAAGAAATCAAAAGGAACTTATCAAAGTTGAACTATTTACATTCTTACATGGAAAAACAATAACTGTGACTGATGAAACCTTTCTCAGTATGAAAATAATGGAAGAAGGGCATATGGGCATATGAGTACATATGTGAATGTGTGTATATATGTTTACAGTTATACATGGATAGAGGGCACAGGTTGAATTTATTGGGAAGGAATGATACTTAAGGGGTGAAGTTATGAGGTAAGAGAGGAAAGTGGCAAGAGGAGATGGGGAGAGACAGGGTAGGGTAAAGTATCTCATGTAGAAGAAGCAAGGGGAAATGGTTGAAAGGGAGAAGAAGAGGAAGGCAAAAAGGCAAAACCATATTCTCATTTAATCTGGCTCAGGGAGAGAATGACATACATACTAAATGGGATATCTCACCCTGCTGGAGAACAGGGTGAAGGGGGATGAAAAGGGGGATGATGGAGGGGAGGGCATTCTGGGGGGAGGGGAGGTTGGAAGTACCCACTATAGAAGAGGGACAGGATCAAGTAGGGAATGGACCAGGTGGGGGGTGGGATGAGTGGGAGGGAAGTATAAGCAGCCTTTTACAATATATCTACTATGGTAATGTTTTGCATAGCTATACATGTACAACACATACTGAATTGCTTATCTTCCCAGAGGGAGTGGGTAACAAGGGAGGAAGGGAATGGATCTGAAATTTGAGGTTTTAAAATTAAATGTTTCAAATATACATAAATACTATTATTAATACTATTTTGCATGTAATTGGGAGATAAGATGTTCAGGCATTGGGGCACACAGACTCACCTTGTCCTAATGGTAAAGTCAAAGGGGGTATGGGAGAAGATATGGGAGAGAGCAGATTGGATGAGGGGATATCTTGTGGGACTACTATTCTGGGGTGGTGGGTAGGAGTAAAAATGGGGAAAATTGTAACTCAAAATCTGGTGGAAATGAATGATGTAAACCAGATATTAATAAAGCATTTGTTAAAAAGACAATATACTTATCAACGTACCTTTAATGCGGGTATGGGAAGGGAATATAGAGGCTTTAGAAAAATATATTCTATAGCAGACATCTCTGTTATTATACAATTGCATGAAAGTTATAAAGAATAGAAAAATCCACTGGATTTGTTTTTTTTTTTTTACTATAAAAAGGCATTTAATTCAGTAGGTAAATATCTCCAGATATATATTAAAAGAGTATGAAATTCCTTGAAAGGTATAACAAAAGAGATAACTCTATTCCAGCATTCACTGATTAGAAATGTCCAATCAAACATAAGGCAGAGAGTTATATGCTTGTCAAAATGTTTACCAATGTCACTGACATTTTAGCATAAAAACATGTTGTAGTGCTGTCCTGCACAACCTGCAGCCTGCCAAAGGATTTTAGGTAGATTGATTTTTTGCATGCTGCACAAAATCCTTTGCCATGCCACAGGTTATGCCGACCTAGTATAGTAGATAGTTTTGAACTCAAGAGCCAGAAAGCTCTTTTTAGACTCTTATTGGCTGTCTCAGCTTAAATAAATTATTTAGCCTCTTTGAGCCTCAGTTTCCTTAGTTTTAAAAGGAAAGAGTTGGACTTAACCTCTAAGGTTTCTTCTAGCTTTAAATCAATCACTCCATTAGTATAAATGTAGAATAGATTTCCTTTAGATGGTGAGGTTCTTCACATGCTCTTATTATAATTATACTGTTTGCATTAACCTCAGAATATTGTGGAGCTTCCTAAATATATTGTAACTCAAACTACAGTAGCTGAATCTTTTCACACAAGAAAAAACAAATGGAGGAAGAATGCTTATCACCAAGATTTTCATACGAGATTGAATGGACATCCTTTTGAATTAACTCATTAATACAAATATTTTGTATCGACACCATAGATGGACAATCACTTAGGTCCTGAAATGAATAGGGAAAGTGTAGGCTGGATTGCATTTGGGAAGTTGCCCAATATTTTCAAAGATTATAAATTTCTTTCCGTGGAAATAAAAGTCCACAATTTACATATCTGCCCTAGTGTTTCTTTCACTACTATTTTTTTTTGCAATGATTCTATAGGGCTCAAAGCATGGAAAAGCACAGACTGAAGAAATAAAGTTGTAGGTCATTCAAAGTATAACTGATGCATGGTAGGCATTAGTAGGAGACAGAATATTACCAAAAAAGAACTGCTAGGAGAAGAGTTATAAAAGATCTTATTTGTGAAATGGGAGAATTTAAGAATTCTTAGTAATTCTCAGTTAGCAATTCTTTATTAGTAATTCTTAGAATTAGTAACATTTAAGAATTTAAATAATTGCTAGAAGTGGTATAAAAGATTTTATTTGTGAAATGGGCTAGCCATGCAGCCAGAATAAAGGGATATAACCATGGATATCCTGTGTGTGCTACATTAGCAACAACATGATTGCAATCTTCAAGAATTTGAACAGTTTAATTTGTTAGGAGTTAACTTGTTCTTCTTGATCCTAAAGGACAAATTCAGAACTTGGTGGATATTGCAGAAAGGAAAATTTAACATAAACACAGAAAAAAGCTTCCTAAGCTTTAGAACTCTCTCCATCAATCTAAGTGATCGTATTTTCTTTGTGTTTAGGGAAAGGGAATATTTGGCTTACTCATGATAAGGGTTGAATCATTTAGTAGAGATGAAACAGGAAGAGTAAACATATTTAAGTACCATCAACCAGATGGCTACCAGTGGGGACTTAAGATTCCTGGCTCATGTAGACAATAATCTTGTCCAACTGGGAGGACTTTGTATCATTTCAACAAAAGTCACAGTTAAGGAGCCGAATTCTTCTTTGGTTTTCACCTAATTATAGCTTCATGTGAAGAAGAAATACTCATTAGTTAGTGGTGATAATTTTCTGCTATAGTGATTGGTCAATATGTAAGGATCATTCCCATAACAATTCATATATTCCCTGTGCCCTGCCGAGTCTCATATTAGTTGATAGGTTCCCTCTCTTAATTTTTGTAGATGAACAGATAGATACCTACACAAATCAATAACATTTTTCTATTGCTAATTAAAAGGAATCAGGTTTTAAGGCTACAAAAAATGTCATCTAAAATCCCCCCCAAATAACTCACTGACCACTTTTTGCTTAGAGGGAAGCTTCAGTAAACCTCCCAACTTAAGTACATGACTATCTCTTTTGACAAGTAAAGGTGGTTTTGTTCTTTTTTTGTTGTTGTTTTTGTTTTGTTTTTACTAGATGGCTTCAGAGATTCACTCTAAATTGTTCTATGGTTTTGTTTTGTCTTTTGCGTATGCTAAAATTATTTATATGATTTAAAGCTATTCATTGCAGCAAGAATTTGGAGTCATATATTTTCTATTATTGTTAATGGTCTCAGTAATGAAAATCATATATTCAAGATTTTTCCAACTCTGTTCCATTTTATTTTCTTTAATAGTTAAAGTTCCCCTACCCCATGTTGTTTTACTCACATTCCTCCACTAATGCTCAATAGGGTTACAGATTTAGATTTGGAAGGAATCTTAGAAGTCAACTAGTTGTGAAAACTGAACTTCAGAGAAGTTAAATAACTTGCCCTGGAATACCCAGGTAAGTGCCAGAAATAGGATTCAAATTGAGGACTTCTGATCCACTCCAGAAATGCCCTTAGCTTCTTCTCCTAATTATTTTGGTTCCTTGAATAAATGTAGTATTCATGCTATAAATATCTTTCTAGCTTTCCATTTGTCTCTCTGTCTGCCTATCTATGTATGTTGAAAGCATTGCATTTTGTTATTTTTGTATGTTTATATCAATTTAATAAGGAATACAATATAAAATATCATTTGTTAGGCTGAGAAAAAGAATCTTTTTATCCTTATTACTTGTGTGACTTCAGACAAGTTACTTCTCTTTAAGCCAGTTTGTGTGAAATTAGGACACTGGACTAGATTATCTCGAAGAGCCCTCCCAGTTCTTAATCTGATTTGTTGATAGTTGATTTGTGTTTATGGTCTTTAAAAACTCTGAAATATAGCCCTAAAAACAGTACTGAAAAAGTGTGATTTCTGCGGATTCTCTGATAAAATTCTGAAATTGTAACCAATAATTATAATAATAGCAACAACTCAGTATTAGTAACATTAGTATATAGAAGGTAAAAAGTATACATCATAAAATGCTACATTTAAATTAATTACTTTTAATTTTAAGAATATAATGGCAGAATATCATGGCTAGCATTAAGTTGGCCAAAATTTCCCATAGGGAATAATGTTTTTAGGTCTCTTACTTTAAGGCTTTAATAGCATTCAGTTCTCTGATGCTGACCACAACATTGTATGTCAACACCGATGAAAGAACTTGTTTCTTAACTCTATCAATTTGCTTTTCTAAAACAGCACATTCAAAAATTATTTTATTAATATCAAGATTTTTAAGAGACAGAAGTTTTATTTCTATTTTAATGAACATGTATTTATAGTACATTAAAGAACATATTTGTCAGGGTAAATGTCCACTTCATGAATTAATGAAAAGAAGTTAAGTTTTGCTGAATATGAGAAGAAAAAGTAGTTTATTTTTTTTAATTTTTATTTATTTTATTCTGAACTTAAGAAATAAAAAATCATTTCCATATCATAGTAGAATAGAAAATAGAGATGATAATACACAAAGCTGCAAATCTATTATGTACAATTTGCTATTTCTTTTAAATATATAATAAAGTTATCATGCAAATTTCTTTTTTTTTCCCTCCCCCTCGGCCCTACAGATTGTTATCATTAGACACAAATATGTATGTATGTAGTATGTGTATATATAAATACATATACACTACATACATATGTACCACATATATGTAGTATATATATTACACACATATGTGCATGTGCTTTTATATGTGTTGTCTGTAACCATTCTATGCATACTTCTATTTATTAGTTCTTTCTCTAGAAGCAGATAGAATCTTCTTTCTTATTTCCTTTGTAGTTAATCTGGGTATTTATAATAACCAAAATTGATTAGTCACTCAAAGTTCCTCTTAAAACAATATTGTTGTTACTATATATAACATTCAGTTGGTTCTGCTCATTTTTCTCTAAATTATTTCATGCAAGTCTATCCATGTTTTTCTAAGATCGTCAAACTCATCATTTCTTAAAGCATAATAGTATTCCATCATAATTATATACCACAACTTTTTCAGCCAATCCTCAATTGACAGACATTCCCACAATGTCCAGTTCTTTGCCCCCACAAAGATAGCTGCTATAAACATTTTAGAACATATAGGTTCTTTTCCTTTTCCCCTACTATTATTTGGAAATAGACCTAGTAGTGGTATTGCTGGGTCAAAGGATAAAGATTCTTTGGGCATAATTTCAGATTGCTCACCAAAATGGTCAGATCAATTCACAGTTCCACCAACAGTGCATTATGTCTCAATTTTTCCATATCCCCTCCAACATTTGTTATTTTCCTTTTCAAGCATTTTATTCAATCTGATAAGTGTGAAATATCTCAAGTTTGTTTTAATGTGCATTTCTCTAATCAATAATGACTTAGAGAATCTTTTCATATGACCATACATAGTTTTGATTTCTTCATTGAAAAACTACCTGTCCTTATCCTTTGAACACTTACCAATTGGGGAATGACTTATATTCTTATAGATTTGACAAATTTTAAAAATATATTTCAGATATAAGACCTTTATCTGAGAATCTGTTTATAAAATTTCCTTCCAAAATTTCTGCTTTCCTTCTAATCTTGGTAACATTTGTTCTATTTGTACAAAATCTTTTTAATTTAATGTGATCAAAATTATCCATTTTTGTTTATTTTAATAATAAAACATTATTTCCTCTGCTTTCTAGCTCTTGTTTATTCATAAATTGCTCACCTATTGTAATGGGAATGCAAATTTATCTTGTTGCCATATTTCTAAGACTGTTTTTTGTAAGATCTTCCCTGCCCGTAGGCCTTTTGATAGGCTTAAGTTCATCTGGAGCCTGTGCTGGGAGGCTTGTTTTTCAGGAGATACTTTGTGATTGGGCAGTGGGTCAAGAGGGTTGTTATATTCTCTGAGCCAGGAGAAGGCTATATAAATCCTGATGTGAGGCTTTGTTTTGGGGCTTACTTTGAGAAGTGTTGTGTGATTTGACCAGATGAGACTCTGGGCAGCTGTTGAGAGCCTCCTGGCTTTGAAAACCCAGATGTTGATGCTTCCCTCTCTGGTGACTGACTAGGTATGGATATAATGGTTGGATAGTTGGAGGCCTGTGTGCTTGAAATGTTTCTCTGTCTTGTAATTTCTGTTTGTAACTTCTATATGCACTGAAGTTCAGGGAGCTGACTTTTTTCCCTGAACTAGGTAAATGATATGTTTGATTGATTAAAGAAAAATTGATAACCCATTTTGAGTTGCTTTCCTTTAGAAAAGCAGATTTAAGAACCTGTGTTGGCAGCCACCCTGGGGATGCTGGGGTGCTTGCTGCAGCACCTGTCCATAAGTCTGCTAAGTGATGAGTTCCATGTTCTTCATTAAAAAAAAAAATCTCTGTATATATCTAGGTCACGTATCCACTTTGACCGTATTTTGGTAAATGGCATAAGATATTGGTCTATGCTCAATTTCTGCCATACTGCTTTCCAGTTTTCCCAACAATTTTTTAACAAATAATATATTATCATAAGTCTATACACTTTTCAAATGTTACTATATTTATTTGCTGCTGTAAATTGTATGTTTACTCTGTTCCACCAGCTTACCTTTCCATTTCTTAGCCAGTATGATATAGTTTTGATAATCACGGCCTCATAATACAGTTTGTGATCTGGTATTGCTATCTTTCCTTTATGTTTTTTTCATGAGTTCTTTCGATATTCTTGAATTTTTGTTCTTCCAAATGAATTTTGCTATTGTTATTTTTTCTAATTCAGTAAAATAAGTTTTGGTAATTTAATTGGGATGGCATTGAATATATAAATTAGTTTGGGTAAAATTGGCATTGTTATTATGTTGACAATGGCTACCCACAATCAATTTATATTTTTCTAATTATTCAAATTTCAATTTATTTGTATAAATTTTTTTAAAATTTTGTTCATATAGTTCCTGGGTTTATTTTGGCATTTATACTCCCAGGTATTTTATACTGTCTAGAGTTAGTTTAAAGGGGTTTCACTTATTATCTCTTATTGCAGGGTTTTGTTTGTGATATATAGAAATGCTGATAATTTATGTCGATTTACAAAAAAAAAACAAACAGTTTCTTAATAAAAGAGTGGATAATGAACTGGCCTTTTATACATACTGCCTGTGGGTTCCTAGTCACTTTACTTAGCCTTTTTCTTCTCTATGCAATTTTTTAAAGTGTCTCTACTATAACATTTGGGGATCTGCAATGGTAGAAGTAATTTCCTTCCTATAAGTTCCTGAACTATAAGTTCAGATAAAAAAGATAATATTAATAATCATAAATGAAGATTTATTGCTTTGAAGTTTGCAGAGAACTTTGCACTCATTATTTCTATGAATTTCTCAATAACCCTACCTCATAGAGACTACTAGTAGTGCTATCTTATTTTATGGATAATGAAAGTGAGGTTCTGAAAGTTTAACTGACTTGTTTGGGCTTACCCAGCTAGTATGGGCCTGGAGCTGTGGTGGAAGGTGATGTGTGTGTGAGCAGGGAGGGTGGGAGGTTACAGGTGGTGGGATGAGAAGTGGGGGGGTTTGAAGGGGAGGTGGAGTTTGAATACCTCATTAAAATAAATTAAATTTAATACTAATATTAAAATTTAGGGAAAATAAAGACATATATAATGACAAATGCTAAATCTCAAAATGCAGCATAAAAGTATGAGGGACTGGGTTGCTACTGAAGTTTTCTTTATAAAAAAAATTCTTGGGGTGGAGCCAAGATGGCAGAGTAGAAACAGATCATCCAAGCCAATCTGCTACCAGATTTCCCCCAAAATATGTAAAAGGGGAATCTGAACAACTTCTGGAGCCCCAGCACCCACAGAACGACACAGAGAAGCTAATCTACCACTGAGGACAGCCCAGCAGCCCTGCAGGAAGGACCAGTGCAGCACTCTGGGAGCTGGCAGCGCACAGCATGCAGAGCACAGGAGCCGAGCCCAGTGGAGCCCAGGTCCCCGTGAGCCGAGGTTTTAGCCCCAGGGCGGCAGGGCCAGCAGCCGGCTGGAGAGACCCCAGAACACCAGCAGCTGTGGCGACTCCAGAATTATCAACATAGACATGCCTAGGATAAAGTAAGAGGTTAGTGTCCTATGGACTTTGGGACCAGTATTTGGGGAATGCGTCGGCTCGCTCCCCTGGGGGCTAGAAGCCACTGAGGAGACATGCCATTTTGTAGTTTTCAGAGGCAGCTCCAGCTCCCGACCTGCAAATTGTAGGGAGATCCCCGATCAGTCTTGGGGGGTAATCACTCTTGCTTTAACCTCCCTGGATCTGGATTGTGATCTGGGGTGGAAGTCGTGGGTGGGTTTACAGCTTGCCAGAAACGGAAGTTGCCCCCGACACGTTCGGGACGAAAATTCCTCTATCTGGCCTTAAAGCCATAGTGTGGCAACAAGCCCAAATGTCAAGTAATTAAGTGGCAACATGCCAAGGCAAAGGAAACAGAAAAATGCAACCCTAGACTCCTATTTTGGGGGCATAGAGCGGGAAAAGGACTGTGAGGTCAGAAGTCCTGCTCCAAAAGCCCCAGGGGAAAACATGAGTGGGTTGCAGGCCATAGAGGACCTTAAGAAGGACTTTAAAAATCAAATAAGAGAAGTGGAGGAAAAATTGGAAAGAGAAATGAGAAGGATGCAGGAAAAGTATGAAATGAGGGTCAACAGCCTGACTGAGGAAAACAACACCTTAAAAAATAGACTAACTCAAATGGCAAAGGAGGCCCAAAAGGGCAATGAGGAGAAGAATGCCTTAAAAAGTCGAATTTGCCAGATGGAAAAAGAATCTCAAAAGTTCACTGAGGAGATTCATTCCTTCAGAGTTAGACTGGAGCAAATGGAAGCTAATGACTTTATGAGAAATCAAGATACTGTTAAGCAGATCCAAACAAATGAAAGATTAGAAGGCAATGTGAAATATCTCATGGGGAAAACCACTGACCTGGAAAATAGATCCAGGAGAGACAATTTAAAAATTATTGGACTACCTGAAAGCCACGATCAAAGAAAGAACCTAGAAATCACCGTTCAAGAAATTCTCAAGGAAAATTGCCCTGATGTTTTAGATCCAGAGGGCAAAATAGAGCTTGAAAGAATCCACAGATCTCCTCATGAAAAAGGTCCCAAAAAGAAAACTGCCAGGAATATTATAGCTAGGTTCCAGAATCCCCAGATCAAGGAGAAAATACTCCAAGCAGCCAGGAAGAAACAATTTCAATATTGTGGAAACACAATCAGAATAGCACAGGACCTGGCAGCTTCTACACTGAGGGATCAAAGGCCATGGAATATGATATTCCAGAGGGCAAAAGAACTGAGAATGAACCCAAGGGTCACTTACCCAGCAAAACTGAGTATTTTGTTTCAGGGGAAAATATGGTCATTCAGTGGAATAGAGGATTTTCAAGCATTCTTGAGGAAAAAAACAGAATTGAATAGAAAATTTGACATTCAGAAACAAGAAGCAGGAGATGCTTGAGAAGGTAATCAGGAAAAAGAAATCAAAAGGAACTTATGAAAGTTGAACTATTTACATTCCTATAAGGAAAAGCAATAACTGTGACTGATGATATCTTTCTCACTATGAAAATAATGGAAGAAGGGTGTGTGGTCATATGAATAAATATGTGAATGTGTGTATATATGTTTATAGTTATATATGGATAGAGGGCATAGGTTGAATTTGTTGGGAAGGGAGGATACTCAAGGGATGAAATTATGAGGTGAGAGAGGAAAGTGGCAAGAGGAGATGGGGAAAGACAGGGTAGGGTAAACTATCTCATGTAGAAGAAGCAAGGGGAAATGGTTGCAAGGGAGGGGACGAATAGGAAGGCAAAAAAGGCAAAACTACATTCACATTGAATTTGGTTCAGGGAGAGAATGACATACATACTAAATGGGATATCTCAACCTACAGCAGAATAGGGGGAAGGGGGATGAGAGGAGGGATGATGGATGGGAGGGCATCCTTGGGGGGAGGGGAGGTTCGGAAGTACCCACTGTAGAAAAGGGACAGGATGATGTAGGGAATGGACCAGGTGGGGGGTGGGATGACTGGGAGGGAACTGTAAGCAGCCTTGTACAATATATCTACTATGATAATGTTTTGCATAGCTAGACATGTACAACACATACTGAATTACTTATCTCCCCAGAGGGAACGGGTGACAAGGGAGGAAGGAAATGCATCTGAAAGTCGAGGTCTTAACATTACATGTTTCAAATATATATAAATACTATCATTAATACTCTTTTGCTTATAATTGGGAGATAAGATGTGAAGGCATTGGGACACAAAGATTCACCTTCCTCTAATGGAAAAGTCGAAGGGGGTATGGGAGAAGGTATGGGAGAGAGCAGATTGGAGGAAGCAATATCTTGTGGGAATGCTATTCTGGGAGGTTGGGTAGGGGAATAACAGGGGGAAAATGATTGTAACTCAAAACCTGGTGGAAATGAATGATGTAAAACAGAAGTTAATAAAGCATTTGTTTAAAAAAATTCTTCCTGAAGATCCTTGAAATCTACAGCCTATAATTTTCTATCATTTTTTATCCATGGAATCAGAATCTGATTATAACATTAGAAGTGGAGTGAAGTAAGGGCCAAAGTTCTCAAAAGGAAAAGTCATTCATTAAGTACTTACTATACCTGTCACAATGGTTTCTTACAAACCTTTTCATCCCTCCTCATGGCTCATCCAACCCTACCCTCTCAGCTGTGAACTCTCATATTTTACTGAAAAAAAATGAGATCATTCAATTAGAGCTCCCCCTTATATGAGATGTGAATCTCATAGAGGCCTTCTACCACTACGTCCTCTATCACCTCTCCCATAATGGAGATTCTTTTTGACAAAGCAAATCCCTCTACTTGATCACATTCTATCCCATCTTCTCAGTCTTCTCTTTTATTTTCCCACCCTTTCAATTATCATTTGTCTGTTTTCCTACTGCCTACAAACAGACTAAATCTCTCCCATATCTTCAAAAAGTCCTTAATTGATCCATCTATCACTGCTAGCTATCCTTCTAAATATCTCTTCCCTTTTGTGGCTAAACTTCTTGAGAAGGTCATTTATAATAAATATCTCCATTTCCTTTCATTTCTCTCTCTCTCTCTCTCTTCTTAACTCTCTATGATTTGGTTCTAAACTCATCATTCACCAAATCTGCTTTTTCCAAAGTTACTGTGACAAGGTTACACAATTGCCAAAGTTCCCAAATGTTCTCTTAATTTTCAAATATAAGGTCTCTTTTAAATCATTCTACTGGAAATGAAATACTTGTATTTTTTTGACATCTCTGCAGTCTTTGATGCTATTGATCACTCTATACTGCCTGATTTACTCTTTTTTTCTGTTTTTTCTTGACACTACTCTTGATTCTGGATATTTTCACTAATTGTCCTCCATTCCTGGAATGGACTTCTTACTCTTCTCTACCTCCTGACTCCCCTGGCTTCCTTCCAAATCCCAATTAAAATTCTGCCTTCTATAAGAAGTCTTTTGCAGTCCTTCTGAATTTTAGTGCTTTCCCTCTGTTTATTTCTTTCCAGTTTATCCTCTCTATATATCCTTTTCATACATAGTTGTTTGTATGTTGTGTCCCCAAGCAGACTGTCATCACCTTGAGATCAGGGACTATCTTTTGTCTTTCTTTTTATTCCCTGCAATTAGCACAGCATCTGGTACAAATAGTGGGTACTTCATAAATGTGTATTGATTGACTTGCAATCTTGTCTTCAAATTCAAATTCAAGTCAGCAAGTATTTATTATGTGCCAGGCACTGTGTTAAGTGCTGGACATATAAGGATGTTTCAAAAACACAAACTACATACATACATGTGCTTAATATATACACATGTGTGTAAGTTGCAGAAGGAACTAGGACAGAACCTTGGGGGATGCCCAAAGCTTTTGAATATGACCTGGTTGAAGATTTAGCAAAGGGAACTTAGGGAGAATGGTCTGATAGGTTGGAGGAGAATCAGAAGAGACAATTGACATAGTCAAAGACTACAGAGAAGTTAAGAAAGATAAGTAGCTTTAATTGAACTCCAGAGAGTTAAGAGGAGAGTGAAAAGAAAGGAAGTGAATATACTAATTATAAACCACCTTCTTAGGAGTTTAGTAATGAAAGGAAGGAAAAGATATAGGCTTAATATCTAGTGGGAATGGGTGAATCAATTGAAGATGGGGAAATATGAGAATGCTTGTGTATAATAGGGAAGCAATAAATTTCTCCATTGAAGAGGCTTTATAAATTCCATATATTTCTGGCTTAACTGTAATTATATGTTATACAAGGGGATGATATACTTCATAAATGTATATGTTTAAAATAAGAATTGTTTTATCTTCAATAATAAAAAGCATACACATATAACATATTCTACTAGCCTAGAATATACTTTAATAATGTATGGATTTTATTCCTGTTTTACTATATATGGCTCAGTAAAAACTGTTAAATATTAATATAGAAAGTTTTAATTCAGTTTATTTGACATGCAAAAAATAACACCGACTAAATGAAATGCATACTTGGGATCTTTAATTTAAAATATTCCCAGAGGATACCTATTTATGCAGCCATTAGCCTAGCAATCAGCAGGGAAACCATGAAAAAATGGGAACTGGGACATGATCATTTTATAGGAGTCAGTCAAGTTAGGTTAGTAATCCTGATTTAGCAACATAAAAATAAGTAGCTTTTTTAGAAAAGAGAAGCTCTTTTTAATTTAAAAAAAATGAATAATTTCTTGATGACATGAAGTTATGTAGCATGTCCTATTCATACAGATTTTAAATATATTTGTGTGCATGAAAAAGGACTCCTCTTTGCCAAAACCAAACAACCAACAAAAAAAAAACTGATTGAAGGAGTAGAGAGATTCAGCTGTGAATGTTGATGGAAATTTCAAAAACAAATACTGAATATAGTGCCTCCTCTACTGCAAAAGAAAAGGATTCTCAGTCTCTTTCTGTCATACTCCTACAACTTATTCTCACATACTGTTATAAGAATGGTATGGAAATTTAATGGAAATTTAAGATCTTCCCTGCCCCTTGGTCCTTTGATAGGCTTAAGTGCACCTGGAGCCAGTGCTGGAAGGCTTGTTTGTCAGGAGATACTTTGTGATTGGGCAGTGGGTCAAGAGGGTTGTTATATTCTCTGAGCCAGGAGAAGGCTATATAAACCATGAAGTGAGGTGTTGTTTTCGGGCTCACTTTGAGAAGTGTTGTGTGATTTGACCAGAAAAAACTCTGAGCAGCTTGTTGAGAGCCCCCTGCCTTTGAAAACCCAGATGTTGATGCTTCCCTCTCTGGTAACTGACTAGATATGGATGTAATGGTTGAACAGTTGGAAGCCTATCTGCTTGATCTGTTTGTTTCTCTGTCTTCTTGTAATTTCTGCTTGTAAGCTCTGTATAATCTGAAGTTTGGGATGCTGACTTTTTCCCTGAACTAAGCAAATGATATGTTTGATTGATTAAAGCAAGATTTTTAACCCATTTTGAGTTGCTTTCCTTTAGAAAAGCAGATCTAAGAACCTGTGTTGGCAGCCACCCTGGGAATGCTGGGGTGTTTGCTGCTACACATACATGAGTTGAATCCCCAGAGGACAACTGTTGGCTCAGATTCTGTATGGAATAGTAAGAATAATAACTATAAAATACTTACCCTCCATAAACTCAGAGGGTACTCTCCCACAAATACATACAGTATCTATGCAAATAATAGGTAAAAATCTACCTAATGAGGCACATTCCCTACCCATAGGGAATGTGCATGGCTGAGGCAGTTCATAAGTTTGACACAGTAAGGTTATGTGCATTGCTCCCCATCAGCCATGGCATTTCTCAGAGGCAAGTTGCTCCACTGCTAGGATGGACTTGCTCCATCTACCACAGTGTTTCTGCTAGGTCACTGTTTCCCCCATCCAACTTCAGGTTCCCTCAGGATCTACTTTGATGTTGACACTGGTGTTCTCTTTCAGAAAGAATAAACACAGGTCAGACCCTGTTACATTTATCTGCTGAGCCCCCAGATGCTTTCTCCTCTTGCCCTGGTCCTGTAGATGTGATGGATATAGCACAACAATAACATGAAAAAATTCCTTGAACTTTAATACAGGATTTTCAGTCTTTGCATTGGCCTAAACTCAAGCATGTTGCCCCCTCGGCAGAAGGTAGGTGTAATGGGAATAGGAATTTGAAGATCTTCCCTGCCCATTAATAGATCTGGGGGGAGCTTGAAGACCTACCCTGCTTTGAAAGTAAACTTTGTCTCCTGATAGACTGAATGGAGTCACAGAGAGCCTGTGGTGGTAGGAGTTTGCTGAAGGGAAGCAGAGCCCACAGGAACCTGGTCAGAACTAGCCAGGCAGTGGGAGAGAAGGGATACTCAGGCAAGGAGATAGGATTATGAGTAAATATTGATCTTGTATTGGTTTGTGGGAAGGCTAAAGGATGCTGTGGTTCTCAGAGTTATTATGGCATCTGAATAGGCTTATTGGTTTTGGGATTGGGTTTTCTGGTGTCTAAATAAATGCTTTAGTTCTATCCTCTATCTGGAGAGTTTGGTATATTTTGTGATTGAACATCATGAGATACTGTCATCATCTTTATTGTGATCATGGGTACTGTAAATATTGCATTGGTACAGCAGTAGGAAAGCAGAGTTTTGTTTTGTTTGCATTTGGTCTCAAAATAAGACAGAGAAAGACAAAGAGAGAAAGGGGGGAAAGGGAGAGAGAGAGAGAGAGAGAGAGAGAGAGAGAGAGAGAGAGAGAGAGAGAATCCCTTTCTTCTCTTGTATTCTTTCAGAGTATTTCACTCTCATGGACTGAGTTCTTCCTTCCTTGCTAGCTCCCTTGTTTCTCAAACTGTCTTTACACACACACACACACACACACACACACACACACACATATATGTATATATTCTTTTTGGAGGGGTGAAGGCAGGGCAATTGGGGTTAAGTGACTTGCCCAAGGTCACACGACATTTTGCACCCAGGTTTTTCTGACTCCAGGGCTAGTTCTCCATTCACTGCACCACCTAGCCCCGCCCCTCCCCCCATCCCACAAAAACTGTCTTTTAAATATCACCTGGGGGAAGGCTATTTTCCTCAGCCAATAGGGTTACCCCTTCATATTTAATCAGAATAATATTATTACCATTTCATAAAGGAATAAACAGGAATTGTCACTTTAATAATTAACACTTCTTGTGATTACAGTGTGGATTTGGAAGAAAGGGGAGTTGAACTTGTATATTGTTGTTTCTTTCCTTTCCCAATCCCCAAATATGTAAATTCAACAGTTTAACCAAGTGAATGTTAAAAATAATGGTGAAAACAGGACTTTAAAATCAAGATCTAGAAGACAGTATATCCATAATATAGATTTTTCCTAGCCAAATATTGTAAAAGCATAAAATTAGTTATTGGTTCAATTTATTAGTATCACAAAACTATGTTTGAATTAATATTGTCCAGTAGAATTTCAGGTGGTGGTGACATGGAGTATCATTACACAATTTGGTTCTATTATTGTGTTTCAGGACTCCCATATCCTTTAGTTAGGATATATCTAATCTAATACACATACTTTGGGAACATCGAATGACAAAAAATGTGACTATTTCTTTTTTTCTTTCTTTTAGAAAATCTTATTTTTTATGTAGTGAATTTTTTCTCTGAATTGTTCTGGCAACAACTATATAGTTTGTGGTAGCATAGGGTTTCAACAAAAGACTGACTCATGTTTCTTGTTTCCTTAACATGTCAATTAAAGATGCAAGTTATTCATATGTATATCTACAGTCATACATAGAAGCATATATAATATGTAAATGGTGGATCATTTAGAACACCATAATTTTATGCCAATGTTATACATGAGCATAATTATGTACATTTTATATTATTCAATTTTCTCCAATAAATAATAAGTATTTGATAATGAATTCTGAACTTAATAACATTATTTATTTTTATGAGTTTGAACTCCAAGTATTTCTACTATTTAAAATTATGTAAAATTTTAAAATTTGACCATTCTAGGTTTTGTTAAAAAAATACACATATACACAATACATGTATATATATTTACCCATATGTGTGTGCATATATGTGCACATGTATACATATACATGCATGCATGTACATATACATATATAGATAGAGCACACTGCCTCCATTTTCTCAAAAGAAAATTCACTCTGATACTGATATGGAATTATGCTACCTTTAAAATAGTTTAATTTAGGAGAGAGAGGAGTGTACATGAACCCTCAAATGTCCCTGACAACCTCAGAGATATAACATCCATAGCTCTTTATGCTGATATTCTTGTGAGATATTTACATATGTGAATTAGAAGATGAAAATGGTGATGAAGGTTGTGTCTGTGTACAGAGAAAAAAAACTAATATGGGCAAACAAAATTTAAAGCAAATATCTGAAGAGAATTTGAAGGAGCATTATTTTGGAACATTTTTTAAAATGTTGGCAATAACCACTCAATTAAAAGTTGTATTTCTTACTCAAAATGTATTTGTGTCTTTGTATTTAAATAGAATAAACGCTTATGGTAAAAATGAAACTAATAGAATGTTTAAAATGAAATTTCTCCCTGTGGCACCCCCATGCCTCCTAAAGTTTTTCCCTTAAGGACCTCACAGTCTAATGGGGGAGACAATATGCAAGTAACTAATTAACAATAATAATAACTAGAATGTATATATTACCTCCTATATGCCAGGTATTGTGCTAACAACAAAGAGAAGGCACTAGAATTAAAAGGGATTGGGAAAGGCTTCCTGTAGGCTAGAAACTTAGTTGGAACTTGAAGGAAGCAAGGAGGCAGAGAGGAGAAAGAAGAGCATTCCAGGCAGGAGGGACAGCCAGTAAAAATAACTGGAGATAAAAGATGTAGTTTCTAGTTAAAGGAGAAGCAGGGAGGTTAGTGTCACTGGATTGGAGAGTACACCAAGCTAGAGGGGTAAGGTCTATAACTGGAAAGGTGGAGGTATGGCTGGGGGATTGAGGGCTTTAAAAAACATGGGGTTTGATCCTGGAGGTTACAGAGTACCTTAAGAGTTTATTGAGAATTGCAAGCAGGTGGGTGACGTTGTTGCATAGAGGCATTATAAAAATCACTTTGGCACTGAGCTTTGGGTTTGGAAAAAATGTGTATCAGGTAGACCAACCACTAGGCTATTGGAATGATCCAGGCAAGAGCTGATAAGGGCCTGTACCAGCGTGTTTAGTTCTTGCCTATCTTCTTTTTGGAGACAATAGTCTCTAAAGAGGAACTACTTTCTTCACTAACTGTAATACTTATGCTATAGGGGAAAATATGTTCATACAATGAAATAGAGGATTTTCTAGCATTATTGATGAAAAAACCAGAGCTGAACAGAAAATTCGACTTTCATATACAAGAAGCAAGAGAAGCATGAGAAGGTAAACAGGAAAAATAAATCAAAAGGAACTTATTAAAGTTGAATTATTTACATTCCTACATGGAAAAAATGATAATTGTAACTCGTAAGACTTCTCAGGATGAGGATAGTTGAAGGGAATATATATATATGTGTGTGTGTGTGTGTGTGTGTGTATGTATACATATATATATATGTATAGGAGGGTGTATGTGTATATAAATAAATATGTGAGTGTGGGCATATGCATGTTCATGTATACATAGAGAGAGGGCACAGGATGAGTTGAATATAAAGGAATGATATCTAAAAAATAAAATTAAGAGGTGAGAGAGGAATGTATTGGGAGAAGGAGAAAGGGAGAGATGGATTAGGGTAAATTATCTCATATAAAAAAGACAAGAGAAAACTGTTAAAATGGAGAGGAAGAGCAGGAAGGTGAAAGGGAATGGGACAACCTGATTCTCATTGAATTTGGCTTAAGGAGGGAAGAACATACATACTCAACTGGGTATCTTACCCTATAGGAAAATAGGGGGGTAGGGGATAAGAGGGGGGATGATAGAAGGGAGGGCATATTGGGGCAAAGGGTAGTTAGAAGCAAACATTTTTGAAAATGGATAGGGGCAAAGGGGAAAATAGAATAAGTGAGAGGCGGGATAGGATGGAGGGAAATATAGTTAGTTTTTCATGATATAAGTACTATGGAAATGGTATGGATAACTACACATGTATGATCTATATTAAATTGCTTATCTTCTTAGTGGGGGCATGTGAGGAGGGAAGAAAAGAAAAATCTGGAACTCAAAAACTTTAAAAACAAATGTTTAAAAAATTTTGATTTTTACATGCAGCTGGGAAATAAGATATATAGGCACTAGGGTAATAGAAATCCGTCTTGCCCTACTAGAAAGTTAGGGCGGTGATGGGGGAGGATATAAGAGAGAACAGATTGGGGGAAGGGGTATTCAGTAGGCTTGCTATTTTGGGGAGGGGGTAGGGGAAAGACAGGGAGAAAATTGTAACTCAAAATCTTATGGAAATGAATGTTGAAAACTAAAAATAAATAAATAAATTTATTTTTTAAAAAAAGAAAATAAAACTGTAATACTTATTAAAAAAAAAAAAACTCAAACAGGCTTGTGATCTTATTTCTTTGGGAATTCCCTTCTCTGTTGCAGATGACAGTCCTCCATGCTAGTACCTCTTGTGCAATTCTTGTAACTGTTCTCTCAAAAATTTTGCTGCAAGAGGTAGATTTATCATTCCTCATAAGCCTTCCTCACTTTCTCCCAACTTAATGAGAATTCCTAACTGGCCATTTGTTAACTCTAGCACTTGCCTCATGACCAACCCACTTTTCTCCCCCTTCTCATAAAATTTCTTTAACAACGCCTTTTACTCATGTTCTTCCATATAACCATCATGAGCCTCTTTTGGGTGCTTTGTATTGTGACAAGGAAGTGTAACTGACACAGTGGATGGAGTGCCAGGTCTGGACACAGGAACACTTATTTTTCTGAGTTAAAATCTGATATCAGGCACTTACTATGTGACCCTGGACAAATCACTTAACCTTGTTTACCTCAGTTTCCTCACCTATAAAATGAGCTGGAGAAGTAAATAGCAAACCACTCCAGTATCTTTGCAAAGAAACCCCCAAAAGGGGTCACAAAGATCAGACATGACAGAAAAACTACTGAATATGGGTAGCAAGTGCCTTTCCATGAATCATACTTGATTATTTCCTGCCAGGATGCAATTGACTTTATATGAGATTTTGTGCCACCTTCTATCTATATATGACTCAGAGTTAATGGGCACACACTCTATAATCATGAAGAATCCTTCAATTGATCTAGAGTATCCTGCTCTAGATCACATTCCTGTTCCCACCCCACTTCCAATTATGATATCTTACTGACTGTGAATCATGGAACAAGTTGTATGCTCTAGAATCTGTGGAAGAATGGACTGGGCTCTCCCAGCCCTGTGCCGCTCCCAGTGGAGCATCAATTCAACTAGATGAGGTTGTAGCTAGGCCAGTCTTTTCTAATTTGTATTTCCTCTCCTGAGAAAGTGGCCTTGAGATTTCTTACACAGAAAAAAAAAACAAATAAAACCCCAAAACAAAACAGGATTTGAGTTAATGTACCAGCTGAACTTTCTGGAGAGAAAGGAAACTATTAACTCCTATTTTTGCTATTATTTAGAAATCAAGCTCTTGTCAGCAATTTCTTTTAAAAATTTACTAACATGAGATCTAGTATCTTGTAATTGTACTTCAACCTGGACAGAGAGAGACAATGAGAGACAGTAAGAAAGAAAGAGAGAGAAAAAGACAGAGACAGAGACAGACAGACAGACAGACAGACACACACACACACACACACACACACACAGAAAGAGTTTGAATAATGCTAAGTGTCAAGTTTAAATTATACTCTTCAGTGAGTGATTTCTAGAGCTTGCATAGATGAGTTAACAAACAATCCTATCTGGTCAAAATAAAATTCTGTTGGGGTTTACTATTAAGTCATATTAATCTTTTCATTTTACTTCTAAATTAATCTGAAACAATGATAAACTTTTTATTCATATTAAATATTTTTTCAAAATATCTTTTTGGAGCTCTAAGTAATATACTAAGATTTTGAATGAAAGTCACATCCTTTGCACATTGCTATTTTTGTCACAGAATAAACTGAGTTTGTATCAAGTAAAGCTGTAATTGCTGATTCATTGAATTTAAAATTAAATTTGTTGACACATTTACAGTTAGACTTTAGATTTCCTTCAGTTTCAAAAGTGAGGGTTCAGATGTTCATCTAGCCAAATACATTTGTTTGTACTTTGTTTATAGGACCACGTTGTGTATAAAAATCTCACCTTACTTATTGTAAGTATGCACAATTTGCTTGCAAACTTGGGTGCAAAAGTTCAGTTTACACAGGTGTTAACTGAGTGCCCACCCATTAAGATATTTAGAAAAATCTTTCCCTGGGGCGGCTAGGTGGCGCAGTGAGTAGAGTGCCGGCCCTGGAGTCAGAAGGACCTGAGTTCGGATCCGGCCTCAGACACTTAACACACACACAAACAAAAAAAAAAACCTAGCCGTGTGACCTTGGGCAAGTTACTTAACCCCAACTGCCCTCCAAAAAGCAAAAAAAAAAAAAATCTTTCCTGAAAACTTATTATATTCTTTGAGGGTTTAGCTCCATTAAAATACTTTCATATAAATATCAAATATTCATGGAATGGCAAACATGGCAGAGAGCCTAAACATCACATTGTCCAACCCATACCTGAACAAGAATTTTCTCTACAACATATCAGATGAAATGCTCATCTGATCTTTGCTTAAAGACCTCTAGTTAGGGAAATTCACTACTTCCTTGGTCAACCCATTCTACTTTTGGAAAACTGTGTTAGGAGTTTTTTCCTTTATGTGAAATTTAAATACATCTCTACAACTTCCACTCATTGCTTATAGTGCTCTAGAGTCACAAAGAATAAAACTGGTCCTTCTGTAAGACGGTCTTTCAGAAATATGTACATAGATATCATCTTCTTCTAAATCATATGTATCTAAATCGAAACATCCCCAGTTCCTTTAACTGATTCTCATAAAACATAACTTTGTCATAACTTCCATCCTTTTCTAGGCACTCCTCAGCATAACAGCATACTTCCTGAAATGTGAGAACAAGTACTAAACCAAGATTTTCCAGATCTGGTTTGATCAAGCTAAAGTACAGAAGGAGCATAATTTAAACTTTTTCAAAATACTATTCCTTTATTCATTCATCCTGATTACCTTGATGTTTTTGGCTATCATATAACATTTATTTTAAAATCTTATTTAATTGCTTTGATCAGCAAACATTTACCATCTCACCTTCCTGCCTACCCCTAATAGAGAACAAAAAAAAAAAAATGAAATATACAAACATATTTTCAATCAAAACAAATGTCCACATTGGCCATGTCCAAAAAATATCTATCCCATTCTGTATTCTGAATCTTTCACTACTGTATCAGTAGAGGTATAACATTTCATCATTAGTCCTTTGACAATGTGGGTTGTTATGTTGAGCTCCTGATTATTTCAAAACCATTTGTTTTTTAACACTGCAAATTTATATATTTCCTAGCCCACTAAAACTCCCAAAACCTTTTAAGATGAACTACTACCTAACCATGCATTCTCAAATTTGTACCTATCAAATTCATTTTTGAGCCTAAATAGTATTTCATATTTATTGACATTAAATTCTTTTTTTTTAAAAACAAACTTTGAATGAACATTCTAGCTTAAGAGTTTGGGGATCTGGATATTACCATCCAGCACACTATCTATTCCTCCTATATTTGTGCTTTTTTCAGGTCAATTATTGTGTCATCTAGGTTATAATCTAAATTATTAATAAAAAGGATAACAGGGAATAAACAAAAGACCTCCTTACAAACTAACAATGACTCTCCAATCAACCAACCCATAAGCATTTATTAAGTGCCAGGGTACATAAAGACAAAAGTGAAATATTTCTTTCCCTCAAATAGTTTATATTCTATTAGTCAAGTCAAATATGCCAATAAAGGTAAATGTATACACACATACCCAGTATATACCTATCCACATACATACATTACATATGTAAATCATATATAAAATATATGAGATAATTAAGGGCAGAGGGGAAAGCACTAACAACAATGAGATCCAATCCAATCCAATAAACATTGATTTAGTGCCTACAACAAGCCAAGTTACTCTTCTAAGTCCTGGGGATATAATTATTAAAGAGAAAGACTGAGTTGAATAGGGAGTATAATCCAAGCATAAGAATAATCAGTGCAAAGGCACATATATAGGAGATGGACTGTCACATGTGAGGAAAAGTGTGAATTTTAGCCAAAGGGTATCTTTTCTGTCTTTCCTTTGTATCTATTGAAATATGCTCACTTAAACCCCAGAGGCTATTTTAGGCAATGTTCCATTTTTCTCATTTTCTTTTACAAATGGAAAAGTAGAATCCTCTTTAGTCTACTTACATATATATTATATTATATGATAACAATTTGTACTAGTATTAAATCTTTTAAGTAGACAAGCTGTGTGTCATCTAAATTTACTGTTTCCTATAGCAATTCTCTTCTTCAATGCTAAATATATAATTAATTGACTTGAAATATCATGACGTCTAATCCTAATGCAGCTAGGTGACATGGTGGATAGAGTACTGGGCTTCAGATCAGGAAGACTAATCTTCGTGAATTAAATCCACCCTCAGACATTTGCTAGCTGTGTGGCCCTGGGCAAATATCTTAAACTCTATTTGCCTCAGTTTCCTCATCTGTAAAATGAGGTGGAGAAGGAAATGGCAAGCCACTCCAGCATCTTCGCCAAGAAAATCCCAAATGGAGTGACAAAGAGTTGGATGTAACTTTAAAAAAATGACCAAACAACAACAAACCCCTCAATTTATCAAGGAATTCTCTGAAACATTTCTAGCATTCAGTTGAGGGACATCTCTAGCCATCCTGATCTACAGCTTGCCACTGGACCTATATGGCTCTAGAGGAGAGAGTGAGGCTAGTAATTTTGCACGGCCCTGTCTCACTTAAATCCAATTCACTCATAAGTCACGACATCACCTTCCTGATGTCAGTGAGGTCCTCTTCAAAAACAAACAACAACATCATGCAGTTATTCAGTCTCTGTTTAAGTATTTAAAATGATGAGGAACTTATGACCTTACAAGGTAGTTCATTCTATTTGGTCATTCAATTCTCTGAATGTTCCTCACTAGGCACTATTGCCTAGTGAATCTGCTCTGATATTTCAAAGAATACTGCCCTATGGAATTTACAGCCCCACTTCATTAAAGAAGTTGTCAATCAGGCACAAGGAATAAAACATCTATGACACTTGAACTATGGAAACAGAGAGCAGAGAAATTGACACAGCACAGGATGTTGCGCTGTATGCTAGTTTCCATTACTCAATTAAATTTCCTAAAGCCCCGGGGGCAGAGCCAAGATGGCAGAGTAGAAACAGCATTTCCAATGTGCTCTGCCCCACACAAATTTCAAACAATGTGAAAGGGGACTCTGAACAACTTCTGGAGCCACAGCACCCACAGAACGGCACAGAGAAGTTAACCTCCTGCGGAAAACAGCCCAGCAGCCCTGCAGGGAGAGGCCAGCGCAGTGCTCTGAGAGCAGGCAGTACAGCGTTCTGAGAGCAGGCAGCACAGCACACTGGGAACCAACAGAACAGCGCGCAGAGCTGAGCCCAGGTCCGTGGTTTTAGCCCCAAGGTGGCCAGGCCTTCAGCCGGCTGGAGGGACCCCAGAACACCACCGACTAGAGATTCCAGAATTATCAGCACAGATATGCCTAGGACAAAGTGAGAGGTTAGTGCCCTATGGACTTTGGGACCAGTATTTGGGGAATGCGTGGCTTCCTCCCCTGGGGGCGAAAAGCTGCTGAAGAAACAGCAGCACAGAAGCCGTTTTGCAGCTTCAGTAGTGGCTATAGCTCCTGGTCTGCAAACTGGAGGAAGATCCAGCAATCAGTCTGGGGGTTAATCGCTCTTACTTTAAAGTTCCTGGATCTGGATTGTAGTCTGTGGGGGAAGTTTGGGGTGGGTATCCAATCTGCCAGAGTGGGTGGAGGCTTTACAGAGGCCACCTAACTGGAGGAAGTTGTGAAGACCCCACGTTTGGACGGAAGCTCCCCTGTCTGCTGGCAGAGTCCTACTGTGGCAACAAGCCCAAAAATCAAGTAATTAAGTGGAAACATGCCTAGGCAAATGAAAAAAAAAATAAACAGAAAAGCTCAACATTGTACTCCTATTTTAGGGGCAAAGAGGCTCAAAGTATGGAGGAAGACTGTGAGGTCAGAACTCCTGCACCAAAAGCCCCAAATGAAAATACAAGCTGGCTACAGGCCATAGAGGACCTTAAGAAGCAGATTAAGAGAAGTGGGGGAAAATTTGGGAAGAGAAATGAAAAAGATGCAAGAAAAGTATGAAATGACAGTCAACAGCCTGACTAAGGAAAACAACACCTTAAAAAATAGACTACCTCAAATGGCAAAAGAGGCTCAGAAAGGCAATGAGGAAAAGAATGCCTTAAAAAGTCGAATTTGCCAGATGGAAAAAGAATCTCAAAAGCTCACTGAGGAGATTCATTCCTTCAGAGTTAGACTGGAGCATATGGAAGCTAGTGACTTTATGAGAAATCAAGATACAATTAAACAGATCCAAACAAATGAAAGAATAGAAGACAATATGAAATATCTCATGGGAAAAACCATTGACCTGGAAAATAGATCCAGGAGAGATAATTTAAAAATTATTGGACTACCTGAAAGCCATGATCAAAGAATGAACCTAGAAACCACCGTTCAAGAAATTCTCAAGGAAAATTGCCCTGATGTTTTAGACCCAGTGGGGGAAATAGAGGTTGAAAGAATTCACCGATCACCTCCTGAAAAAGATCCCCAAAAGAAAACTCCTAGGAATATTATAGCCAGGCTCCAGAACTCCCAGATCAAGGAGAAAATACTCCAAGCAGCCAGGAAAAAAACAATTTCAATACTGTGGAAACACAATCAGAATAGCCCAGGACCTGGCAGCTTCTACACTGAGGGATTGAAGAGCATTGAATATGATATTCCAGAGGGCAAAAGAGCTGGGATTGAAGCCAAGGGTCACCTACCCAGAAAAACTGAGTACCTTGTTTCAGGGGAAAATATGGTCATTCAGTGGAATAGAGGACTTTCAAGCATTCTTGATGAAAAAACCAGAGTTGAATAGAAAATTTGACATTCAGAAACAAGAAGCAAGAGATGCTTGAGAAGGTAATCAAGGAAAAGAAATCAAAAGGAACTTATCAAAGTTGGACTATTTACATTCCTACATGGAAAAACAATAACTGTGTTTGATGAAACCTTTCTCATTATGAAAATAATGGAAGAAGGGTACATGGCATATGTTCACAGGTACACATGGATAAAGGGCACAGGTTGAATTTGATGGGAAGGGATGAGTCTTTTTTTTTGAGGGCAATTGGGGTTGGGTGACTTGCCCGGGGTCACACGGCTGGGTTTTTGTTTGTGTGTTGGGTGTCTGGGGCCCGATCTGAGCTCGGGTCCTTCTGGCTCCGGGGCCAGTGCTCTGCTTGCTGCGCCACCTAGCCACCCCAAAGAAGGAATGATTCTTAAGGGGTGAAGTCAAGAGGTGAGAGAGGAAAGTGGCAAGAGGAGATGGAGAGAGACAGGGTAGTGTAAACTATCTCATGTAGAATAGGCAAGGGGAAGTAGTTGCAGGGGAGGGGAAGAACAGGAAGGCAAAAAGGCAAAAGCATATTCTCATTGAAGTTGGCTCAAGGAGAGAATCACATACAGACTAAATGGATTATCTTACCCTCACTCACTCTCCTGAGTAGGGGAAAGGGGGATGAGAGGGGGGATGATGGAGGGGAGGGCATTCTGGGGGGAGGGGATGTTGGAAGTACCCACTATCAAAGAGGGACAGGATCAAAGTAGGGAATGGACCAGGTGGGAGGTGAGACGGGTGGGAGGGAAATATAAGCAGTCTTTTACAATATATCTACTATGGTAATGTTTTGCATAGCTATACATGTACAACACATACTGAATTGCTTATCTTCTCAGAGGGAGTGGGTGACAAGGGAGGAAGGGAATGGATCTGAAAATCGAAGTTTTAAAATTAAATGTTTCATAAGATGTCCAGGCATTGGGGCTCAGAGATTCACCTTGCCCTAATGGCAAAGTCAAAGGGGATATGGGAGAAGATATGGGAGAGAGCAGATTGGATGAGGGGATATCTAGTGGGACTGCTATTCTGGGGTGGTGGGTAAGGAAAAATGGGGGGAAAATGTAACTCATAACCTGGTGGAAATGAATGATGTAAACCAGAAGTTAATAAAGCATTTGTTTAATTAAAAAGAAAAAAAATTTCCTAAAGCCCCATATTATGTGAGATAAGGCATTTGCCTCCCCCACTCCATGATTAACAAAATATCTCCTTTTTAGATAAAAAAAAAACCATACATAATTTAGCATAGTTATAATTTCCCTCACAAGTTAGCTGTGAGTTTATCTGGCCCCCAAGGCTTGGTTAAGCCTATGCCTTTTAGATTTATGTTTTAGATAGATAAATTTAGGTAACTCCAAGGTACCACCCAAGCTTACCCTGTGAGTGTACCCTAGAAAGAACTCCTTCCCCTCCCCTTATTCTTCTAAAAGCTGTGTAAAAATCCCATGTTTTTGTTTACCTGTTAGTCAGCCTAGGCTATAGCAGACTAGCCAGTTTGGTAACTGAGGCTGCTTCACTAGCAGAGCCTGGAGGCCTACTAGACTGTGTATGAGGGGAGTCACAATCCAGTTTTATTGGTAGTAAGGGTGATCCTAAACCCTGGAAGATCCAGTCTATGAGTTTCTATCCATAGGAGCAAACCTTCAACTAAGAGGGGAAGAATAACCTGACCTTGCCAGCATCCTTATGGGACTCCCTTTAAGTTCCTACAGTTCTTGGTGGTGTTTCCTAAATCTGGCTTTAGGCATTATACCCTTGTTGTAACAATAAGCACTGTGTATTTAGCATCAGTCCTAACTGGACCTGAGTCATTTGCAGCACCAGTTTTGACACATCCCTTCAAATATTTGAAGACATTTATTACATAATGAAATCACAGAATCTTAGTACAGGAAGGAAGTGCATTCAATGCAGAGGGTGCCTAAGCAGGAATCTCCTAGATGACAATTTCTTAGATACGTTGTCATTTATTTTTTTCTTTTTGGAGGGGGGAAGGCAGGGCAATTGGGGTTAAGTGACTTGCCCAAGGTCACAAGGATAGTAAGTGTTATGTTTCTGAGGCCAGATTTGAACTCAAGTCCTCCTGACCCCAGGACAGGTGCTCTATTCACTGTACCACCTAGGCACCCTGATATGTTGTCTTTTAAAAATAGCTTCTAGTTCTAGATTTCTGATTTTATCTTCCTATTCCCTCTTTCCAAATTTCTTTCTTCTAGGTTAGTCATACATACCTATTTCCCCATTTGATGTGATTTTAATTTCCTTTATCAACATTGAGCACACTTTATTGGGCAGCCTTTAATATGCCATTCTTTCTGATGAAAGTTAAGCAAATCTCCAAATAAGTAAATGCACTTGATAATATGTGGGTTATAACTATTATTGCTTCAGAAGCTAAAGAAAATATCATTTGATCTTATATATCATAAAAACTTTTTCAAGGGTCATTCTAGAAAGATGAAAGAGTAGGTTAGAAATTTTCAGGCTCTCCAAATTTCTGCCACAGATAGAATATTGCCACAAAATGAACAAAGAGTAGAAAAATTAAAAGGTAAAGTAGTTGACCTCCTGAGATAATTTCGAAATTTGAATGCCAGAATCTAGAATTTATACTTTACTCTGTAGACAATGAGAAACCTGTGAACACTTTTGAATAGAAGAGTTCCTCTGTTAGAACCGTGCATTAACAGAATTGTCATAGTTCAAAAGTTGTGTTAGGACAGGAAAGGCGAAAAAAAACAGATAATGGCTGTTGCATGGTGTAGCAGCAAGCACCCCAATAGCCCCAGGGTGACTGCCAACACAAGTTCTTAGATCTGCTTTTCAAAAGGAAAGCAACTCAAAATGGGTTAACAAGCTTACTTTAATCAAACAAACACACATTACCTAGTTCAGGGGAAAAAGGTCAGCACCCCGAACTTCAGAGTTACAGAACTTACAGATCAAACAGACAGGCTTCCAAACTGTCCAACCATTATATCAATACCAAATCACAGTTACCAGAGAGGGAAGCATCAACATCTGGGTTTTCAAAGCAGGGGGGCTCTCAACAATGGCTTCCCAGAGTCTCATCTGGTCAAATCACACAACACTTCTCAAAGTGAGCCCCAAAGCAAAGCCTCAGTTCAAGGATTATATAGTCTTCTCCTGGCTCAGAGAATGTAACCACCCTCTTGACCCACTGCCCAATCACACAGCATCAAGGTGTGATCATTCCTGAAAACCAAGCCTCCCACCACAGGCTCCATGTGACCACATTCAGCCTATTAGGGGGCAGAGTATACTTTCAAATTAAAGAAGGTTCTCAGAGTCACTTAAGTCAATCAAAGTCTCTTAAGCCAATCAAAGGGCCTAGGGCAGGGAAGATCTTCAAATCTGCATTTCCATTACACATGGTTAAATAGCTGAATGGCACATTGAATATCAAGAGGATTTTGATGGATTCTGCATAGACAGAGGATCTGTCCCTCAGTTTTTCTAGTATAGAGATTCATTTTTGTCGTTTCAACCAGAGATGGTCAGATTTTAGAAAATATTAGTTTATTCTAAGTAAACTGAGAAGAGAATAATAAACTAGAAAGTCAATACATTCATTTTTAATTTAGACATATACTTTTCTCGTGACAAGAATACTATATTTCTTCATAGAAGATATCCACTGTCTATATTATAGTGTTGAGGAAACCAAATTAATCATTATGAGGTTCTTTGGCAAACATGAAAAAGTTTTATCGGATATTTCATCCAGTTTCTGTTGCAGATCTGGAGATTTGTCTCTGCTTCATGATAGAGGAGAGTTTCCTAGTGAATAAAATATTAGTTTAGGGTGGCTGGGTGGTGCACTGCATAGAGCACCGGCCCTGGAGTCAGGAGGACCTGAGTTCAAATCTATCGGGCCTCAGACATGTGACACACTTACTAGCCATGTGACTTTGGCCAAGTCACAACCCCAATTGCCCTCCAAAAAAAAATAATAAAATAAAATATTAATTTCTACACATATGCTTGCATATAGTGCTGGAAATATAATGATAATTCTTTTTCTAGATTCCATGTGGAATAGCACATTCCTATTTATACTTGTATTAATTATCATAGTTTCCAAAATTAAATTTATCCTATAGTACTTATGTTTAGTTACTGTAACCTTAATGAGATTTTATGAGACTCCCTAATCTAATTAGCAACATTGAAGAAAAAGATAATCTTAGGTAATTTCCCAAGCTAGTTAATTTAATGATCTTATTTTTATAATAATTCATGTCAATTTTGGTAAATAGTCTTTTCTGACTTTGTTGTCTATATTTGAAAAATGAAGTAATTGCTTATTGAGAATCTACAGTATTGGCGGAATCAAGATGGCGGAGTAGAAACAGCATGTCCAAGGCTCTCTCCCCCCAGATTACCTACAAACTATGTAAAAGGGGACTCTGAACAACTTCTGGAGCCCCAGCACCCAAAGAATGACACAGAGAAGCTAACCTCCCACTGAGGATGGCCCAGCAGCCCTGCAGGAAGGGCCAGCGCAGCACTCTGGGAGTCTACAGAGCAGCACACATCACCCGGAGAGCTGAGCGCAGGTCTGCATGAGCCGCGGTTTTAGTCCCAGGGTGGCCAGGCCCACAGCCAGCTGGAGGGACCCCAGAACACCAGCAGCTGTGGCGATTCCAGAATAGACAACACAGACATGCCTAGGACAAAGTGAGAGGTTATTGCCCTATGGACTTTGGGACCAGTATTTAGGAAATGCATCGGCTTCTTCCCCTTGGGGCTAGAAGCTGCTGAGGAGACACTCCACTTTGTAGTTTTCAGACGCAGCTCCAGCTCTTGGCCTGGAACTGTAGGGAGATCCAGCGATCAGTCTTGGGGGTAATCGCTCTTGCTTTAACCTCCATGGATCTGGATTGTGGTCTGAGGGGAAGGTCGTGGGGTGGGTTTCCAGCTTGCCAGAAACGGAAGTTGTCCCCCAACACTTTCGGGACGAAGCTCCCCTGTCTGTTGGCAGTGTTCTACTGTGGCAACAAGCCCAAAAGTCAAGTAATTAAGTGGCAACATGCCAAGGAAAAGGAAACAAATTAAACAGAAAAATGCAACATTAGACTCCAAATTTGGGGGCAAAAACGATCAAAGTGCAGAGTGAGACGAGGACTGTGAGGTCAGAACTCCTGCTGCAAAAGCCCCAGGGGAAAACATGAGCGGGTTGCAGGCCATAGAGGACCTTAAGAAGGACTTTAAAAAATCAAATAAGAGAAGTGGAGGAAAAATTGGGAAGAGAAATGAGAAGGATGCCGGAAAAGTATGAAATGAGGGTCAACAGCCTGACTGAGGAAAACAACACCTTAAAAAATAGACTAACTCAAATGGCAAAGGAGGCCCAAAAGGGCAATGAGGAGAAGAATGCCTTAAAAAGTCGAATTTGCCAGATGGAAAAAGAATCTCAAAAGTTCACTAAGGAGATTCATTCCTTCAGAGTTAGACTGGAGCAAATGAAAGCTAATGACTTTATGAGAAATCAAGATGCTGTTAAGCAGATCCAAACAAACGAAAGATTAGAAGGCAATGTGAAATATCTCATGGGAAAAACCACTGACCTGGAAAATAGATCCAGGAGAGACAATTTAAAAATTATTGGACTACCTGAAAGCCATGATCAAAGAAAGAACCTAGAAATCATCCTTAAAGAAATTCTCAAGGAAAATTGCCCTGATGTTTTAGACCCAAAGGGCAAAATAGAGGTTGAAAGAATCCACTGATCACCTCCTGAAAAAGATCCCAAAAAGAAAACTCCCAGGAATACTATAGCCAGGTTCCAGAATCCCCAGATCAAGGAGAAAATACTCCAAGCAGCCAGGAAGAAACAATTTCAATATTGTGGAAACACAATCAGAATAGCAGAGGACCTGGCAGCTTCTACACTGAGGGATCGAAGGGAATGGAATATGATATTCCAGAGGGCAAAAGAGCTGGGATTGAAGCCAAGGGTCACCTACCCAGCAAAACTGAGTATCTTGTTTCAGGGGAAAATATTGTCATTCAGTGGAATAGAGGACTTTCAAGCATTCTTGATGAAAAAAACAGAGTTGAATAGAAAATTTGACATTCAGACACAAGAAGCAAGAGATGCTTGAGAAGGTAATCAAGGAAAAGAAATCAAAAGGAACTTATCAAAGTTGAACTATTTACATTCCTACATGGAAAAACAATAAATGTGTCTGATAAAACCTTTCTCATTATGAAAATAATTGAAGAAGGGTATATGGGCATATGAATACATACATATGAAGATATATGTATATATATATATATATATATATATATATATATATATATATATGTTTACAGGTATACATAGATAGAGGGCTCAGGTCGAATTTATTAGGATGGTATGATACTTAAAAGGTGAAATTAAGAGGTGAGAAAGGAATATAATGAGAGGAGATGGGGAGAGACAGAAAGGGGTAAACTATCTCATATAGAAGAGCCAAGGGGAAATGGTTGCAAGGGAGAAGAACAGGAAGGCAAAAGAGCAAAACCATATTGTCATTGAATTTGGCTCAGGGAGAGAATGACATATATACTAAATGGGATACCTCACCCAAAGGAGAGTAGGGGGGAGGGGCATGAGATGGAGGATGATGGAAGGGAGGACATGCTGGGCGTGGGGGGAGGTTGGAAGCACCCACGTTTTAAAAGGGACAGGATTAAAGTAAGGAATGGACCAAGTGGGGTGTGAGATAGGAGGCAGGGAAATATAGGCAGTCTTTTACAATATATCTACTATGGTAATGTTTTCCATAGCTATACATGTACAACATATACTGAATTGCTTTACTTCCCAGGAAGAGTGGGTGACAAGGGAGGAAAGGGATGAATCTAGAATTCGAAGTTTAAAATCAAAGGTCTCAAATATATATATATGTATATTATTTATTATCTATATTTATATTATATATATATATATATACTATTATTAATACTATTTTGCATGTAATTGGGAGGTAAGGTGTGCTGGCATTGGGGCACAGAGATTCACCTTGCCCTACTGAAAAAGTCAAAGGGGGTATGGGAGAAGATATGGGAGAGAGCAGAGGGGGTAAGGGGATATCCTGTGGGTCTGCTATTCTGGGGTGGTGGGTAGGGAAAAAATGGGGAAAATTTGTAACTCAAAATCTGGTGGAAATGAATGATGTAAACCAGGAGTTAATAAAGCATTTGAAAAAATAAAGAAATTATTAAGAAAAACTGCTATATCTTAGAACCAGAAGATAAAATAACAATTGAAAGAATCTTTGAATCATCTCCTGAAAGAGATTTCTTAATGAATACAACCAGGAATATCATAGCTAAATTCCAGAGTTCCCAGTTCAAGGAGAAAATATTGTAAGCAGTCAGAAAGGAAACATTTAAATATAATGGTGCTATAGTCAGGATCAAACAAGATTTAACAACTTGCACATTAAAGGAGCAGAGGGCTTGGAATATGACATTTCAGAAGGCAAAGTAACTAGGGTAAGAATAACCTACTCAGGAAAAAATGAAAATAATCCTTCAGGGGAATAAATGAATGAAATAGAGGATTTCAAGCATTCCTGATGAGAAGAGCAGAACTGAATACAAAATCTGACATTGAAACCTAAGACTAAAGAGAAGTATAAACAAGCAAATATCAATGAACAAATTATAAGGGATTTAATAATGTTAAACTGTTTGCATTCCTATGTGGGAAGATCATACATGTAACTCTTAAAAACTTTATTATTGTTTTGATGGGGAGGGCATCTATATAGAGAAAGGGTATGGGTATGAAATAATGAAGAGGGAAATGAGCAGACCTAAGAGAACATTATATACAGTAGAGCAATATTGTTTTAAAAACAATTTGAGTGACTAAGTTATTTTAACTATCATAAATACCAAAATCAGCTACAAAGGACACATTAAGGAAGACACTATCTGCATCCAGAGAAAGAACTGATAAATAGAAGTATGTATGGAATGATTTTACACACACACACACACACACACACACACACACACACACACACACACACATGCACGTGTGCACGCGCGCACACACACACACACATTTTTGTCTAATGTTACCCATCTTTAGGGCTGGGGAGGGGAATATAAAAATAAAACTTTATGTGATAATTTTATCATATATTTTAAAAGGATGGCAATGTACCTAATAGATTTGCCATTTTATGTGCTTTTCCTTTTTTTTTTTCAAACAAAGGCTTTATTAACTTCTGTTTTACACCATTCATTTCCACCAGATTTAGAGTTACAATCATTTTCCCCCAGTTATTCCCCTGCCCAACCTCCCAGAATAGCAGTCCCACAAGATATCGCTTCCTCCAATCTGCTCTCTCCCATACCTTCTCCCATACCCCCTTCGACTTTTCCATTAGAGGAAGGTGAATCTTTGTGTCCCAATGCCTGCACATCTTATCTCCCAATTACAAGCAAAAGAGTATTAATAATAGTGTTTATATATTTTTGAAACATTTAATCTTAAGACCTTGAATTTCAGATCTATTTCTTTCCTCCCTTGTCACCCATTCCCTCTGGGGAGATAAGTAATTCAGTATATGTTGTACATGTCTAGCTATGTAAAACATTATCATAGTAGATATATTGTACAAGGCTGCTTATAATTCCCTCCAACTCATCCCACCCCCACCTGGTCCATTCCCTACATGATCCTGTCCCTCTTCTATAGTGGGTACTTCCAACCTCCCCTCCCCACAAGGATGCCCTCCCATGCATCATCCCTCCTCTCATCCCCCTTCCCCCTATTCTGCTGCAGGTTGAGACATCCCATTTAGTATGTAAGTCATTCTCTCCCTGAACCAAATTCAATGAGAATGTGGTTTTGACTTTTTTGCCTTCCTATTCTCCCCCTCCCTTGCATCCACTTCCCCTTGCTTCTTCTACATGAGATAGTTTACCCTACCCTGTCTCTCCCCATCTCCTCTTGCCCCTTTCCTCTCTCACCTCATAATTTCATCCCTTGAGTATCCTCCCTTCCGAACAAATTCAACCTATGCCCTCTATCCATATATAACTGTAACCATATACACACACATTCACATATGTATTCATATGACCACACCCCCTTCTTCCATTATTTTCATAGTGAGAAAGATATCATCAGTCACAGTTATTGCTTTTCCATATAGGAATGTAAATACTTCAACTTTGAAAAGTTCCTTTTGATTTCTTTTCCCTGATTACCTTCTCAGGCATCTCTTGCTTCTTGTATCTGGATGTCAAATATTCCTGGGAGTTTTCTTTTTGGGATCTTTTTCAGGAGGTGATCTTTTTATTTATTGTACTGTTTCTTTATTATACTGTTGTCAAAATACTTGTTGTATTTCATAAATTGAAAATAAAATAAATAATTAATTTTTTTTTAAAAAGCCAAGAAGTGTCAGTGTCAAGAAAACTAAAAAAATACAAAACAAAACAAAAAAAAAAAACAATCATGGTAGACTTATCTCCCAATTTAGGCCTTAATAGTATCCTAGATAATCATTTATATATACCATAGAAAAATTCCAGGGGGCGGAGCCAAGATGGCAGAGTAGAAACAGCGGGTCCAAGCCACTCTGCCCCCAGATCACCTCCAAACCATGTAAAAGGGAACTCTGAACAACTTCTGGAGCCCCAGCACCCATAGGACAACACAGAGAAGCTAACCTCCCACTGAGGACAGCCCAGCAGCCCTGCAGGAAGGACCAGTGAAGCACAGCCAGCACGGTGCGCAGTGCGCAGGGAGCAGAACACAGTCGCTGTTTTAGTCCCAGGGCAGCAGGCCGGTGGCCGGCTGGAGGGACCACAGAACACCAGCAGCTGTGGCAACTACAGAATTATCAACATAGACATGTCTAGGACAAAGTGAGATGTTAGTGCCCTATGGACTTTGGGACCAGTATTTGGGGAACGTGTTGGCTTCCTCCCCTGGGGGTTAGAAGCCACTGAGGAGACATGCCATTTTGCAGTTTTCAGAGGCAGCTCCAGCTGCCAGCCTGCAAACTGTAGGGAGATCTAGCGATAAGTCTTGGGGGGTAATCGCTCTTGCTTTAACCTCCCTGGATCTGGATTGTGAGATGGGGTGGAGGTCGTGGTTGGGTTTCGAGCTTGCCAGAAACGGAAGTTGCCCACACCCCCACACGTTTTTGGCAAAAGTTCCTGTCTGGCGCCAGGCCATACTGTGGCAACAAGCCCAAAATTCAAGTAATTATGTGGTAACATGCCAAGGCAAAGGAAACAAATTAAACAGGAAAATGCAACCTTAGACTCCAAATTTGGGGGCAAAAACAATTGAAGCGTAGAGTGAGACGATGACGGTGAGGTCAGAAGTCCTGCTCCAAAAGCCCCAGGGGAAAACATGAGCAGGTTGCAGGCCATAGAGGACCTTAAGAAGGACTTTAAAAAATCAAATGAGAGAAGTGGAGGAAAAATTGGGAAGAGAAATGAGAAGGATGCAGGAAAAGTATGAAATGAGGATCAACAGCCTGATTGAGGAAAACAACCCCTTAAAAATAGCCTAACTCAAATGGCAAAGGAGGCCCAAAAGAGCAATGAGGAGAAGAATGCCTTAAAAAGTCGAATTTGCCAGATGGAAAAAGAATCTCAAAAGTTCACTGAGGAGATTCATTCCTTTAGAGTTAGACTGGAGCAAATGGAAGCTAATGATTTTATGATAAATCAAGATACTGTTATGTAGATCCAAACAAATGAAAGATTAGAAGGCAATGTGAAATATCTCATGGGAAAAACCACTCACCTGGAAAATAGATCCAGGAGAGACAATTTAAAAATTGTTGGCCTACCTGAAAGCCATGATCAAAGAAAGAACCTAGAAATCATCCTTAAAGAAATTCTCCAGGAAAACTGCCCCGATGTTTTAGATCCAGAAGGTAAAAATAGAGGTTGAAAGAATCCACAGATCACCTCCTGAAAAAGATCCGAAAAAGAAAACTCCTAGGAATATTATAGCCAGGTTCCAGAATCCCCAGATCAAGGAGAAAATACTCCAAGCAGCCAGGAAGAAACAATTTCAATATTATGGAAACACAATCAGAATAGCACAGGACCTGGCAGTTTCTACACTGAGGGATCAAAGGGAATATATTCAATATAATATTCCAGAGGGCAAAAGAGCTGGGAATGAACCCAAGGTTCACCTACCCAGCAAAACCGAGTATTTTGTTTCAGGGGAAAATATGGTCATTCAGTGGAATAGAGGAATTTCAAGCATTCTTGAGGAAAAAACCAGAGTTGAATAGAAAATTTGACATTCAGACACAAGAAGCAAGAGATGCCTGAGAAGGTAATCAGGGAAAAGAAATCAAAAAGAACTTATCAAAGTTGAACTATTTACATTCCTATATGGAAAAGCAATAACTATGACTGATGAAATCTTTCTCAGTATGAAAATAATGGAAGAAGGGTGTATGGTCATATGAATGCATATGTGAATGTGTGTATATATGTTCACAGTTATACATGGATAGAGGGCACAGGTTGAATTTGTTGGGAAGGGAGGATACTCAAGGGGTGAAATTCTGAGTCGAGAGAGGAAAGTGGCAAGAGGAGATAGGGAGAGACAGGGTAGGGTAAACTATCTCATGTAGAAGACCCAAGGGGAAGTGGTTGCAAGGGAGGGGAAGAATAGGAAGGCAAAAACGCAATACCGCATTCTCATTGAATTTGGTTCTGGGAAAGAATGACATACATACTAAATGGGATGTCTCAACCTGCAGCAGAATAGGGGGAAGGGGGATGAGAAGAGGGATGATGGATGGGAGGGCATCCTTGTGGGGAGGGGAGGTTGGAAATACCCAGTATAGAATTGGGACAGAATCAAATAGGGAATAGACCAGGTGGGGGGTGGGATGAGTGGGAGGGAATTATAAGCTGCCTTGTACAATATATCTACTATGGTAATGTTTAGCACAGCTAGACATGTACAACATATACTGAATTACTTATCTTCCCAGACGGAATGGGTGACAAGAAGGGAAGGAAATGGATCTGAAATTCTAGGTTTTAAGACTAAATATTTCATATATATATATATATATATATATATATATATATATAAACACTATTATTAATACTCTTTTGCTTGTAATTGGGAGACAAGATGTGCAGGCATTGAGACACAAAATTTCACCTTCCTCTAATGGAAAAGTCGAAGGGGGTATGGGAGAAGATTGGGGAGAGAACAGATTCGAGGAAGCGATATCTTGCGGGACTGCTATTCTGGGAGTGTGGGTAGGGGAAAAACAGGGGGGGGAAATAATTGTAACTCAAAATCTGGCGGAAATGAATGATGTAAAATAGAAGTTAATAAAGCATTTGTTCAATAACTAAAAAAAAAAGAGAATGAGCCAAACATAATTTCTAGATGTAAGGTCTCTAAGGAGACCCCATACAAATGATAAAATTGACCTTCACATTTGTGGGGACCCCTGGAGAGATTCTCTACTCAGGACTTTCCTTTTTGTATACCCTAGTTTGTAGGATCCTAGAGAAAATTGCTCTCCAAAATAGGCCATAATTGTATAGTTAGTTCTTCCTGTGTGTGTTCCCTCATGCATCCACGACATTTGAGATAATTTTGCAAGGTTTTGTATTTGTTGAGTTAAATCTGATGACTGGTTAGATTCTGATACCTGCTTAATCTTATATAAGTATTGATATCAAGTAATGCGAAGTATGGAGTTTGCATCATTAAAATGGTAGTAGCAGCGACTTGTGAAAAATCATTATTTTTTATTATTTCAATAACAATTTTTGTGTGGGACCCAAAGATCCTCCTTTTTATTATTAATAACTAATTATCAATAGATTGATTATTAGTAGGGTTTTTCTTTTCTCCTCTTTACTTCCTCATCCAAAGCCTAGTTCTTGTGAACCATGAGACATTCTCTTCAATCTTGGGCTGGACCCCAGAATTTATTTCTGATAAAAGTGCAAAGGGAATCTAATCTAGGTTAATTCTAGACCATTATTCAACAACTTAAGTGTTCTGGGTGGAAATGGATTCCTTTGTCCAAATATCTGGAGGCAGTTGAGACTCAGCAAGCCAATTTCTCAGCAAGAAGACCTGAAGATTTTTGCCCACCTCCTCATTTATATATCTACCTCCTCATTAATTGTTAACTAATCAGAGTTGATTTACACCCTGAGGAAAATCCTATTTTCTAAAGTATTTAAACATTCTACAACCTCCATGCAGGGTGTTTTTTTACAAGAGAGACCAGGGACCTCAATTTATTATTTGCTGGCGTAATTAATAAACTGATTATTAATTACCCAGAAACTCTCTCTTTTCATTCATTGTATCCTTAGAACTTAATATAGTGCCTGGTACATAGTAAGTATTTAAGAAACGAGGGCTGAATAACTGAAAAGTCTAAATAATCATAGAATATTAGAAGTCAAAGGAGCTTAGGGGTCATCTAATCCAACCCGTACTTGAATACAATGTTTTCTACAATGTTCTAAGAATCTTTCAATGATTTTAGTATTTATTAGATATAGAGATATCCTCATCTTCCTCCCAAACCTTTTATACATGTTTTCAATCTGATTGAAGCCCATTAAGTACATATGATCACGTTCAAATGTCAGCAGGATATAAGAGAAAAATAAATTTTCATATTTGTTCATTGCAGTTATAGCAAACTGATTTCTGTTTTCTTAATGGTTCCATAAAGGGAAACTGGGGCTTGACACCAAAAACAAAAGTCTTCTATTCATTTTCAGTTTAGAACATCTTTTTCAATTGAAAGATTTCTTCTGGGGCACTGCTGATTTTCTAATCAACTTTCACTCTGGCAAGATTAATCTTACTCATTTGTTAGAAAATTTAATGATCTAGCTCAGTAGCAGGTTAACAAACACTGTCTGATTATAGGAGATTTTTCTACATTTCTCCACCCACTAATTCCCCTTCTCCTTCTCAGAGGTAACTTTAACTCATATGTGTTAATGAAAACTTTAAATCTACAAACAGGCAAGGTTTCTGAGTGACAGATATACCTTTCTTCTATTGTTATTACTTGTCAATATATAACCACACAATTCTCATTGACTGGGTTCAGAAACTGGTAGTATCCCAAATAAAACAGAATTATTATAAAAGAGGATCTGGTATTATTCAACATTTTTATATAGCATAATTTTTCTTTTTGTTTGTGTTTGGTTGGGTGGATAGGTCTGGGGGGGATATGTGGTGAGGGGGAAAAAGCAATGACATTTGTAGTTCACATTTAATTCTGAATCTAACTAAACCATTTCTCCACCCCCTAGTGACACATGGAAAATTCTCAGTCCCCAGAAATCATATTTCCCATTTGGTTTGGTTTTGGGAAGACTTGCTGTGCACAGGTGGCCCAACTAGACCCTTATATATTCATACACATACAAAACTGGAAGTTACAAAGAGGCAGATTTCAACTCAATGAGAGATATTTCTATTAATCTAAATTGTTTAAAAATGGAATCAGCATTCCATCATGTTATGAGAGCCCTGTCTCTAACAGTATTCAAGTACAGGTTAGACAATCCTTTCTCAGGTGTTTGTGAAAGGATATACTACACTGAGAGAAAAGTTAGACAAGCTAAACTTTTAGGTCTGTTATTCAATATTTCTAATTAAATGTTGTAAAATTATTTTAAGTATAGGAAAAAATTCAATTATTATTTTTCTAAGTAATTTGCTTTCAGCTATTTTACAAATTGTACATTACAGAAGCTAATGAGTAGTTCATTTTGCTTAGAATACATTTTCTTGTACTGAGAGAAGAGAGTGACTTCTGGTTGGACCCAGGTCCCAATTCCCTTTGGAAAGAGCTCTGCTTAGTCTGAGTAGAGACCAGGCAGGTTTCCTTCTAAAATAGGAAACCAGTTTTCTTTGTCTTTGGTTTACCTTTGGGTTGAGGAAGGTCATTCAAATGAGCAATAATACTTGGCAAACTTTGTGAAATGTTCCTTGCTTGTTGAATCTGCCTAACTTCCTTTTGGGGGATAACTGTCATTTTTCACCTATACATGAGAGACTGTATAAAGTTATGTCAAATCAACCATTTTAAGACTCTTTTCAGCAGGGCAGTGTGGAAGCAAGGGAAAAGACAATGTATATGCTTTCCTGAGACACCAAAGGACTGTTCTAGACTCTTCTGCATTAACATAAGAATAATTTTGCTTGAGAAGAGGACAAGACGATTGTGTTGTTCAAAAGTTGTTATCCTATTTTTATGAAAGACTGACTGCCCACCAGGACATTCTTAACATTAATAGATCTAAGCCCTAGATGATTATAGCCTTTGCTTGGTAAACAGGGGAATAAGATGAAAGGAGGTGCAGGAGTGTGCTGTGGCATTGGACAGGTCTAATGATGGACACTAAACACATATAATGTAGTTCAGAAACTTGTTTTTCTCAATCCTAATTTTACCCCATCTCTCTGAGAACAAGTTCAGTCCTTTAGATAGGGCATGTAAATAATCCTGTTAAAGAGGTTTCTTAAAGTGTAAGGTCTGCTGTACTTATCAAATAAATGAAACAAAGTCAAAAAAAAAAAAAAAGAAAAATTCCAGATTCCAACTCATTAGCCTTTTTTATGTAAAACATGTGAATATAGATACTTTGATTTGCTTGAGCCCCCAATTATCCAGGTAACTGAGAAGGATTGTATGAGGACTAGATATATTAGCTAAGATACAGAGTGGCTTGACATAGCAACAATCCTTTGAGAGGACCAAAAGTATGCTCAGCTGGATGTGCAGAAAATCAGCACCTCTAAAGACAATTAAGCACACACCATCTGTGAAGCAGAGACTGAGTCATTTGATGGTTTATGCACCTATGAGAGGCATCCTTATCTTCAGAGACTCCTCTAACTGTTGGTTATGGTTCTCTCAAATATCTTGTTTGATATCTCCTAATCTTGTTGTCTATGCATTGAGCCTTGAACTGTGAACTGTTTATCACCAAGAATGCTATCTGATTCATCTATCAAAAGGCCACTGCTCTGACCCATGGAATTCCTCACTCCCCCTGTTTCCTGGATGTCCCTCTCTCCTTGGGAATGGGGCTTCTACCTTGGATCTGCCCAAATTCTCACATTTTATCCTTCCTTTATTTAAAAAATATAAATATCTTACCCTTTCCAGTTCCTCTTTGAACAAGTGATAACACTGACTCACTGTTGCAGCCTGCAAGTTTCTTCTTCTCAGACAATAAATGCATTTATAATTTGTATAAACTGTGATCAGACTCTGGTTCTTTCCAGTTCCCCATTTTTGGACCTGGGATTTCTTCTGTTTAACAGTTCACACAGGTTTTTCTTTAATAAAAACAAAGTAAGGTCCTATGATGACAGTCTTGTAGAATCATAGAATTATACTGTAGATATAATCTCATTTCAGTCACTTGAGATTTGGGTCAGTAGAGATTTTCATTTCCTCCTTTCTAAAATGAAAGTATTGGTCTAGATGAACTCTAAGGTCATATTAGTTCTAAATTTATGATCTCATTTGGAACACAATTTAAATATCTCAGACATTTGAGATTAAATTCAAATTCAGAACCTTCCACAAAGACATTTCAATATCTAACACTCTTCTTTTTTTTAAGAAGATATGCATCTCTCATGCTAAAATTTAAAACAATTTCTGTTTTCTGTATACTTCATAAAAATTGGAAATAGATGTACACAGTCTGCTAAATTAGACTTGCATACAGATTTTCCAGAATTTAAAATCCAATAAAATAGAGGGAAAAAGTTCATTGTTTTCCCTTTTTTTGGGGGTGGGGGAAGGATGACAATCTATTTATTTAGCTTTTCCTTAACTTCCTTACCAGAGCCAACTCTGATCAATTGCCACTGATGAACAGGCAGGACTAAGAACTGTAAGAATCCCCCTCCCTGTATCATTTACCCTACTTCTAGCTTGGTCTTCTGTAGACATCATCCAGGTAAGCAATCATTTTGGTAAAACCACCAAGCAAAAGACTCTGCAGGTACTGCAGCCTCTATCTCCTCAGGAGTTATAGCTACTGAAGACCTATAAAAAAATTATAACCACCAAATTCTTGGAATCATCAAATGGTTTAGTGGATAATGTTCTAACAATAGAAATGACACAAGAAAAAATGCATTAATATGTTTTACCCTTGCACCTTAATGACCACTGAATTTTTCCATCTGGCTTGCAGCTGAAAATTCCTTATACATGTTATATTTTATTAGTGTATGAACATCTTAAGATCTCCTTTCTATTTTTATCTGCAGTCCTTAGCACAGAGCTTTGCCTATAGTAAGTACTTAAGTATTTTTTATTCTTTCAGTTTTTAGATGTTTTAGTCATCTAATTTCCCCTTCCTCATACATATTCTATATAGAAATGATCACAATTTGGAAATAATATATTTTCTGTATGTTTAAAATTTTATTTTGTAATGTATTATTTTACAAAAAAAAAAAAAAACCCTGAAAGCTATTTCTTCAGGGACTCATTGGCATCATAGGAAAACAAATGTGGACCAAAGAAAAGTTCTTAGCCAATGTCACTGTCTCCTATTAATGTAAAATCAAATGCTTTATACTTTATAAAAATTTAATTAATGCTAACTTGGGAATAGAGATGAAAAGCTAATACATAGAAGTTGCCAACTTCACTGAGAGATACTTGTACAGAAATAGATCTGGAGAATATTTTCCTCCCCTCCCTCTTCCACTCCAGGGAAATAGACTCTCTTCTTTTCAGTTCAGTTCTCTATGAGTTGCATAAGTGTAAGTTTCTTCTTGTGGCAGAAGGGTTATATATTCAATCATAGAGTATAGCAAGTTATAATTTTGGTTATATGTGCCTTGTGAATTCCTCTAATTTTTCTTTACTTCTGGAAGTAATTATCTTTTACTTCTATTATAATATAGGGATTATTTGAGGATTATTATTATATAACTCTATTTTGCATAATATAAATATATTATTATATAATCATATGTATTATATAATGATATTATTTCTTTTAATTCTACTATAATATAGGGATTATTTGAGAATTTTTAAAGTTAAGTTGAGGAATTTTATAGTAATTATTATAAAAGCAATTGTAAATCCATTGAGTTACTTAAAATATAAATCAGATTTAATTTAACAATAAATACAAATAAGGCTCTTCAAGTAGTTATTCTGCCTAATCATTTTACAACCATTTTACTGAATGTTAATCTCTACAGAATTAGAGAGTTTAAAGTAACTTGAAGGATCATCTTATAGATGAAGAATTGCATGTCAGAAGAACGCAAATTGTTCAAGAACACAGAGCACAACAACTTAGAACCCATTGTAATGGTTTACAATACACCTTTCCAACCTTTCCCCATATGCTTTATTTTTAGGGTTAAGCCATTTTATCTCAACACTAACCTACACAATATATTATAGACCATAGTGATGGGCAAGCAATGGGGAAGAATAGGATTGAAGAGTCCATGGTAGTTTGCATGTCAAGTCATGTTGCCAAACATTGGTTGATATAAAAATTATTTGGTGGTAATTGGTTCATGCTAATTATTACTCTCCAAATATGTGAACCAGCTACTCTCTGTGGGGAACTTTGAATATATGAAAAAGGTCCTTGTTAAGTAGGATGCTTGAACTTATTTATTTAAAAGGCAATGTATTTTGACCTTGGAGTGAGAAAAACTTGAGTTTGAATTTTATCTTTGACAATAATGAACTAATATTCATTAGTGGGTAAGTTACTTGATCTCTCTGAGTTCCAGTTTCCGTTTTTTGGCACATGAGAGCTATTGTGAGGTTTGAATGAGAGAATGTATGAAAAACATGTGAAATTATGTAAATACCAACTTTTATTATTAATATTAGCAATATTTCTTACAAGGTTGACAGGAATCTTTTAAATAGTTCTTCAATGGGGAGGGGTGGGGCGGGGGAACCTGAAAAGGATAATTTCTTTAAACAAAATTTCATACAAGTAAACAAATTATTAAATTGACAAAATAAGCCAACTTCCAGTTTTATAACAATCTACATTTTGAGGGCTGATTGTAGGTAGAATTAGATTTCACATATGGCAATTTTAATTTTTATTTCCCATATAGATGACATCACTCTTCTGAAAATATTTGATGTTTTCATTCATTAGGCTAAATCAGGTTATTTGCTAAAAATAAATAGATAAAAGAGTCTTCTGCATACTTTAATTTTCTTATTCACTTTCTTTCATATCAAGTTCATGTTGATTATTTCAAAGTTACTCAAATAGTAATACTGTAGTCAAGTGTTTCCTAAGAAAAGACTAATCAACTGAAATTACCTTTAGGAGACTGTTTCATCTCCATGCAGCATCTCCTAAAATTTCAGAAAGCCTTTCTAGGGTGTGAAATGTTGTGTGAATCTATGGAGAACATAGCATTACCACACCTTAGACAGCTGTTCACACCTTCTTATGGGGCCTGGGCCATCTGGGTGTTGAAAATTCACTGTGCATTAATTTTTTTTTACTTGAAATAGCATCAGTTCTTGTAACTAGATACTTGGGGAAAATATAAAGGTGTTGTATAGGAATTTTAAAAGACAATGTTCCTCTGTTTCATTTAACAAAATGATGGGATTATAATAATTTACATTTGTATGGCAATTCAAAGTTTATAAGGGACTCCAGAGACTATATTTTAATATTCAAAACTTTTACAAGGACAACACCTCCATTTTTAACCTTGATCTACCTCTTCCCCAATTAAATATTCCCAGTTATTACAAAGGCATTCTCCACGTTTCTACAATTATCATTTTTCTTTTCTCTAAACTTAAACTTTTAAATCAATATATTCAGTCTTCCTGATCACCAAACCTACCTTGACAACTGCCTGTTGAACATCTCAATCAATCAACAATTATATATTAAATGAACTAGGCACTAGGCATTTTAACAGCAAGTACCCTAGCATACCCAGGATGTCAGCTAGCATAGGTTCTTTGATCTGCTTTAGTAAAGGAAAGCAACTTTAAAGGGGTCAACAATCTTTAATTAAATACACACACATATATGCTCACACACATAAATATATATACACATATATACACACGCATATATACCCACACATATGGGTATATACTCCAAGCAGCCAGGAAAAAACAATTTCAATACTGTGGAAACACAATCAGAATAGCCCAGGACCTGGCAGCTTCTACACTGAGGGATCGAAGAGCATTGAATATGATATTCCAGAGGGCAAAAGAGCTGGGATTGAAGCCAAGGGTCACCTACCCAGCAAAACTGAGTATCTTGTTTCAGGGGAAAATACGGTCATTCAGTGGAATAGAGGACTTTCAAGCATTCTTGATGAAAAAACCAGAGTTGAATAGAAAATTTGACATTCAGACACAAGAAGCAAGAGATGCTTGAGAAGGTAATCAAGGAAAAGAAATCAAAAGGAACTTATCAAAGTTGGACTATTTACATTCCTACATGGAAAAACAATAACTGTGTTTGATGAAACCTTTCTCATTATGAAAATAATGGAAGAAGGGTACATGGCATATGTTCACAGGTACACATGGATAGAGGGCACAGGTTGAATTTGATGGGAAGGGATGAGTCTTTTTTTTTTTGAGGGCAATTGGGGTTGGGTGACTTGCCCGGGGTCACACGGCTGGGTTTTTGTTTGTGTGTTGGGTGTCTGGGGCCCGATCTGAGCTCGGGTCCTTCTGGCTCCGGGGCCAGTGCTCTGCTCGCTGCGCCACCTAGCCACCCCAAAGAAGGAATGATTCTTAAGGGGTGAAGTCAAGAGGTGAGAGAGGAAAGTGGCAAGAGGAGATGGAGAGAGACAGGGTAGTGTAAACTATCTCATGTAGAATAGGCAAGGGGAAGTAGTTGCAGGGGAGGGGAAGAACAGGAAGGCAAAAAGGCAAAAGCATATTCTCATTGAAGTTGGCTCAAGGAGAGAATCACATACAGACTAAATGGATTATCTTACCCTCACTCACTCTCCTGAGTAGGGGAAAGGGGGATGAGAGGGGGGATGATGGAGGAGAGGGCATTCTGGGGGGAGGGGATGTTGGAAGTACCCACTATCAAAGAGGGACAGGATCAAAGTAGGGAATGGACCGGGTGGGAGGTGAGACGTGTGGGAGGGAAATATAAGCAGTCTTTTACAATATATCTACTATGGTAATGTTTTGCATAGCTATACATGTACAACACATACTGAATTGCTTATCTTCTCAGAGGGAGCGGGTGACAAGGGAGGAAGGGAATGGATCTGAAAATCAAAGTTTTAAAATTAAATGTTTCATAAGATGTCCAGGCATTGGGCCTCAGAGATTCACCTTGCCCTAATGGCAAAGTCGAAGGGGATATGGGAGAAGATATGGGAGAGAGCAGATTGGATGAGGCGATATCTAGTGGGACTGCTATTCTGGGGTGGTGGGTAGGGAAAAAATGGGGGAAAAATGTAACTCATAATCTGGTGGAAATGAATGATGTTATTCAGAAGTTAATAAAGCATTTGTTTAATTAGAATAGAGAAAAGCACCCACATCTGGGTTTTCAAAGCTGGGGGTCTCAACAGCTACCCAGAGTCTCATCTGGCCAAATCATACAATTCTTCCCACAAGTGAGCCCCAAAGCAAAATCTCACCTTAGAGTACATATACCTTCTTCAGGGCCAGAAGACATCACAACCTTTGTGACCCACTGCCTAATTACAAACTAACAAAAGTTGTAGGTCTTCCTGAAAACAAGCCTCCTTTAAGCAAGCTTCTCTTGTTGGGCTCCAACTGAGGCCTATTAATGTGCAGGGAAGACCTTCAACTTCCATTAACATTACAGAAATACAAGTATGAGTGAAAAGATCTCTACTTTCAAGAAGTTTATATTCAATCAGTCCAAACCCTATTTATATCACCACAGAAATCTCTTAACAGTGTAGCAGAGATTATACCTCATAGAACATGAGTGGGAATGTGTCTATCAGGAATATCCCAGGGAGAATGCAACAAAGCATCACAGAAAACATCTTCAGGGACATGCTGTCTTAATGCTTAATGGCTTGTGCTTTGAGATGATGAAACCCAATGAGGAAGAGTTGCTTATGGCTCTTGGCACTCTTTTCTTCTCTCTTCTCTTTCTGTCAAGCATAACACGAGTCTTCAAGCTTTTCCCTTGAGGGTCTAGGGCAGGGTTGTTATCCTTTGCCTCCTCACCACTCCTATACTCAACACAATTGGATAAATGGTAAACAGCAATAATATGACAGCTATGATATGTAGGGATTTAGCTGAGCCTGAGCCTAGAACTTGGGACACTGACTGCCAATTCTGTTTTCAATTTTTTTTTTCCTCAGTACAGCTGATGAAACATTGATTCCATGATGGCTATGTTCAATCTTGGAGGCCACATTAGATTTCTACAGTTCCTCAGACTTCAGTTGGTACAGGAGATATACTTCCACAATGTATTTCTTCAAAAAGAAGACAAACAATATCAAGAGAAAGTTCTGACTTGGTTTCCCAAAAGACATTCAGGTCAAGGGAGGTGGTGAAATGTAACAGTGAAGCAGTCCTGTAAGTTTCATTGTCTGTTGTTTAAGCTTCAATCTTCTTGGAGAGGATAATAGTTGTTATAAGTTACTGCCTCTTATTTATGACTTTCTTTCAATGTGAACTATGAAGTTCAATGAGTCTAGTGAGTATTAAATATTTCTTTTGTGCAATGGAAATAACTAACTAACTAATATCTGATTTAAAATATAGTGAGTACTGTTTTACCCCATGCCTTGAGAACCCTCTAAACATGCATCAAAACTAAAGCTTTAACAATTATTCTTGGTGCTACAGAGTGGGAGGACAAAGAAAAAGTGTTTCAAAAGAGCTTATCCCCTGACAAAAAGAGAGGGGGCAGAGCCAAATGGCAGAGTAGAAACAGCATTTCCAAGGTGCTCTGCCCCACACCACTTCCAAACAATATAAAAGGTGGACTCTGAACAACTTCTGGAGCCCCAGCACCTACAGAACAACACAGAGAAACTAACCACCCGCTGAGGACAGCCAGACAGTCCTGCAGGGAGTGGCCAGCACAGCACAGCGCAACACTCTGGGAGCTGAGCCCAGGCCTGGGTGAGCCGCAGTTTTTTAGCCCCAGGGTGACCCGGGCAGCAGCTGGCTGGAGGGACCCCAGAACACCAGCAGCTGTGGCGATTCCAGAATTATCAGCACAGATATGCCTAGGACAAAGTGAGAGGTTATTGCCCTATGGACTTTGGGACCAGCCTCCCCTGGGGGTGAAAAGCGGTTGAGGAAACCTGGCACAGAGGCCATTTTGCAGTGTCAGTGGCAGCTCCAGCTCCTGGTCTGCGAACTGTAGGGAGATACAGCAATCAGTCTGGGGGTTAATCGCTCTTGCTTTAACCTGCTTGGATCTGGATTGTGGTGTGGGGGGAGGTCTGGGTATCCAACTTGCCAGAGAGGGTTGAGGCTTTACAGAGGCCATCCAACCTCTGGAAGTTGTGAAGACCCCAATGTTCAGGATGGAAGCTCTCCTGTCTGGTGGCAGAGTCCTACTGTGGCAACAAGCTCAGAAATCAAGTAATTAAGTGACAACATGCCTAGGCAAAGAAAACAAAATAAACAGGAAAATGCTGATCAAAGCATGGAACTGGAGGAGGACTGTGAGGTCAGAAGTCCTGCACCAAAAGCCCCAAATGAAAATATAAGCTGGCTACAGGCCATAGAGGACCTTAAGAAGCAGATAAGAGAAGTGGAGGAAAAATTGGGAAGAGAAACGATAAAGATGCAAGAGAAGTATGAAATGACATTCAACAGCCTGACTGAGGAAAATAACACCTTAAAAAACAGACTAACTCAAATGGCAAAAGAGGCTCAGAAAGGCAATGAGGAGAAGAATGCCTTAAAAAGCTGAATTTGCCAGATGGAAAAAGAATCTCAAAAGCTCACTGAGGAGATTCATCCCTTCAGAGTTAGACTGGAGCAAATGGATGCTAGCGACTTTATGAGAAATCAAGATGCTGTTAAACAGATCCAAACAAATGAAAGAATAGAAGGCAATGTGAAATATCTCATGGGAAAAACCACTGGCCTGGAAAATAGATCCAGGAGAGATAATTTAAAAATTATTGGACTACCTGAAAGCCATGATCAAAGAAAGAACCTAGAAATCACCGTTCAAGAAATTCTCAAGGAAAATTGCCCTGATGTTTTAGACCCAGAGTGGGAAATAGAGCTTGAAAGAATCCATAGATACCTCCTGAAAAAGATCCCAAAAAGAACTTATCTCCATTTTATTGATCAGACTCACCTACTGCCCCCTCCCAACCTAGTCCATATATATAGACTGACAACTGAAAGGAGGAGAGGGTAGAGTGTGCCAGGAACCTGGGATTGGCAGAGATTTTTGTCGTTAATTATATTCTACCTCCAACATCATTGTAATACATATAACAATTACCTCTCACTCAGATGATTGTAATAGTTTCTTAACAGGCTTTCTTATCTTCAGGCTCTCCCTCTCTATTCTACATACTATTGCCAGGTTAATATTTTTGGGATCTTTTTCAAGAAGTGATGGGTGAATTCTTTCAATTTCTATTTTACCCTCTGGTTCTGGAATATCAGGTCAGCTTTCCTTGATAATTTCTTGAAAGATGATGTTTAGGTTCTTTTTTTGATCATGCTTTTCAGGTAGTTTAATAATTTTTCAAATTATCTCTCCTCAATCTATTTTCCAGGTCAGTGGTTTTTCCAATGAGATATTTCACATTGCCTTCTATTTTTTCATTTGTTTGGATCTGTTTTATAGTGTCTTGATTTCTCATAAAGTCATTAGCTTCCAATTGCTCCAATCGAATTTTGAAGGAATTATTCTCTTCAGCAAGTTTTTGAAATTCCTTTTCCATCTGGCAAATTTGGCTTTTTAAGGCATTCTTCTCCTTATTCGCTTTTTGGACCTCTTTTGCCATTTGATTTAGTCTGTTTTTAAGGTATTATTTTCTTCAGTATTTTTTGGTTCTCCTTTAGCAAGTTATTTATTTGTTTTTCATGATTTTCTTGTGTCATTCTCATTTCCCTTTACAATTTTCTTCTACTTTTCTTACTTGATTTTCTTTTTTTTTAATTTTTTTAAACAAATACTTTATTAACTTCTGTTTTACATCATTCATTTCCGCCAGATTTTGAGTTACAATCATTTTCCCCCCATTATTCCCCTACCCAACCTCCCAGAATAGCAGTCCCACAAGATATCTCTTCCTCCAATCTGCTCTCTCCCATACCTCCTCCCATACCCCCTTCGACTTTTCCATTAGAGGAAGGTGAATCTTTGTGTCCCAATGCCTGCACATCTTATCTCCCTATTACAAGCAAAAGAGTATTAATAATAGTATTTATATATATTTGAAACATTTAATGTTACAACCTTGAATTTCAGATCCATTTCCTTCCTCCCTTGTCACCCATTCCCTCTTGGGAGATAAGTAATTCAGTATATGTTGTACACGTCTAGCTATGCAAAACATTATCATAGTAGATATATTGTACAAGGCTGCTTATAATTCCCTCCCACTCATCCCACCCCCCACCTGGTCCATTCCCTACATGATCCTGTCCCTCTTCTATAGTGGGTACTTCCAACCTCCCCTCCCCCAAGGATGCCCTCCCATCCATCATCCCTCCTCTCATCCCCCTTCCCCTTATCCTGCTGCAGGTTGAGATATCCCATTTAGTATGCATGTCATTTTCTCCCTGAACCAAATTCAATGTGAATGTGGTTTTGCCTTTTTAGCCTTCCTTATTCTCCCCCTCCTTTGCACCCACTTCCCCTACATGAGATAGTTTACCCTATCATGTCTCTCCCCATCTCCTCTGCCACTTTCCTCTCTCACCTCATAATTTCATCCCTTGAGTACTCTCCCTTCCCAACAAAATCAACCTATGCCCTCTATCCATATATAACTGTAACCATATACACACACATTCACATATGTATTCGTATGACCACACCCCTTCTTCCATTATTTTCATAGTGAGAAAGATATCATCAGTCACAGATATTGCTTTTCCATATAGGAATGTAAATAGTTCAACTTTGATAAGTTCCTTTTGATTTCTTTTCCTGATTACCTTCTCAGGCATCTCTTCCTTCTTGTGTCTGGATGTCAAATTTTCTATTCAATTCTGGTTTTTTCCTCAAGAATGCTTGAAAGTCCTCTATTCCACTGAATGACCATATTTTCCCCTGAAACAAAATACTCAGTTTTGCTGGGCAGGTGACCCTTGGGTTCATTCCCAGTTATTTTGCCCTCTGGAATATCATATTCCATGCCCTCAGATCCCTCAGTGTAGAAGCTGCCAGGTCCTGGGCTATTCTGATTGTGTTTCCACAATATTGAAATTGTTTCTTCCTGGCCGCTTGTAGTATTTTCTCCTTGATCTGGGGATTCTGGAACCTGGCTATAATATTTCTGGGAGTTTTCTTTTTGGGATCTTTTTCAGGAGGTGATTGGTGGATTCTTTCAAGCTCTATTTTGCCCTCTGGATCTAAAACATCAGGGCAGTTTTCCTTGAGAATTTCTTGAAGGGTGATTTCTAGGTTCTTTCCTTGATCATGGCTTTCAGGTAGTCCAATAATTTTTAAATTGTCTCTCCTGGATCTATTTTCCAGGTCAGTGGTTTTTCCCATGAGATATTTCACATTGCCTTCTAATCTTCGTTTGTTTGGATCTGCTTAACAGCATCTTGATTTCTCATAAAGTCATTAGCTTCCATTTGCTCCAGTCTAACTCTGAAGGAATGAATCTCCTCAGTGAACTTTTGAGATTCTTTTTGCATCTGGCAAATTCGACTTTTTAAGGCATTCTTCTCCTCATTGCCCTTTGGGCCTCCTTTGCCATTTGAGTTAGTCTATTTTTTAAGGTGTTGTTTTCCTCATTCAGGCTGTTGACCCTCATTTCATACTTTTCCTGCATCCTTCTCATTTCTCTTTCCAATTTTTCCTCCACTTCTCTTATTTGATTTTTAAAGTCCTTCTTAAGGTCCTCTATGGCCTGCAACCCGCTCATGTTTTCCCCTGGGGCTTTTGGAGCAGGACTTCTGACCTCACAGTCCTTTTCCTGCTCTATGCCCCCAAAATAGGAGCCTAGGGTTGCATTTTTCTGTTTCCTTTGCCTTGGCATGTTGCCACTTAATTACTTGACTTTGGGCTTGTTGCCACACTATGGCTTTAAGGCCAGATAGAGGAATTTTCGTCCCGAACGTGTGGGGGGCAACTTCCGTTTCTGGCAAGCTGTAAACCCACCCACAACTTCCACCCTAGATCACAATCCAGATCCAGGGAGGTTAAAGCAAGAGCGATTACCCCCAAGACTGATCGCTGGATCTCCCCACGATTTGTAGGCTGGGAGCCGGAAATGCCTCTGAAAACTACAAAATGGCGTGTCTCCTCAGCGGCTTCTAGCCCCCAGGGGAGGGAGCTGACGCATTCCCCAAATACAGGTCCCAAAGTCCATAGGACACTAACCTCTTACTTTGTCCTAGGCATGTCTATGTTGATAATTCTGGAGTTGCCACAGCTCCTGGTGTTCTGTGGTTCCTCCAGCTGGCTGCTGGCCCTGCCGCCCTGGGGCTAAAACCTCGGCTCACGTGGACCTGGGCTCGGCTCGGCTCCTGTGCTCTGCGCGCTGCAGGCTCCCAGACCACTGCGCTGGTCCTTCCTGCAGGGTGCTGGGCTGTCCTCAGCGGGAGGTTAGCTTCTCTGTGTCGTTCTGTGGGTGCTGGGGCTCCAGAAGTTTTTCAGAGTCCTTTTTTACATAGTTTGTGGAGAATCTGGGGGCAGAGAGGCTTGGATGAGCTGTTTCTACTCCGCCATCTTGTCTCCACCCCTCTTACTTGATTTTCAAATTCCTTCTTGACCTCCTCCATGGCCTGTGACCAATCATATTTTTCTTTGAGAGTTTTGATGCACGAATTTTTACTTTGTGGTTCTGTTTTGATCTTCTTTGTCACAAAAAAGGATTATATAGCCTGATTTTTTTCCTCTGTTTGCTCATTTTCCCCGCCAATTACATGGCTTTTGAACTCTTTGCCATGGCAGAAGTCTACATTCAGAGTGGAGAGTGCTGTCTCCCAAATTTCTGGGGTTTTGTGCAGCTATTGTCAGAGCAACTTCTAGGTACCTGTCTCAGAACTGTGAGAAGGATTTCCTCTCCACAGCCACCACAAGCTCTATGCTGCCAAAAATCCCCTTCACCCCAGGACTGCCACCCAAGATTGAGACCCAAATACAAGCAGGGCAAAGCGAGATAATCCCGCCTCTGTGACAGCAAAGATATTCCTGAAATTGCCCTCTGATCAGCTGTTTGGTCCCACCACCATCTGTGTACCTGGAGCTCCAGAAGCAGCCACCACTACTGCTGCTGCTGCTGCTTCTGCTTCCACTGCTGTGACTGTAACTACCACAGCTGCCTGGGGGCAGGGACCAGAATGTACTCTCCTCTTATGCAGGTCCAATAGAGTTTTCCCACTGACCTTTTACTTTCTCTTTGGTATCTGTGGGTTTAGACGTCTGGAAACCACTGCAGCTGCCCGCAATTCAGTCCCCAGAGGTCTGCTCCAGACCAATCACAAGGAACTGCACTCTGCTCCCAGCACAGTGTGATAGACCCTTTCTGCTAGACAGCCAGGCTGCCTTCCACAGGAGCTTTGTTTCTCTCAGTCATTTTGCAGTTTCTGTAGCTCCAAAATTTGTTTAGAGTCATTTTTTTAAAGGTATTGAAGTTAATTAGGGAATAAGCTCACCATCTTGGCTCTGCCTTCCACCCCCACTCCCTGGTTAATATTTTTAAAGCATTGAATCACAGAATTTTCTCAGGTAGAAGGCATGTCAGTAAACCTCTAGGGCAATCCATATCAGAAAAAAAAATAATCTCCATACAATGCACCCAAGAAATGGTAATCCAATTTTTATCTTGAAGATCTCTAGTCAGGAGGAAATCACTACCTTCTGAGGTAGCCCATTTCATTTTTGGACTACTATAAAGACTGAAAATCTTTTTTTTTCCCCAACCAAAAGTTTATTCTCAGGAGCTTTTAGTCATTGTCCTAATTTTTATCTCTGAGATTAAGAAGAAATCAAGATCCTTTTCCATCTGAAAATCCTCTAAATACTTGAAGACAGTTTTCATGTCTCACCGAAGTCTTATTTTCCCCTGATCAAAAATTTCCAGTTCTTATAATCCATTTCCATCTCTATATACTAGTCCACTCATTATCTTGGTTGTCCTGTTCTAATATGCTCTACCTCGTCTAGAATTATTACAACTTATGGGATTCTACAAGTTGAAATAAAAGCAAGGCTTTTATCATTTTTTTATAATATGCTTCTATTACTGCAGAAAATATCCTATTATTATTATTATTATTATTATTATTATTATTATTGATTTAGCATTGAGCTTATGCTTCTAAAACCCACAAATCCTTTCACAAAAATATTTCTAGCCACACCTCTCCCTTTCTGTATTGCAGATTTTTAAACCCAAAATAATGAATGTACATTTATCTTTATTAAATTCAATATTATTAAATTTGGTTAACTATGGTAGCCTGCATATCAACTAGATCATTTTGGCTTCTGTGCCTCTGACCTTCATGTCAACTGTAAATGTGCTAAATAGATCCATTGTTACCCCTTCTGTGACCTTCCAAAAACTGACTTAACACTTTTGTTTCAGTTTTCTCATATGTAAAACAAAGAGGATAGACTAAATGAGTGAGTTCTTCTCATCCTCTAAATTTTGTGTCCATTAACATTTGAACATATAGTACAAACTAATTGTAATAAAATTTCTATACCATTGTCCACTGTTTTTAGTTCATCATTCCCATTACACTCACTCTATTAGTACCAACATCTGTACAGTGTTTTTGTGAGTTTGATTTTTCTGATGTGCCAAAAAAAAAGAGGTATATACAGTCATCTCTCCAGATTCATAGGGGTCAAGGGAAGAGGACCCCTATAAATATGAAAAAGTAAATAGCTCTAGACCCAACCCCAGTTCTTCTGATGATATTTACATAACACCACAAAAAAGAAGCAAAAGAACACACTGCACCCATAAAAAGTTGCAGTTTCTATGCAAAAGAATATCTCAAACTATTCACTGTCTTCAAAGCTACATGTGTAGCAACAGCAATGGCCTCATTGATTTCATTCTTCTACTAAAAACAGCACAAGACAGAATGATCACTGAGATAGAAAATTATGTGACTGAGTCTGGAGTGTTAGAGAGACAACTAGGAGGGATTTCCAAAGAGACTGCACAGCTTGTAGTTCTTTAGTTCACTAAAACTTTCAACAAAATTTAACTGTTAATAATAAATTTGTGTATGCATCCTTATGGTAGTAAGTTATAAAATAGATATGCATTTATGACTTACTATTTTTTTTGTTTTCTTTACATATGTGCTCTCATCTGTGATTTTTCACGTTACACCTGAAAATGTCCAAAACTTTACATTTAATTATTGATGGCCAACCCTTTAATAACCAAAATCACGAATGTGAAACCTGCCAGTGTTGAGGAATGACTGTACATGATCACATTTTAAAGATTAATTCAAGAATCATAAAAACAGACAAATGTTGGCTGGAACTATAGCTGATAATTTTAAATTAAACCCTTAATTTGAGTTTGCCTTTACAATATAATATCTTCTATGTGTAATTTAAAGGGAAATTTAAAAAATTAATTTCTCAAATATTTGATAAAAATAGACAACCAATTTGGATGATCCAATCCCATTATTAACTATCTTTTCCCTTAAAATATTTTCTTCAACAGTCTTGAAGGTGGTGGTGGAATTCAAGTGCTACAAATGAGGATAAGTTATGCTTACATAATATTGAAGCTTGTGAATCACCCACATTGCCTGAGGTAGTATACCCACTCCCTGCTCTACAAAGGGGCACTCTGGTATGGACTTACACATATGATCAGACTGGGTTCACTTCTGAAGAGTCTGGTCTTTACTGGGGTGGTGGAGAGAGGCTTTCTTTTCTTATTATTTTTGGCTTATAAAAGTCCCACTCTGGCACCCTAGAGACAAATTATTTGAAACTTAGGTTTTTGCTTACATTTAGGTTTCTCTAAACAGGAGAGGATCAGTAAAAAAGGCATTCATTGTATAATGTGACTCAGATATCATAAAGGCATTTTATTTTTACATAGAAAATTAAAAATAAAAGATTGAATAGTGCAAGGACAGAATGATTTAAAATGGGATGTAGTAACTGTAACAATAAGCACTGTAGCATACTCAGGATGGCTGCTAGCAGAGGTTCTTTGATCTGCTTTTCTAAAGGAAAGCAACTCAAAAGGGACTAACAATCTTACTTTATTCAAACATATATATATATATATATATATATATATATATATATATATATATATATATATAATTTAATTAGTTCAGGGGAAAAAGTCAGCACCCTGAACTTCAGAAAATACAAAGAGAAATTACAAGCAGACAAAAAATACAGACAGAGAAAATAGCATAATTCAAAAGAGCAACAGACAGGGCTTCTAGCTCTCTGACCATTACAGACATGCATAGCTAGAAGAGAGAGAAGCACCAACATCTGGGTTTTCAAAGCCAGGTGACTCAGCACCTACCTAGAGTCTCATCTGCACAGATCACACAACTTTTTCCATAAGTGAACCTGAAAGCAAAATCTCACCTCAGAGTATATATGTACACCCTTCTTCAGTGTTAGAGGACATTGCAACATTCACGACAAACTGCCTAATTAAAGTAACAGAAGGAGTAGGCCGTCCTGAAAAACAAGCCCTTCCTGTTGAGTTCCACTTGAGACCCATTAAGGGGCAGGGAAGACCTTCAAATTCCTTAGGCCTATTAAGGGGCAGGAAAGATCTTGAAATTCCCTTACCATTTCCATAACCTAACTTAAAACTCTTGCTATACTCTGCTAGGAGGTTGCTATTTAAACCTCATCAGAATAGGTCTCCTAAGGAGTCATTTTACATTTCATCCTGGTTCTGCACTGTCTCATCAAAGTCTGTGTCTTCATTCAGGCCAGGTCAAATGCTTGTTATCATCCTCTTGTCACTGCTCATCTTTTCTGATGAAGAAATTCCCCTTGTAGCCAGTCAGCTTCATTTAATGGATCCAGGACCAGACTTTCCAAACTCAAAAATATCTTCTTGAAACCTGGAGACATCTAACACCAGACACAAGTTTGAAACTGTCACATGCTCAGGAAATAAAACACAAAGAAGAAATGTAGCTTGAGGCCCAGGCACAAACATGTCTAGTGGAATCCTTCTCTAGCTGCCACATGACAACAGTTGCTATGGTGCCAAGAAGGGGAAAGCCAAGACCTCCATCTTGTACTTGAAATTTCAAGGTAATATGATGCCACCTGGAGAGATGAAAGAAGAGAAAGCCAGCTGAAAGTTGTCTTTCCTTTTAACTGATACAGTATCATACCCTCTCTGACAGTGCCACAGGGCTGGGGAGATCCAAGGGACACCTTGGGGGTTTCTGCATCCTGCCAAAACAACAAATTCTTTCAATGTTGAGCCACCATGTGAATGGAACCATCTCAGAAGCTTGTCACTCCCCCAAAAGCCAAGTACTGAGTCTCTATGTGCCTGAAGTTTCTAGAAATTACCAAGGGAACTGTGGGGACATGTTTAATAAGATAGCTTCCAAAGGCCAATTCAACCTCAATTACACTTGATTAAATACAATAATGTATAAAAATCTGAGCTTATGTTTAATGTATCAGATATTTGCTGAGTTAGAGGGGAGATATAAGATAAGGGCACTAAGTTAGATCATTTCTCTTTTTAACGTGGGTATAATTATAAAAATGCAACATAACATTTCTTGGCTTTAATACAACCACAGGAATATAAGTTTTATGTAGAATAATATGTGAGATCCTTGCTATTTAACTGTATTCTAAGTTATTGATGCAGGTTTCAGTTTACCTGATTTGGAAGAATAAAGGATTGCCCTAATTATGAAGATGGTAATGTATACAAGAAATATAGATACTAAAAGCTGATTCTTGAAAAAACATTTTTTCTTTAGTAGATGATATTGAAATAGATAGAATATAAATATGATTATAACTATTTTATATAATATCTCAACCTCAGTCAATGATTCTTTTTCCAAAAGGTGAATAGTACAATAGAATTTCAAGAATATAAATAGTTCCTTGGAAATTGTGGTAATGAGATTTGATGTGCTAAAATTTTCCATTTTAAAAGTAGCACTCATTAATAACCAGAGCCCTTATACAAGTAGACATGTATTATTAAAATGAATTCTAAAGAATTATTCAGGTCCTCATTATCTCTACTCTCTGCCATTATACTATCATTCTAGTTGGTTTCCTAGTCTTGAATATCTTCTTTTTTAGTCAGTACTTCACATAGCTACTGAAGTATTATCCTTTGGGCACAAATATGGTCATGCCATCCTACTGATCAAAAAGCTTCAGTGGCTCCCTTTTGTCTCTATGATGAAATACACACATTGCCATTTAAAGTCCTTCATAATCTAGCTACAGCTTATCTTTGCATACTTATTGCACATTACTCATATCCATGGGATGTCATGTTCTACCCACATTGACTTATTTGCCCTTCCCCATACATGAGCCATTTCTTGCTCCATGCCTTTGCATAAATTTTATCACAATACCTAGAAGATGTGCCTCTCTCACTTCCAATTTATAGAAACCCTGGCTTCATTCAAAGTTAAGTTCTACTTCCACTTACTCAAAATATCCAATTTCTTCCTTCCAGTTGCTAGTGCCCTTCCATTGCTAAAATTTCTCACCTGGAAGCTAAACTTTGGGGGATAAAGCTTCCTCATATTTATCTAGAGTTGGGCATGGAACCATAGAGCCAGAAGACAACTTTAGAGTCTAGTTAGTCTAACTTTCTCATTTTATAGACTGAGAAAATTGAGGCTGAGGTAGTGACTTATCCAGGGTGGTACAAGTAGTAAATGACAAAGGCAGGATTGGAACTCATATACTCCAACCCCATAACAGCATTCTCTCAACTGTACCACTACTTGGCATTTACCTGGTATAAGTTTTGTATTTACTAATCTATGTATATGTTGCCTCTCACAACACAATATAAACTCCTTGAAGACAGGGATGGAGTCATATTTTTCTTTGTCTTTTGTCACATAACTGGTACATAGGCAAAATTAAATGCTTGTTTAGTTCAATTTAATTGAGCTAATGACTATATTTCCTTCAGGGAAATGTCAAACCCCAACCAAATAATATTTCTAATTTTTATAGCATTTCACCAAAAATGGTTATAGAAAATGTCATAAGAAACTATTGTGAATTTTTTTCCTGGATCACATGAGCAACAAGACAACAGACTAGACATTTTCTCTACTACTTACTACTCTCAAAACTCTCTTAAGCAGAGATTATGGACCAAAGATAAAGCAACTTCAGTTGTCTCCATGGCCTAGGATCAAAAAGAAGGTTAAACTCCTCTCCCACACTGAAGTTGACACTTATATCCTAAGTTCACTCAAAAACCCCTCCCAAACTCTCATGCTACTGGTAGAAAGGTAGAACTAGCAGACCCAAGGACATGATATGAGCTTACATCAAAACTCTCCCCTGTACTTGGACCCTCCCCCCACCCTTTTTCCAGTGTCATGAAAACCTTGCCTTCAGGATGCAGAAGCTTGCTTAGGTCATGACAGCTTGCTTGGCCACAACCCTTTAGCAGCAAAAGCCTGCTAGAGGCTGAAACCTAGAAGCACAAGTGCTGCAAAGTTCTGAATTATCTGTGCTAGAGAAAACAGGCTCTGAAATGCCAATGCCAGGGCAAAAAATAAGAAATAAAGGGAGGGGAACAGGTCACCAGGACAAGATACCAAGCATGGGCTTTATCTAGCTCTATGGAAAGAGCACAACATTTAGTTGGTGCCAATTCTGACCATTCAAAATTGAGTTGGGTCAGAAACAGCCTGATGCCCAGAGTGGGAGGAGGATGAGACGCTATGAGGAACAACCTCCAAGAAAAACACAATCAGAAGAGAAGGAGTCAGGGAGTGAGTGATAAGGGAAATAATAGAAATGTAATAGAGAGTAAATTCAGTAGGCAAGGATATTATAGCAAAAGGTTGCTTTCTAAATGTATACAAGGAGACAGAAGCAAAGGATGAAATCTTGTAGGGGTAACAGTGAAAAGGAGGACAGGGGTTGTCATGGATAGAACTTTTCAACACCCAGCTTACTAGTGAATCAATGCTCCTTTTGTTGGATTACGAGACAGCTAGGTGGAGAAGTGGGTAGAGCACTGGACTTAGAATAAGGAAGACTCATCTTCATGAATTCAAATCCTGCTTCAGATACTTACTAGTTGTGTGACCCTCATCAAGTAATTTAATTCTGTTTGCCTCAGTTCCTCATTTGTAAAATGAGCTGGAGAAGGAAATGGCAAACTACTCTAGTATCTTTACCAAGAAAACCCTAAATGGGATCACTAAGAGTTGGACATAACTGAAAATGATTCACCAAAGAATTATGGGATTATAACATGAGAGAGTATAGAAAAGAGAGGGAAAGGACCAGGGGTTGGAGAGAAATGTGTGACATAGGCACCGTGACCTCAATGGTCTCAGAAGGGAAGAGCCTATAGAAGAGTGGATGAGGAGGAGGTGGAAGGAAAGTTTGAAAAGGGTGGGATCTTACAGTTATAGAGGCAACCACAAAAATAAAATAGGTAACTTTGATTATTTGAAATTGGAAAACTTCTGCACAAACAATGTAACTAGGACAAGGAAAATAGTTGAAAGGGGAAAATATTTTTATCTACTTTCTCTGATGAGTTTGGCATCCAAACTATATATACAATTAATAAATATATTTAAGACTAATAGCTATCCCCCAAAATATAAATGGTCAAAGGAAATGAATAAACAGTTCTCAAAAGAGTAGCAAAGTATTCATAACCATTTGAATAAAAATGTTCCAAATCACTAATAATAAGAGAAATGCACATCAGAACAACTGTAAGCTTTCACCTCACATCCTGGAGATGTAAATGACAAAAAAATGGCAGCAGTCAATGTTGGAGAGGTTGTGGAAAGACACATTGTTAGTGGAGCTGTGAATTTGTACAACTATTTTGGAAAACAATTTGGAATGACACAAATAAAGTAACTAAAATGTGTATATCTTTGAGCTAGACATTTCATTACTGGATTTATACTTCAAGGAAGGCTATTGATAAAAAAGTATTTTATATTTATAGCAGCACTTTTTGTGACAGCTAAGAATTGAAAATAGTAGATGTACATTATTTGGGGAATGACTAAACAATTTATGGCATGTAATTGTGCTTTAAGAAATGATGTGTGTTGGGGTGGCTAGGTGGCACAGTGAATAGAACACTGGCCCCGCAGTCAGGAGGACCTGAATTCAAATCCTGCCTCAGACACTTAACACAAAAATCTAGCCACTTGACCTTGGGCAAATCACTTAACCCCAATTGCCCCTCCAAAAAGCAAAAAAAAAGAAAAAGAAAAAAAAGATGTGTGTGATGAATACAAAGAATTATGGAAAGATCTACATGAATTGATGCAGATTGAAATAAGCAGAACCAAGTAAACAATATACACAGTAACTACAGTGTTATTAATGAAAAGAACAATGACACACCAAAAAAAAAGTAAAAATGAATATAACAAATTGTAGGATCAAAAGACTGAAGTGAAGAGATATGAGAAGACACTTCTAACCATTTGTGTGAGATGGACAGATGTTATACATTGCCTGTGGTTTTTGTACTTTTTTAATATATTGATCAGTCTTGCTGACTCTCCTCCAAAAATTGTTCCTCTCAGAGTGGGAGGGGGAGTACTTTCCTATAGGTTTTTTCCTTCCTTATACTATAGAGGTTACCTTCCCCTCATTGCTATATCTTGACTTCATCCCAATCACATCCCTGTTTCCCTTTTCCTCTTTCATGTACACTCTGATCTTGTAATGTAATCTCACAAGGGATATCAGAAAATATCAATAAAAATTTATCAAAAATAAATAAAAATTTTAAAGACAAAAAAAAAACTTGTGAATAATAACACATAAAATAGTTAAGACATCAGAAAAAAAGATGGGAAAGATAGAATGTATTAGTAATTAGTAATTTACTACACCTTAAAAATCATATGATTTAATACAAGGACTAATTTTTAGTTACATAGTTATAATTTTCGATTCCAAATCCTAAATTTGAAAAATAAAAGAGGCTAGTGACTAAAATAGAAAAGAAAAACTAGCACTTGTAAGACCTAAGCTTTAATTTCATATCTATGACCTCAGGTAAGTAAATTGTTAACAGTTTGTATTATGCTTGTCAATGGTCATTCATAGAGATATAGTATTTGAATTAAAATATTTTATTTAATCTACTCTGTGAGGTTGTTAATACTTGAGCTATTATTAACCTAATTTTATAGGTGTTAGTTTAGTGATCTAAGTTCACCTAACTATAGAAGAAGAATGACATAGTAGCTAGATAACTGACCTCATGGCCGGGATTCAAGTCCCTTCTCTTTTACATATTTGTTTTTTCACTGTAGGTAACATTTAAACTCTCAGTGCTCTAGGAGAATTTCTGACCCAAGTTGTAGAGAAGGAGCAGACTTGCATAAGTATAAGGACTTTCCTCACCTGGGAGTTACCTTTAACCAATGAAATCACTGCTGGTCCACAAATGTTTCTACATAATTATAATTGGTGAAGCCAGAAATTGATCTCAGTTATTTTCTGACTTCAAATCTAAAACTCTTCCTCATACTGTATTCTCTCTAGGCCTCAATTTGCTTGTTTATAAAGAGAAATGATTGAAATAAGTGATGTCTTTTGTTCAACTCCAAATTCTTATGCATCTTCAAAGGAAAAACTTTTTAATAGGCATTTTTCCTGAGTTGATTAGTGAATTTTTTTCCATTAGAATTTCATTTTCTAGGTTCATAAGTTCTTGACTATATTCTGGATTGTTGTTAAGTTTTTTTTTTTGTCTTATGTTCTTCTGAAAGACATATAATCCTTAGATTATTTCTACACATCCTTTTTTTCAAGATCCATATGTTTGTTTGCCTAGTGAGGATATATATATATATATATATATATATATATATGTATATATATATATATACATATATATATATATATATATTTTGCTAGATTGTCCTTCATTTCTGTATATTTGTATTCCCAGCTTATTATTCTCTCATATTTCTTTGGTGAGGCTTATCATTGCATATTTTAGTTTTTCTAGCTCATTATTTTTGTGTGCAAGCCATAAATTATGCTGTCATAATTCTCATTTCTCTTTTCAACCATTCAGGAACAGTGTATTGTGGTTCCAAGTTTTCCTTAAATTTAACAGGTTTCTCTATCTCATTCAAATGTTGAATCATTTTCCTTTATTTGTGATCTTTTATTCATAGATGCCTGAACTAATTTATTAGATCTTGAGGCCATATTTCTTTCTGCTCTTAATGATTTCCCTGGTTATTTATGTGCTTATGTTCAAAGTCTTTGAATTTTCTCCTTCCTGAGATGTTTGGTAATTTCATTCTTTTTTTCCTCTTATTTTCCACTTTTATTCACTTTCTGAATGATCTCTCATGGTGATTTCCTTGGGAGTTGTATCAAAGAGCTTCAACCTCCTTTCATATTGGGCAGTTCAGGGATCAATAGCCTATGTTTCTGCCACCAGTGACTTTTGTGTGGATAGCCTTAGCTGAGTGCTGAGTACTTTACCTCAGGTTTAGTGGAATGTCTGTCCTAATTCCTTTGTTCCTCTGTCCTCTGGCTGGGCACCCACAGTTCAGAAAGCTGCCTTACTGATGCTATGGGATTTTCTGGATCTCTGAGGCACTGGAAGGAGGCAGTGGTAGGATGTGGTGTTGAGCTCTATTTTAAGCCTCGACAATGGATTCTGATCTTCTCCCTTTGTTCCTCAATGCCCTAAGAGATCCTTTACAACATAGAACACTACTCCTCCCACTCTGAGCCAAGCTGATTATATGACCTCGGGGAGCTTTTGAAGTCTGGAGTATTTGTGGGGGAAGAGGGGATAGACTGGAATTTGGGGCTGGGTTTTGTCTCACCTTATAGGTCCACCAAAGCAGCCTTCCTGCTTAGAGGGTAGACTGTGGTCAAGGGGTATTGAGTGAGGTCAGTATAGAAATCAGTCAATTTTTTTTAAACTTTCTTTTGGTTTCTGGGTGTTTTAAAACATAGAGACAGCTGAAGTTTCTTTATCTTTGGCATATAATTTCTTTTTTGGAGAAATCTGAGCGGTTGAGGGAATGAGAGAAAATGTCTAGTACCCCATATTGTTTATCATGTAACATTGAAGTCAGATATTTTTCTTACTATTGTATAATTTCATATGTTTTGTCAAAGAAGCCCCAAATATTAATATTGAATATTTATAGGGAAAGTATATCTATATAGAAAGAGAGAGAGGTAAAAATAAATCTCAGTCAATTTAAAATGAGATGTTCTTGAGGCTTAGACCACTTGTACTTATAAGCTCTCAACAACATGAAAGCATATTTGAATGTTTGCCTTTGAATACTTTATTAGCTTTCACTATGTTACTTGCAGAAGCAGTAGTATCACCATTAGTACTCAATGAATCAGTCACTAACCTGGTCTTCCACAATGGTCCAAGATCAATAACTAATTTTGAAAACTGATTAGCTTTCACCAGAGTAGTAGATAGTTACAATTTTGCCAGAGGATATAATCAGCCAGTAAATAGAAGTATTAGAGCATTAGCAATAGGTTAGCAATATGACCCAACTCCACCATAAACCTTATCCCACAAAGGGTGATTCAAATCTTTTTAAGCAGTTTCATTTATAAATAGAACTTTTTTGATGCTAAAATAAAGCTTAGTTTTATAGTGTTTCTTAGCTGGTTAAAGGGGATGTTTGTAAATGAATTCTAATAAAACAAGCAAGCTCAGCCTTGGGTAGCTATTAAAGAGGCACAGACATTTTTACATATCTTCGCTGCTTGTGAATTCCAGATGTTTCCAACATGAAAAATGTTATCTTCTAACATTTAATGCTATACTGCTAGCCATTCAGAAGATGTATATTCCTATTAAAGCAGGGATGTTGCTATGGAGATCATGGTAAAATTCTGACCTAGAAGGAGAGGTGGCAATAAAATGCACTAAACTGGGAAGGTAGAATATCAATTAAGCCAGTAAATGAAAAGGTAACAAAGAGGTAAGAAAAACAAGAACATTTTCTGAAGCTAATTTCATAGAATTTGCTTACATATATTTAACAATTAAAGTTTCATTTTTGCATATTGTATTCATATTGTTTTATTACCAAGAGTCAACCAGCGAGACAAAATTTGTCCATTTATTTGAAATATAAACTGGTGGTAGACTATTCACTATAGCTTTAAAACCATTCCCAATACACAAGTTATACTTCAGCCTTCATTATCTGTTAAGACTAGGAGGAGATGGAAGCCTGAAAAGTTCTATGAAATAGGCCTCACTAAAAAGCTTTTAATGGTTAGAATTGCACACTGGCAGTATATATACAAGCCTATGACTTGAGGCTAAAAATAACATAGCATTCCAAACTAAATTACCTTTTTGTAACTGCATCATTTGTATCAGGATTTGAAATATACATTTTCACATGCAACCTGATACCTAAGCCTAGAGTGAAAAAGAAATGTGAAATATTAAAATCTCAACCTAAATTCTAAATGGGGCTTATTTTTTCTGCATTTCTGTTGATTGGAAAAATCTGAATTTGTTTCTATGCAGAAGAATGAATTATTAGATATGGAGTAAAAACATAGAATTAAAGCTAAAAATTATCTTAAAAACTTTCTAGTTGAAACCACTCACTAAGGAAATTGACGCCCAGAGGAACCTGATAATACCCATACAGGTTAACATAGTCAATTTATGACAGGACCCCAGGACTTCCAGTCCAGGGTACAAATATAGAAGCAAGACTTTTGTGTGTGTGTGTTATCATACACACAGACACACACACACACACACACACACACATGCATACATACACACAAAACAACTATATAGCTGTATTTTGCAACAGCATATCCTCAAAAGTTATGTCAATATGGACCCATTTGTTTCATAGCAGATAACTCAGGGAAGTGTGAGACTATGGAAATTAAAGGAAGCACCTTCTTTTACATATGTATAAACTTCTTAGAAACTTTCTTATTCAAGTTTGTGCCAATCTGCCCTCTAATGTGTAGGTCATAATAGATTGCTTTAAAAAAATATTTACAATATAGGTAAAAGTCTGAGGACTTATAATGTTGAAAGACATTTTTAGACATATATCCATTCATCTTTTGCCTTTAAGGCATTTTTAAAAATGAAACAAAGGTAGGATATAGTAAAAAGTTATTTACAGTCAAGACAAGGAGAGGCAGTATAGACTACACCACAGATGTAGGTATTTAATAAAACAATTCCTGAGATGGATCTGAGAGTATGGAAATAACCATACAAGGAATTAATTATATAGTGGGAAATCTAAGGTTTTTCAGCATTTGCTGAAAATATTAGCAATAACTGCCAAAACAATACAGTGACTGAGTAAAGCCTTTCAGGACAGTTAAGACTACTTTCTTTGTAGAACCCATTATTTGCTACATACATTTCCCGTTGTGGGTTGGTTTCTAGATTAATGGAGTACAATTTTTATAGTAAAAGATAATTTCAACTTTAATTCTATTGCCTAAGCTGAACATCCTTATACAGAATATATAAATCAAATAGTTGAAACTTACATGTTGAGAAATGCTAATTTATATTGAATAATGAATTGCTAGTTTGCTTTTTTATTCTATGAAATCAGTACCTGTATACATATAGTGCTTTGTAAACTTTGGTTTGGGACCCCTTAAGGGGTGCCATAACTGAATGTGGTGGTTGTGAAAAACTTGGCAACAGTAAAAGTTTTCTGAACATGCAATGACCAAAAATTAATTCAAAATCAAATGTGTAATGAATCTGAGGTGTTTCTAGCAGTGCTTACCTTTGTTGTGCCATATGATTTCACTGCAGCCTTGATTCTGAACACAAATTTGCACTTTGTACTGTGTATACTGTCATGCCATGCAACACCAATGAACACTGCCAGAAACACTTCATTTCATATTTGAGACTGTTATATGTTATGAATTTTAATGTTTTTACTGTGCATACAAAGTTTTCTGCTCTTACAGAAATATAATAGTTTAATTATGGAAAATAAAGACAATATTTTCATACTGTTATTTCTCATCACGTAAGTACCAAATTAATGTATCTTTGGGTTGTATTGTGTTGGAATGTTTGATTTAAAAAATTCTTTTACAGAAACATAAATGTTTAATTGCTTCAAGTAAAGACAAAAGCCCTTTAATAATGTTTTACCACCATCATCACTGTTGTGATGTGAGCATCAGTTTTTTAAATTAAGCACAAATGCAATTTCATAAACCAAAGTTAATATTTATTTGAGAAATTATTTGCAATATATTTATATTTAAGGAGAAACATATTTTTGTTATGGCTAAGTGGCTAAATTTAGACAGAAAAGGTAAAAATACAGATGACAATGTGTTAGAGTGAAGACACTACAAGGTTATAACCTAAGGTAAACTTAAGTTAACAAAAAAGAAAATATGTCAAATCATATTTTGCGATATGGATTTACTTCTAATGATGATGATGATGTGGGAAAACCTCTTTGCCTAATCTGTAATGAAGTTTTGACTACAGAGAGCATGAAATCAGCCAGACTAAAAATAAACTCTTAATACCAAGCACACAGCATACTGCAATAAACGAAACCACTTTTAACTTTAAACAGCTTTTAAAATCTTAAAATAAAGAAACATAGTGTTTTGGGAAATTCATTACTGTCAATGAAAAGCATTTACTTGCATCTTACAAAATTTCTTAATTCCAAAAACTAAAAAGCCCTATACAATAGAAGATTTTGGGTTACCTGCTATCATTAAAATGTCAGAAATAGTTCATGGGGAAAAGTATGGGGATGAAATTCATGAAATTTCTTTAATGAGGGGTGGAGCCAAGATGGCAGAGTAGAAACAGCACTTCCAAGGTGCTCTCTCCCACGCAACTTCCAAATAATGTAAAAGGGGACTCTGAACAACTTCTGGATTCCCAGCACCCACAGAACGACACAGAGAAGCTAACCTCCTGCTGAGGACAGCCCAGCAGCCTTGCAGGGAGCAGCGAGCGCAGTGCTCTGAGAGTGGGCAGTACAGTGTGCTGGGAACCAAGAGTGCTGGGAGCCGAGCCCAGGCCCGCATGAGCAGAGGTTTTAGCCCCAGGGCGGCTGGGCCAGCAGCCGGCTGGAGGGACCCCAGAATGATGTGGCGATTCCAGAATTATCAGCACAGATATGCCTAGGACAAAGTGAAAAGTTAGTGCCCTATGGACTTTGGGACCAGTATTTGGGGAACGCATCAGCTTCCTCCCCTGGGGGCAAAAAGCCGCTGAAGAAACATGGCACAGAAGCCATTTTGCAGCATCAGTGGTGGCTCTAGCTCCTGGTCTGGGAATTGTAGGGAGACTCAGCAATCAGTCTGGGGGTTAATTGCTCTTGCTTTAAACTGCCTGAATCTGGATTGTGGTCTGGGGGGGAAGTTTGGGGTGGGTATCCAATTTGCCAGAGTGGGTGGAGGCTTTACAGAGGCCACCCAACCTGCGGAAGTTGTGAAGACCCCACGTTTAGGACGGAAGCTCTCCTGTCTGGTGGCAGAGTCCTACTGTGGCAACAAGCCCCAAAATCAAGTAATTAAGTGGCAATATGCCTAGGCAAATGAAACAAAATAAACAGAAAAGCTCAACATTGGACTCCTATTTTAGGGGCAAAGAGGCTCAAAGCATGGAGGAGGACTGTGAGGTCAGAACTCCTGCACCAAAAACCCCATATGAAAATACAAGCTGGCTACAGGCCATAGAGGACCTTAAGAAGCAGATAAGAGAAGTGAGGGAAAAATTGGGAAGAGAAATGATAAAGATGCAAGAAAAGTATGAAATGACAGTCAACAGCCTGACTGAGGAAAATAACACCTTAAAAAATAGACTAACTCAAATGGCAAAAGAGGCTCAGAAAGGCAATGAAGAGAAGAATGCCTTAAAAACCCAAATTTTCCAGATGGAAAAAGAATCTCAAAAGCTCACTGAGGAGATTCATTCCTTCAGAGTTAGACTGGAGCATATGGAAACTAGTGATTTTATGAGAAATCAAGATGCTGTTAAACAGATCCAAACAAATGAAAGAATAGAAGGCAATGTGAAATATCTCATGGGAAAAACCACTGACTTGGAAAATAGATCCAGGAGAGATAATTTAAAAATTATTGGACTACCTGAAAGCCATGATCAAAGAAAGAACCTAGAAATCATCCTTAAAGAAATCCTCAAGGAAAATTGCCCTGATGTTTTAGACCCAGTGGGGGAAATAGAGGTTGAAAGAATCCACTGATCACCTCCTGAAAAAGATCCCAAACAGAAAACTCCTAGGAATATTATAGCCAGTTTCCAGAACTCCCAGATCAAGGAGAAAATACTGCAAGCAGCCAGGAAGAAACAATTTCAATACTGTGGAAACACAATCAGAATAGCCCAGGACCTGGCAGCTTCTACACTGAGGGATCGAAGGGCATAGAATATGATATTCCAGAAGGCAAAAGAGCTGGGATTGAAACCAAGGGTCACCTACCCAGCAAAACTGAGTATCTTGTTTCAGGGGAAAATATGGTCATTCACTGGAATAGAGGACTTTCAAGCACTCTTGAGGAAAACACCAGAGTTGAATAGAAAATCTGACATTCAGACACAAGAAGCAAGAGATGCTTGAGAAGGTAATCAAGGAAAAGAAATCAAAAGGAACTTATCAAAGTTGAACTATTTACATTCCTACATGGAAAAACAATAACTGTATCTGATGAAACCTTTCTCACTATGAAAATAATTGAAAAAGGGTATATGGGCATATGTTTACAGGTATACATGGATAGTGGGCACAGGTTGAATTTGATGGGAAGGGATGATTCTTAAGGGGTGAAGAGGAAAGTGGCAAGAGGAGATGGGGAGAGACAGGGTAGGGTAAACTATTTCATGTAGAAGAGGCAAGGGGAAGTAGTTGCAGGGGAGGGAAGAACAGGAAGGCAAAAAGACAAAACCATATTCTCGTTGAAGTTGGCTCAAGGAGAGAATCACATACATACTAAATGGAATATCTCACCCTGCAGGAGAGTAGGGGAAAGGGGATGAGAGGACAGATGATGGAGGGGAGGGCTTTCTGGGGCAAGGGGAAGTTGGAAGTACCCACTATCAAAGAGGGACAAGATCAAAGTGGGGAATGGACCAGGTGGGAGGTGGGATGGGTGGGAGGGAAATATAAGCAGTCTTTTACAACATATCTACTATGGTAATGTTTTGCATAGCTATACATGTACAACACATCCTGAATTCCTTATCTTCTCAGAGGGGATGGGTGACAAGAGAGGAAGGGAATGCATCTGAAAAGTGAAGTTTTAAAATTAAATGTTTCATAAGATGTCCAGGCATTGGGGCTTAGAGATTCACCTTCCCCTAATGGCAAAGTCAAAGGGGGTATGGGAGAAGATATGGGAGAGAACAGATTGGATGAGGGGATATCTAGTGGGAATGCTACTCTGGGGTGGTGGGTAGGGGAAAAATATGGGGCAAAATTGTAACTCAAAATCTCGTGGAAATGAATGATGTAAACCAGAAGTTAATAAAGCATTTGTTTAAAAAAAAGAAATTTCTTTATTGAATGATAGTTTCCTTAAGAATTTCTGAAATTAGTAATCACCAATTCCAGCAGCTTATTACCAGGCTTAAAGGCAGCCCAGGATGAAACAACTGATATTTCTAACTTGACATTATTGTTACTTTATGCAAGATAAATTGATGAAGGAAGCATAAATGAAGAATTACTGTTTTGTCACCATTTGGGAAGGATATGCAAGAAAGAAAATATATATCTTAAAGTTGATGAATTTTTCACAAATGAAGGTTTGTAGTGGAAAAATTATATTGGAGTCTATACAGGTAGTGCTAGAGCAATGAGAAACAAGATTGTTGGATATGTAGCAAAAGTTTAAAGCTGATGGCCATGAACATATCACTTTTACTCACTGAATGATTTATCAGGAGGTGCTCAAAGCCAAAAAAGTGTCCCAGAATTAGATGCTGTGCTTCACAATACTTTCAAAATTGACTTGACTGCTTTCAAGCAGTGCCCTTGAAAGTCATTTGTTTTCAAATCTTTAGAAAGGCATGGTCTCCAGTTACAAAAGTTTATTACTCCACACAGAGGTAAGGCGGCTCTCAAGGGGGCAAAGTTTAAACAGATCATTGAAATTCAAAGATAAAGTTGTTATATTTCTGACAGCAGAAATCTGGTTTTGTTAATTTTTTTCATAATGACTTATGGCTTTCAAAATTGTGTTATTTGTAGGATAATTTTGAAAACTCGATTTAAATATGTCACTTCAAGGAAAAAATTACAACACTTATGTTAAAAGATAAAATTTAAAGTTTTACTTAAAAAGTTAGCATATGGAAGTGGAGGGTGGAAAATGGTTCTCTAGAAATATTTACAACTACAGCTGATTTTAATAATTGGAAATAACCTTCCCAAAGATTTAATTGTAAGAGTTATAATTGATCATCTGAAGTTCTTGGAGAAACATTTTCAGAAGTACTTCCCTTCAAATTATGACTCTAAAAAGTTAAGTTGGGTTTATAAACCATACTTAATTGAAATAAAAATATCAGTCACCTGTCATTAAAAGTTCAAGAAGAATTTATTATCAAGCAACACAGCATTACAACTTGAGTTTCCTAAAAAAAATCATCAAATGAATTTTGACTTGGGATTAGGACAGAAATTCCTAAAATTCCTGAAATGGCCTTAAACATATTTCTGGCATTTTGTATTATGTATTTATGCAAAGCAGTGTTCTCATCATTAATGATTATAAAGTCAAAATATCAATCAACTCTGAAAAATACTGAAGGTGTTCTATGTCCTTCAGTATCAAATATTCTGGCAAGATTTAGTTCTTTATGTAAAAATAAACAAGCACATCCATCTCATTAATATGCAAATTTGCTTTCATTTTTAATAAATAGCAAAATTATATGTATACCAAACAATTTTTTAAAAATAAATTTATAATGTATTACCAGTGAATGTTAGATTTATATACTTATTTTATATATCTATATGCTCAGGTCATGTAAAAATTTCTCAGACCAAAAGAAGTCATGAGTGGAAAAAGTTTAAGAAGCCCTGCTTTAGTAAACATATGAGGGTAAAAGAAAATCCCATTAAAAACATGACTAACTTCACGATAACTTTTAAGCTTTTCCTGACCCCTGTGCAAAATTATTGAACCCAAAGTTGATCTTGTAGCATTAAAACACATAGCACTTTTAGGGTTGGGACCAGATTTTCTTGCTTGAAATTCTGGCACTATAATATACCATAACTGCTTTTATTTAAAAAAGAAAGAAAGAAAGAAAGAAAGAAAGAAAGAAAGAAAGAAAGAAAGAAAGAAAGAAAGAAAGAAAGAAAGAAAGAAAGAAAGAAAGAAAAGAAGGAAGGAATAAAGAAAAAAAAAGAAAAATCTAACTTAAAGTTCTGGAAAACCCAAGGAACATTAAGCATGTGATCTATTGTTCATCTAGAACCTCATTTTGGATATTTGATTATATATTATAGGTATTAGTTATCAAAATTTGATATGAAAAGCTAACATTTATATGTGGAAAATCAAGCACCAGTAAGTGGTATTGCCTTTCAGTACTCTGTAGAAATTGTATTTGATAAAACCTCTTTCTAAGATAACAGCTGTCACAGAGTGCATAACACTTTACAAACTTAATTCAAAATACCTTCTTTAGGAAACTGGGGGAGTTACTGTTCACTGTCAAGGAGTTCTGAAATGCTAAAAATGATTATAGAGGAATGATTGGCAGTTTTAATAGTAAACAAGGAAGGCTTTTTTACATTTTTCCTTCCTAGGATGCTGATACAGCTACTAAACACAAATAGCAATGAGTTGTGTATAATGTCACTTCAAGATAAGGATGTTACAATATTATAGAACAGCATCTTCTAAACACAAACCTAGTCTTTGAGAGGTAGGTAACAGTGCAGACCTTTGAGTGTCTAGAAGAAGATGGACATAAGAGTGGTTAGGTGGTTCAGTGAATAGAGCACCGGTCCTGGAGTCAGGAGGACCTGAGTTCAAATCCGGCCTCAGACACTCAACACAAACACTAGCTGTGTGACCTTGGGCAAGTCACTTAACCCCAATTGCCCTCCAAAAATCAAAAGAAGAAGAAGAAGAAGAAGAAGAAGAAGAAGAAGAAGAAGAAGAAGAAGAAGAAGAAGAAGAAGAAGAAGAAGAAGAAGAAGAAGAAGAAGGAGGAGGAGGACTTAAATGGTAATCAGAGATCAAATAAGTTGTGGACAACATAATGTCTAAAATGCACACACACACACACACAAAATTAGTTACTAGCAGCTTCCAATGCCTTCCTTATTACATACACAGAACTGAATTACTCAGACTAAGTTCAATAAACATTTGTGTAGAAGGAATTATTTTAACTCTATTCTCTATTTATCCAAAGGGTACTTTGGACAATCATGCAAAATACCAGATTAAAAATTATAATAACAGGAATAAGATATGCTAGGTTTCTAAATCTGGAGAATTTAAATTTAAAAGACTGACTTATTCTCATATCTACATGGTTCAGTCTTCAAAATAAATTATTACAATACAATTACTCCAAATAAAGATTTCCTAGCTAATTGCTATAAAATCACATATAATCATATTTAATTCCTTCATTTTACAGATAGAAGATACTGAGCCCAGAGAAAGTAAATAACTTGCCCAGGGTCAAATGATGAGTCAGTGTCCTAGATAGCATTAGAACCTGGTCTCCAGACTTCTAGAATAGAGCTCTTTCCACTAAATTACATTCATGTGATACAATTAGTGTAGCAGCAAGCACATTAATATCCCCAGGGTGACTGCCAACACAGGTTCTTAGATCTGCTTTTCAAAAGGAAAGCAACTCAAAATGGGTTAACAAGCTTACTTTAATCAAACAAACACACATTACCTAGTTCAGGGGAAAAAGGTCAGCACCCCAAACTTCAGAGTTACAGAACTTACAGATCAAACAGACAGGCTTCCAAACTGTCCAACCATTATATCAATACCAAATCACAGTTACCAGAGAGGGAAGCATCAACATCTGGGTTTTCAAAGCCGGGGGGCTCTCAACAACGGCTTCCCAGAGTCTCATCTGGTCAAATCACACAACACTTCTCAAAGTGAGCCCCAAAGCAAAGCCTCTCCTCAGGGATTATATAGTCTTCTCCTGGCTCAGAGAATGTAACCACCCTTTTGATCCACTGCCCAATCACACAGCATCAAGGTGTGGTCATTCCTGAAAACCAAGCCTCCCACCACAGGCTCCATGTGACCACATTCAGCCTATTAGGAGGCAAAGCATATTTTCAAATCAAGGAAGGTTTTCAGAGTCTCTTAAAGCCAATCAAAGTCTCTTAAGCCAATCAAAGGGCCTAGGGCAGGGAAGATCTTTAAATCTGCATTTCCATTACAATTAGTCATACCTCAGAGGCTATGTGTTTAGTGGGAAAAGTGCTGCATCTGAAGTCATATAGGTTTGATTCCCAGCTTTGCCATTAATATTTGTGTGATGGGGCAATTCAAATTCTCTGAGCTTTGTTTATCTGTGGTGTTTGGATAAAATGACTTCTAAGGTCCCATCTAAGTCTAAATCGATGAACTCATAAATGTTTCATCTCCATGGTGGAACTTTGACATATTTTTTTAGCTACAACCTCCTATCCTTATGACTCAGTCATTTCTCTCTTTGCCTCAGTCTTCCTACAGCTGTTATTTATTCTTACTATGGTTTCTGGTAATTCTATGTTTGTTTCTCATAGCCCAACACACACATTCTAGCCCCACTTAAATTCCCTTGATAATTTTGTTTGATAGTTTTGTCCAGTTCAACTATACACTGACTGTCCTTTACTCTTGTGGTTTCTAAATTGGAGGGTGGGTGGGTAGGTGGCCTGCCCCTAGCAGGTGTGATCAGAATGTGGAAAGTGAGTCGAACTCAACACATTTGCCCCTGATAGCCTATTCTCATCTTGTAACACTCCCCCTATTCTGTTCACTCCTTTTGTTGTTCAAGCTTTTAACATCCACTCCCAATTTCTAAGCCTTCCAAAAACCTAGTCACTATGTAGGCATACAAAGCAGCAGCAATGTAGGTGCCATTGACTAAATTCACCCCTTTCCCCAGAACTCTCACACTACTTTATAAATCACCCCATAACTGTGGCAGAAGGGCAGCGCTTAAGACACCTATATGATTCTGTTTTAATTTTGTGTTGGACAGGATGAGAAAGCATGTATGACTATTGATTTGTATTACACATCTAATTACATTATTTTTCATTCCAAATTCACACCTCTTTCAAATTTTCCAAGTAGAGGGTCCATGGATGGTAAACCCCCAAGGGTTCTTAGGGCTTTCTCCTCACCTGTAGCATGTGGTATTGTGTGGTTTGAATGGAGGCAGAATAGACATGTCTTGCCCCTCTTTCCCTTATCCTTCTCAGAGGGAAGTATTAATACTTATCCGGAGGGGAAGCAGGCGCTTTGGGTCAAGGCCAATCTGCTCTCTTCAGAAAGAAGGGGTACTGGGCTAGAATTATATTTATCTGTTTTCTCTTATAAATTGTTAGCCTAATATATATGATGCAGTTCAATCTATTTTTTTTCCAAATGACATATTAACTTCTGGTTTACATCATTAATTTCCATCAGATTCTGAGTTACAGTTTTTTCCCCATTTTTGCCTACCCCCCCATGTCAGATTAGCAGTCCCACTAGATATCCGCTCATCCAATCTGCTCTCTCCCATATCTTCTCCCATACCCCCTTCGACTTTTTCAGTAGGGCAAGGTGAATCTCTGTGCCCCAATGCCTGCATATCTTATTTCCCAATTATGTGTAAAATAGTTCTAATAAGAGTATTTATATATTTTTAAACATTTGATTTTAAAGCTTTGAATTCCAGATTCATTCCCTTCCTCCCTTGTTACCCACCATTACTGGGAAGATAAGCAATTAAGTGTATGTTGTATATGTGTAGCTATGCAAAACATTACCATAGTAGATATATTGTTAAAGACTGACTATATTTCCTCCCTCCTATCCCACCTCCCACTTAGTCTATTCCCTACTTTGATCCTGTCCCTTTTCAAAAGTGGGTGCTTCCAGCTTCCCTCACATCCTTCCCTCCTGCCCCCATTTTCATCAATTACGCTCTCATCTCCTTCCCCACTACACTCCTGTAGGGTGAGATATCCTATTTAGTATGTATGTCATTCTCTCCCTGAGACAAATTCAACGAGAATGTGGGTTTGCCTTTTTGCCTTCCTATTCTCCCCCTCCCTTGCAACCACTTCCCCTTGCTTCTTCTACATGAGATAGTTTACCCTACCCTACCCTGTCTCTCCCCATCTCCTCTTGCCACTTTCCTCTCTCACCTCATAATTTCACCCCTGGAGTATCCTCCCTTCCCAACAAATTCAACCTATGCCCTCTATCCATATATAATTGTAACCATATACACACACACATTCACATATGTATTCATATGACCAAACACCCGTCTTCCATTATTTTCATAGTGAGAAAGATTTCCTCAGTCACAGTTATTGTTTTTCCATATAGGAATGTAAATAGTTCAACTTTGATAAGTTCCTTTTGATTTCTTTTCCCTGATGACCTTCTCAGGCATCTCTTGCTTCTTGTGTCTGGATGTCAGATTTTCTATTGAATTCTGGTTTTTTCCTCAAGAATGCTTGAAAGTCCTCTATTCCACTGAATGACCATATTTTCCCCTGAAACATGATACTCAGTTTTGCTGGGTAGGTGATTCTTGGTTTTAATCCCAGATCCTTTGCCCTCCAGAATATCATATTCCAAGTCCTTCTATCTCTCAGTGGGGAAGCTGCCTGATACTGTGTTATCCTGATTGCATTTCCACAGTATTCAAATTTTTTCTTCTTGGCTGCTTGTAATATTCTCTCCTTGACCTGGGAATTCTGGAACCTGGCTATAATATTCCTAGGAGTTTTATTTTTGGGATCTTTTTAAGGAGGTGGTCAGTGGATTCTTTCAACCTATATTTTACTTTCTGGTTCTAAAACATGAGGGCAATTTTCCTTGAGAATTTCTTGAAGGATGATTTCTAGGTTTGTTCTTTGATCATGTTTTCAGGTAGTCCAATAATTTTTAAATTATCTCTCCTGAATCTATTTTCCAGGTCAGTGGTTTTACCCATGAGATATTTCACATTGCCTTCTGTTATTTCATTTGTTTGGATCTGCTTAACAGCATCTTGATTTCTCATAGTCACTAGCTTCCATTTGCTCCAGTCTAATTCTGAAGGAATGATTCTCCTCAGTGAGCTTTTGAGATTCTTTTTCCATCTGGAAAATTTGGGTTTTTAAGGCATTCTTCTCCTCATTGCCTTTTTGAGCCTCTTTTGCCATTTGAGTTAGTCTATTTTTTAAGGTGTTATTTTCCTCAATCAGGCTGTTGACTCTCATTTCATACTTTTCTTGCATCCTTCTCATTTCTCTTCCCATTTCCTTCACTTCTCTTATTTGGTTTTTAATATCCTTCTTAAGGTCCTCTTTGGCCTGTAACCAGCTCATATTTTCACTTGTGGCTTTTGATACAGGAGTTCTGACCTCACAATCCTCCTCCTGTTCCATGCTTTGATCCTCTTAGCTGCCAAAATAGGAGTCTAAGGTTGTGTTTTTCTGTTTATTTTGTTTCCTTTGCCTAGGCATGTTGCCACTCAATTACTTGACTTTTGGGCTTGTTGCCACAGTAGGACTCTGCCACCAGACAGGGGAGCTTCCTTCCCAAATTCTGGTTTTTTTTTTTTTTTTCAGTTGCCGGAGATATTAGTTGGGTGCCTTCTCTGAAGCCTCCACACACTCTGGAAAGATGGTCCATCACCCCAAGACCTCCACCCCAGACCACAATCCAGATCCAAGAAGGTTACAGCAAGAGGGATTACCCCCCAGACTGATCACCTGGTGCCCCTATGGTCTGCAGGCCAGGAGCTGAAGCTGCAACATGGTGGCTTCACAGTGGCTAATCAGCGGCTTGTTGCCCTGAGGGAAAGAGGCCAAGAGCTCTCCCAACCAGTCCCAAAGTCCATAGGGTACTGACCTTTCACTTTGTCCTAGGCATCTATGTGTTTATAATTCTGGAAACACCACAGCTGCTAGCATTCTGGGGTCCCTCCAGCCAGCTGCCAGTCTGGCCACCCTGGGTTTAAAACTTCTGACTCCTGGGGGACTGGTCTTGGCTCTCAGAGCACTGAGCTGGCTGCTCCCTGCCAGGCTCTCCTCAGCAGGAGGTTAGCTTCTCTGTGTCATTTTGTGGGTTCTGGAGCTCCAGATTTTGCTCAGAGTCCCCTTTTTTATAAGTTTCAAAGTGGTGGGAGCAGGAGGTGTGCAGAAATGCTGTTACTACTCCGCCATCTTGGCTCCACAGCCATTTAATCTAATTCTTGTTCACTGTGTCATTATGGGAGTGGGAGAAGACAGGATTCCAAGCTTTATATAATGTGAATGAAAGTAAAAATAACAAGATTTGATAGGTGATTTGTTACCTGGAATGAGATAGTAAAGAGTAGAAAATGACAAAAAGATTGTAAACAAAGGTGGTACCTTTGACATTAATAGGTATAACCCTTAGCCCAAGGCTCATTGGTATAGAACAGGGGTAGGAAACCTAGGGCCTCTAGGTCTTCAAGTTGTAGCCCTTTGACTGAATCCAAACTTCTGAGAATATATCCCCTTAATAAAAGGACTTGTTCTGTGAAACTTGGACTTAGTCAATAGGCTGTAGCCAAGGACCTAGAAGACCACTGTGGCCTCCACAGGTCCCCCACCCCAGGATAGGACTTTTTTTCTTATTGGTGAAGGTGAATGCCTTCCTCTGTAGGAGGAGCAGGGTAGAGTTGGTGAGAGTGAAGAAGCTTCAGTGTTCATCTAAGTCTTCTTTGAGTTCCTGGTCACTTCAGGTACTACTGGCTTCTAGCTTCAAGGGAAGTGTCTTGTTTTATAACCTCATTGTCATCTCCTACTCTTTATTCTCCCTCATTCCATGTAACCAATTAGCTACCAAATCTTTCCATTTTTATGTCACCCACACCAACATTCTCTACCCATGTGATCCCTGTCCTAATTCAGGCCTTCACCACCTATTGCTTGTACTATTATAATAGCTTCCTTATTGGACTTACTCTCTCCTCTCCAATCTGTCCTCCACACACTAGCCAAGGTGATTTTCTTAAATCACAGGTTTGATCATATCACTCCCTTTCTCAACAAAAGTTCTTAGTAGTTCCTTATTTTCTCTTGCATAAAGTATTTTTTCTTTATCATATCCTTTTAAAATGTTTATTGTGTGTAATTTTTATAATGTATATAAATGTTTGTTATTATATAATAATGTAAGCATATATAATATGTAGTGTTAGATATTAAATAATATGCAAAATACATATATGCATGCAAACACACACATATGTATATGTGTATAGACATACATATATAAACATAGACATATACACATCTGGAATGCATGCCTGAGTTTTATTTATTGTTTTATTTTGCTGAATTCTCAAGCTCTTGCAAATTTGCTTTTGACCTTACTGGATCAGCTTTCTCCAAGGTTACTGTCATAAGAATGGGAATTTGAAGATCTTCCTTCTCCCTTAATAGACCTAGGGGGGAGTTTGAAGACATCCCCTGCTATGAAGATAAACTCTGTACCCTAATAGGCTGAATGTAGTCACATGGAGCCTGTGATAGAGGGAGTTTGCTGAGGGGGTGGAGCAGAGACCACAGGAAGTTCCCTGCAGTGAAAATAAACTCTGCCCCCTGATAGGATAAATGTGGTCACATGGAGCCTGTGGTGGGAGGAGTTTGCTGAAGGGAAGCAGAGCCCACAGGAAGTTGGGAGTCAGAGCTAGTGATGTGGTGGGGGAGAGAGGATGCTTATTAAGGAGATAGAGATGTTTGCAAGTAAATATTGATCTTGTATTGGTTTGTGGGAAGGCTGAAGGATGCTGTGGCTGTCAACATTGTTATGGCTTCTGAATGTCTTTGGTACTATGATGGAATTGGCTTACTGGTTTTGGGATCTGGTTTTCTGGTGTCTAAATAAATGCTTCAGTTCTATACTTTATCCGGAGAGTCTGGTATATTTTGTAATAGAACATTATGTGATACTTATAAGCATAGTCTTTATCATGATAATGAGTGCTATACTATTATTGGTGCTATAGTTACCAATAATCTCTTAATTTTAAAATATGGTAACATTTTTGAGGAGGCAGAGCCAAGATGGCAGTGAAATGAATTTTTTCCTTAGCTCTTCCAACATAATCCTGTAAATAACTTAAATAATGCAGCAAACTGAATTCTGAGTGGGAAAACCAATAGAAAGTTAAAATTAGGGGCAGCTAAGTTGTGTAGTGAATAAAGTACTGCCCCTGGAGTCAGGAGAACCTGAGTTCAAATTTGGCCTCAGATACTTAACACAAAAACTAGCCTTGTGACATTGAGCAAGTCACTTAGTCCCAATTGCCCTGTGCTCCCCCCTTCAAAAAAGTGGAAAGAAAGAAAGAAAGTTAGAGTGAGTAATTTTTTGTCCAGCCCAGGAAAAGAGAGGAAGAGAAAAAAAAGTGTTTTGTGGACATTAGGGTAGAGGTTGCCTGGGAGCATGGTGCTAAGGAAGCTCTATGGGCTTTGGAGGCAGCGGTACTGAGACTACCCAGTATATAGGAACTGCAGAACTCACCACCTGGTCAGAACAAGACTCTCGGGAGACCACTCTGTTAGCAGTCAGCAAAGGACTGGGCACCATTTGGCAGCTCAGTTACATTACTCAGTTCTGGTTGCAGTTCTAGGGTGGAGAGGAGTAGTCCCAGTCTCAGTCATGGTCTGGAGGCAACAGGGGCCCTACCTGGTAAAGGAATAGAGCATAGATGGGGAATGCAATGACTCTCTCTGGGTAAGTTTATGTTGGAAGCATCAAAATTTACAAGCCCTCAGAGCCACTATAAAAATCGCCAGAAATAAAAGTCAGAAAATCAGGTCAAAGATCCTCCTCACCCCCAGAGCCCTCACCACCTAGTACAGCCCAACACCATGCCCAAAGTTTAGAAACAGGCTGGGAAAAAGAACAAACAACAAAAAGGAACCTGACTATAAAAACAAAACAAACAAACAAAAACCCCACAACTATTACAGTGATAGAGAGTCTCAAGACACAAACTCAGAAGAAGACAATGACTTGAAGATAGGTATAGGCAAAGCCTCAAAAACCCAATGACCTTTTTTGTACTAATCCTTTTTTACCGCTCTGAAATTTAATCCTCCTGGCTAATTTCTCCTTTGGCTTTCAAGAACAGGCTCTGCCTCACTCAAACTGAGCAACTATAAAGACCTTAGTTTGAAAAGGCCAAGGTCCCCTTCTCCAGCTCCTCCTACAGATGAGGAAACTGAGCTTAACAGCTTTAAATGACTTGCCCCAAGTGACAGAGTTGCTAAGTGTCTATGGGTCTTCATAATTTCAGCCCCACTCTATCCATTGTACCACTTAACTGCCTTGCATTTAATAGGCACTAAGTAAAGGCCAGGTTTAAGGGAACTTGAAAGTGCTAGACTGGGGAGGATTTTGAATACCAGGCAAATAGGTTTGACCACTATTCTACAGGCAACAGGGAGTCAACCACATAGTTTTGTTTTCGCTTTGTTGCACAGAAGTGGAATAAAACATCTCAGCTGAAGTCTCATGACTTAATAACTCTTTTAAAGTGTTTACAATGCAATCTCAATCATCATAAATGAGTGGATTTAGAGCTGGAGGGACCTTGGACATCAACTCAAATTGTTTCATTTTACAGCTGATGAAATTGAATTCTAATTATATGAAATGACTTGTCCAAGGTCACAGAAGTTGTAAATGCCAAACAAATATTGAAACAAAGATCTTTTTAATCCAAATTAATTGGTCTTTACATAGCATTATGCTGCTTCTCAGTTATGCTCCCAATGAAAACAATAGTTTTTTTTTAGTTTAGATAACTAAATAGAATAGTTATGTATTATTTTATAGAATACCATTTTAATTGAATCCAGGGGTAAGAAACCTGTGGCCTTCTAGGTCCTTGGACACAGTATTTTGACTGAGTCTAAGTTTTATAAAACAAGTCATTTTGTTAAGAGGATTTGTTCTGTGAAGTTTGGATTCAGTCAAAAACCAAATATGAGGGCCTAGAAGACTACTTATGACCTTGAGGCCCCAAGTTCCTGTAATGGCAAGCACAGAAGTTATTTACACTTTGTTTCAGCTGTTGAATTAACATCTTGTTTCAGTTCAAGATTCTTTTGAGCCTTGTACCAAGTCTGTTAAGAAAGAGAACATGTGAACCCCACAACTTGTGAACCCTAGAACTCATGAACTCCTGCAATAGGAAGGGGAGGAGCTAATGACCATATATAAGGAGAGGCCCAGACTAGAGAAAACAGAACTGAGAAGAGGACTCTTATGGTGGCAGAGTCAAGAAGAAGAAAACTTGTGGTATCGTGGCACTCTGTTTGTCTACTCTGTCTGTGTTTATGTTTGTTCATGATACTTTGTACAGAAGCCCTGGGACCTTACTAGAAGCCCTGGAAGAGGATTTTCTGGTTGTATGTTTACAGAACATGGAGGGTTCTGGAGGAGGGTTTTGGAGGTCCTGGGACTTTACTGATGATTTGTGCTGACCTCTTGGACCTTGTTTATGGGTCTGTGTTGATTTCTATGTTGATGATTTGTGTTGAGTTCTCAGACCTTGTGGGTGGGTCTGAGTTGATTTCACAGGCAGATGGTGAATTGATGATGGTGCTGGCAACATGTGTGAATATTATTGTAGCTCTGTCAAGCTTTGTCTTCCCAGAAACAGGAACTGTGAAGGACTTGAGGTGGACTGGACACTGTGAGCTTCCATATGAAATGGGAACTGGATGAAGAACTGGATAAGGAGCTGGACAAGGAACTGGGAACTGCCTGCCTTTGAACCCAGATTACAGTTGGAGCTGGGACCATGGAAGAGAAACCATGGAAGCTGAGAGCCAGCCTGGAGTCAAGCTGAAAGAAGACTTTACTTAGATACTGTGTGCTGACTGAGAAGATTATGATTTACTCCACCTAGGGGTTGAAAACTTTGACTTTTGTACTTTGTTATTGAATTAAGGATTTTGTGATTAACTAAATAAATGTACTTTATTGAAAACTTTGTGACCACTTTGGTGAAAACTATGTGGCCATTTTAGTGATAAGTTGTTGAGTTGTGACATGGTGAATGCTGTACCTTGATTTTCTGTGAATTTTTTGCTCTGATTTGTTATTGAATAAATAGTTTGCTATACTGTGTAATCAGAACCTTGAAAGCTATTCATAGCTGCAGATCTCTGAAAAGCTGCTTATGCTTGGCTTTACAGTTCCCCACACCTAGACCAAAGGCTACCAAAATTTGGAAATAGGAAAAACGGAAAGGACAGTTGAAATCCTGGCTTTTAATAATAGGCATACCCTCAGGGTGATAAAAAGGTCAGTTTAGTATCTACAGGGATAAAAATGAAACAAACCATTAAGTTGAAAAAGGAATAAAATGTCAAATGTCAATTCTAATAGTTTTAGGTCCAGAATTTAAAGTGCTGTAGTAATTTCAAATTCTAAATAACTTTTAAAGTATTTTAAATATTGTTTGAAACACCTTGTCCTACTAAAAATGTGTAAGTTATAGTAAATAGGAAATAATACAGTTTACCACCTCTGGGAATTTCTAGTCTACAAAAATCTATTTAAAGACTTAAGAGCAAAAGAGAACCCAAAAGGAAAACTCCTACGAATATTGTAGCCATATTACAAAGTTTAAAGGTCAAGGAGAAAATATTGAAAGCAGCCAGAAAGAAACAATTTTAGTATATTGAGAAATATAACCAGGATAAGATTATAGAGAGCAAGGCCTAGCAGTTTCTATATTAAGGAATTGAAGGGCTTAGAATAAGATATTCCAGAGGTCAGAGGAGCTAGGATTAAAATCAAGAATCACCTACCCAGCAAAAGTGAGTGTAATTCTACAGAGGTAAAAATGAACATTCAGTGAAATAGAGGACTTTCAAGCATTCTTTCTGAGAAGACCAGAGCTGAATAGAAAATTTGACTTGCAAATAGTAGACTCAAGGGAAGCATAAAAAAGTAAAAAAGAAAGAGAAATCATAAGGGACTTATTAAAGTTGAGCTGTTTACATTCCTACATGGAAAGATTATATTTGTAACTCATGACACCTTTCTCAGTATTAGGGTAGGAGGAAATTGGTAGGTGGATAGATAGATAGATAGATAGATAGATAGATAGATAGATAGATAGATAGATGGCACAGGACAAGTTGAATATGGAGGGGTGATATCTAAAAAAATAAAATTAAGGAGTGAGTGAGGAATAATATTGGGAGAAGGAGAAAGGGAGAGATAGAATGGGGTAAATTATCTCACATGAAATAGGCAAGAAAGAGGTTTCACACTGAAGGGAAAGAGCGGGGAGGTGAGAGGGAATGAGTGAGCCTTACTTTAATTGGATTTGGCTTAAGGAGGGAATGACATACACACTCAAATGGATTTCTTACCCTACAGGAAAGTAAGGGGGGAAAGTAAGTAAATAGTATTTAGTAGAAAGTAAGTAGTCAGGAGCAAATTCTTTTGAAAAGGGACATGGTCAAAGGAGAAAATAGAGTAAGTGGAGGGTAGGATAGGATGAAGGGTAATATAATTAGTCTTTCTCATGGTGACTATTGGAAGTTTTTTGCATAGCTACATATGTATAACTTATATTGAATTGCTTTCCTTCTCAATGAAAGTGGGTGGAGAGGGAAGATGGGAGAGAATTTGTAACTCAAAGTTTTAAAAACAAATGTTAACAATTGTTTTTACATGCAACAGGGAAATAAGATATACAGGCAATGGGATGATGAAATCTCTCTAGCTCTACAGGAAAGTAAGGAGAAAGAGGATGAGAGGTGTGGCATGATAAAAGGGATGGCAGATTTGGGGAAGGGGTAATTAGAATGCACACATTTTGGGTGAGGGGGAGAAAATTTGGGACTCAAAATCTTGTGGACATGAATATTGAAAACTAAAAGTAAATTAATTTTTAAAAAGAATTAAGAGCTACCTTTTATTAAACAAGTCGCAAAAACATTCATTCTAGTCAACCATTAATCTATTATCGTATAGATTTTTTTTTTAAATTACAACTATAGAATACCACATTTTCAGAAAGTGGATCTTCACAGATTTTTTTTTCAATTCTCAATTCCAAAGATTAAAATCCTATGTTTTCTTTATATTAAGTGCAAAATTGCATGTTCCAATAAATAAATAAACCTTTATTAAGCATCTACTATGTGCTAGGTACTTTTTGACATATTTTGTAACAACAAGTAAAGATGCAAGACCTTGTTCTGAAAGAGTATGGGAATTTTTGGCATAATATAATATAATATAATATAATATAATATAATATAATATAATATAATATAATATAATATAATATAATATAATGTAATATAATATATATATATATATATATGTATTAGGCATAATAATTAGGCATATACAATGCCAAATGGAAAACAATCATTTTTTCATTTCTTTGTTCTCCCTTACAAAAGTTAGATTTTACCTGGATTTAAGATAGTCATTCCTAAAATATTAATTTTTTAAAATTCACTTCTATGATGAGTTATTTTTTCTGTGCAGCATGACTTTAACTACACAGATTGTAATTAAATATGTGATTTATTAGTTTAACTTCCAGGTGAATGAGGTAGTAGGTGATTATGCTGAGTGCCTGAGAAAAGATAAAAAATTGAGATTGCTGAATTCCAAGGCCAGAACTTTCATGAAACCCTTCTCTTTCTTCCTTATGAATAGTGAAGAGTTAAATCCTCCATAACTCCGGGGTGGCTAGGTGGCGCAGTGTGTAAGAGCACCAGCCTCAGAGTTGGGATGACCCGAAATCAAATCCAGCCTCAGAAAATGAGCACCCACACATAAATAATGACTAGCCATGTAACCTTGAGCAAGTTACTTAACCCCAATTGCTTTAAAAAAAAAATCCTCCATAACTCAATAACGGAATATTGGACACTTTTCTCTGAGGCCTTGTTACATACATATAAATGTATTGTCATTGAAACCTACTTTATACTTTCAATATTTCTAGAGTTTCTATGATATGATCTTTATATAATTTATGCAAATATACATACACATACTTGTTCCACTTCCATATAGATGCAAAAAAACCCTTAGCTCCTTAATTAAGTTTTATATTCATTAGAAAAACTCAAGTGAAATTGAAAGTCTTATAAAATAATATTCAGTGGTAAAAAACAACAACAACAACAACAAAGAAATAACTGCTACAGACCTAGGATGTTGAGAAATAGGAGGTATTTGTGAATTGTATAAATTATTATAATTATTTTTTCAAGCAATAGTAATAAGAATTTTCATATTGTCACAACATGGAGATAATTAAAGACTTGTAGAGAAAAACTTACTAAATTTAATATGTGCCACAATTTTAATAAGTTCCTATTATCTATAAATTCTTGATTTTAAGTCCTTCATGTTCTGCCTTGCCTGACTCAGAGGAACAACATGAAACCCATATATTGATATTGTGAGGTTTCTTTTTGCTTCATGTAACAAATAAAGATGTTCTAAGATATTTTTAAGTGGCTTATCATTTTGAAAGTAAAATTTTAATCTTTTGTTATTAATTTGTGTTCATATACTGCTAGGTAAAATGTATATTTTAAATATAATAATATGAAAATAAACAAATAATTGAATTCCTTGATTGTAATGTACATATATTTTCATGTACCTTTTGGAAAACCATTTTAAAGCCAGATGTTTTATGCAATAATTTTTTTTTTATCTTGTATCCCTAGCATCCTGTCCCATCCTTTAAAGATAGTAATAATTATTAAATTCATGTTGAATAAATAAATGAATTCTGGACCACTTTTTAGTCTATTCTAACTGATTTTTCAAGCACTGCTACCAAAGGAAGAGAATCATATGCTCCTCTAGGACACACATTCTACTTCTGCATTCTAATTTCATTTTTCTGAAACTTAGATCTTTTACTACATGGAAGAGACTGGTGTAAACATGGCATGCTCAAGTCTTTCTCTTCAGGATTTCATGGGGCTTTTGCAATTGATTTGAGCCTCTTCTGGTTAAGTTCCTTCCTTTTCCTCCATTTGTTTGTGGCTAATGATTAAGGCACAGTTAGATTTAATCACTTAACATCAGGTAGCATTTACTCAAGGGATATTTACTTCAAAGATATGGCAAAAACAATATACCAAATCCTCCCCTTATGTCCCTCAATTCTTCAAGTACGTACTCTCTACTATATCATCTTAAGCTCTGGGAAGAGTAAGTTCAACTTAGCTCAATTGCTTCATAGCTTTTATCCCACCAAGTTCACATTCAGAGGTGGTGCTTGGCTGCATTACTGTCTCAGCTACCACTGAGCAGGAGTCCCAAAGATTTCTTACTTACTGCTCCTCAAGATGTCAGTGCTTCATTGGCAGCAAATGTGGATTCTCAAGCAATGGAATGCCAAAGAGACACCTGGACCTTTTGAACTCACAAAGTCATAGGCTCCATTCTCTTTTCCCAGTTCTTCTAAGCTCTTCCCAGAGTACTAAGAGAATGAGAGTGACTGAAACTGACAGGCCTTTATGAGTCACTATGTAGCTAATCTAAGAACCAATTACAGAATGTCTATACTCTAGTCTCTCCAAGGAACTTCCAATATACATCATCACAATTCTCCTAGAGATAGGTTTCTCAGCTTTTTCATGTGAAATAATGTCATCCCAGGATCTCTGTACATCTGTCATATATCTCCTATAAGAGCAAAAGTGGGTTCAATTACTCTTGGTATGTCATCACTCTAGTCAAGATAGATTATATGTCTTGTGATGACATCCTTCCTTTCAATATCTTCCATTCAATAAATGGAAATGAGCATGCTTTTTTTCTTTACTCCTGCCATAACAATTTAGTAAATATTCTTTATATTTGCCACTGGTTTAAATTTAAGTCAAAATATACTACAAAACCTATGGTAATCATTCAAAATGTACAAATAACAATGTGGTTATATTTTAATAAAATTACAAGCAAAATCTCCTAAAGTTTGGATCATATTATAATCCCTAAAACATACTTGTGGGTCTAGTTTATCACCCCTTTAGGAATAGTTGTGTCCCCCAAATTGCAATTATTACCATCAGATTTCTGGGGTACTCAATAGGAGTACTCTGTACTCCTAAAACTGTTTCTCAAAAATCTTAGAACATTATATTTTGAAGAGCAAAGGATCTAAGGTCACACCCAAGAATAACTTACCCAGCAAAGTTGAGTATCATCCTGAATGCAAAAAAAAAAAAAAATGGACATTTGATGAACTGAAAAACATATATGTAACAAAAAAAGATTCTAAAAAAGAAAATTAGGCCGGAAAAAGTAAAAAAGGAGCAATTACCTCATAAAAAAGGGTCATGAAAGGAAGCATTAGTACAGAGGAAACAGATGGGGATATATCTATATCTTTATATATATATATATATATATATATATATATATATATATATATATATATATATACACATGTATATGTAATTATCATTATTTTACATGCAACTGGGAAATAAGATATACAGGCACTAGGACATAGAGATCCACTGTTACCTCCTAGAAAGTCTGAGGGGGGATGGGGACAGATATAGGAGAGAGCAGATTGGGGGAAGGGATATTCAGTGGGATCAATGTTTTGGGGTGGTGGGGAGGGGAAAAATGGGGAGAAAATTTGCAACTCAAAATCTTGTGGAAATGAATGATATAAGCTAAAAATAAATATAAAATGTAATAAAAAAGTGAATGACAATAACAAAGAGAGAAAACCAAATCACCAGCATAAAAAATGAAAAGGGTGAATATAGCACTAATGAAGATGAAATTAAAACAATTATAAGGAGTTATTTTGCCCAATTATATGCCAACAAATTTAACAATTTAAGTGAAATGTAAGAATATTTACAAAAATACAAATTGCCTAGATGAGAAGAAGAGGAAATAGAATGCCTAGTATAATATCTCAATGATTTAGAAAAACATGGAAAGCCTTGCATAAAATAATTAAGAGTGAAATGAGCAGAACCAAGAAAGCATTGTATATAATAAAGTAATTTTGTTTTAAAAATGAGTTTGAGCAAATAAGTTATTTTGAATATTATACTCAAATTAAGTATAAAGCACATATGAAGAAAAACATTGTTTCCAAAGGATTGATGAATACAAGTTCGTATAAAACAAATTTACATAGCATACTTTTTTATTTCTAATGGTAGCTATCTCTAGTGATGAGGGGAAGGGAAGAAAAATAAGAAACAAGAAATTTACAAGATAATTCTTTTGTATATTTGAAAGGTATAGCAAGTTGTATATAGTAGATTTGCAGTTTCATATGAAATCATCTTTTTAATTGCAGTATGTTATAGAAATGCTTGTTTTATTCCATAAACTAAAAATAAATAAATAGTTTAAAAAGCCACCAACCAGTGAATTTACCTTCTGAGTCATTCAGTGGACATAATTGATTTGAAGCACAAGTATTAGCTAATGTAGCACAATAAAATCAATCATTATTTTCCATAAACCTGGAGCATTCTTTCCCACAAATACACATAGTGTCCATGGGAAGAGTGGGCATTAATTTAGAGAACATGGTCCATGACATGTACATAGCAAACACACAACTGAAACAACTCAAAACTTAAGTGAAGGAAATCTTGACGTACTTTTTTTTTTCGTAGTATCCTCTTATTGCTCTCTCATCGGAGCTCAGCATCTCTGTTGAGTAGGTTGTTTAGCCTGACTCTTTATCTCCTTATCTCCACAGCTCAACACTCAATGGCCAGGGCTAATTCTCTTATTGATCTAATATTCTTAGAGTCCAAAGATCACTCAATTTAAAGTTGCTTCTTGTTCCCCAGTCTATGTTTTTCTTTCTCTATCTTCATTCTTTTGGGGATTTGATATTTCCTAATACTGTCTTTTGGGCTGGCAAGCCTATCTTTTTAATGACCCCTGGGGACATTCAATCTTCAGCAAGCCAGGGTCAAACTCTCCTTCCAGTTCAGTCAGGAAAACAACTTCATATTTCATAAAGAGTTGTAGATATGTTTTTGCACTTCGTTTAATGGAACTTAGTTTGATAGATGTGACAGAAGTAAAGAAAAGAAAAATGCTCATTTTCTCTGATTATTTTAACTGACATAGGTGTTAGGAGTACAAACTGCATTAGTATTAATTTTTTTTGTGTCTTCACTTTCCCTTTCATTTTACAAACAGGTCCTGATCTAGGAATGTTGTAGATTTGCAGCTAAGTGGCCATTTGTGCTACTTGACTTTAATGAGATTTTTGTGCCGTTCAATAGACTTTTTCAGAGTCAAATTATAAATACTCATAGCATACCTGAGGGCTTTTAAGAATATGATATTGTAAGTCCAACTGTGACCTAAAGCAAATTTATTCTACTCAATTTCAAATCCCTGAAGGCACATGCTGTGAATATGCTAATGCTGCTATAGCAAGAATTGTACAATAGTGCTATGATACATTTTTGAGAGATATTAGGATTGTAACTTACCCATAAAGATATCTGATCTCTGAAAGACATTGGGTTATAGCTATAATAATCACTTTAATTATTACAGTTCATTCTAGCACAACTGTACATTTATTCTTCATTTGTCCTCAAACTAATTTGTTCTACATACAAATTAATTTAAAGTGCCATGTTTCAGTGGTATGGTTCATTAGGGGTATACATAATGTATGATGCAAGTATTCTAAACTTACAAAAATGCTCTTTAAGTGTAAAATTACTGCTACGAGAAATCAATTACATAATCAATCATATATTTTGTTTTGGACAACCAGAAATTAATTTAAGACATAAGAACTACACTTAAATTTATTGAACTTTCCTTTGTAAAAATGATTTTTTTTTACAAAAAGAAACAACCCATCCCTTCACTTCACCTTAGAAATAAGATCATAAATAGTAAGCATTTACTAAATATTTAGTGAATTTAGTTGAAATACTTCTAATGGGGAAAAAAAAATCTTGTCCCAATTTTTTTGGGTAAAGATCTGATATCCAAGGTATATAAGCAACTAAGAGAAATATAGAAGTCAACAAGTTATTTCCCATTAGATAAGTGGTCAAAGGATGTGAACAAAGAAAACTCAAAAGAAGATTTGCAAACTACTAATTATCATATAACACATTGCTCCAAATCTCTAATAATGATAGAAAAGCAATTCAAAGTAATTCCAGGAGTTTGATGGAGCTAGCTTGAACCTGTTTACTAGTCAATTATTAAATTTTTACTATGAGCATTTATACTGTAGAAACTGGCAGATGCTGCAAAACAGGACTGGATTTGTCATTTTCTCAATTATCTAGACATAAGAAAATGATGGATAAAATGTTAAAAATGCAGAAGATTGTCATGAATACTTTCTTTTTTCAGCAGAAAGCTGGTTTAAACTTTTATCAGCATACCACTGAAAACAACCTTGAGATTTCTCCTAACATCTTCATTAGAAAAAATGACAATAGATAAGAACAGACAATGTTGGAAGGCTTGTGAAAAGAAGTACATCCATTAAAGCTATTGTGAGGATCAAACGAGATAATAAATGTAAGATATTTTGTAAACATTAAAATAATATGTGAATGTTAACTCTAAGAAAGGAGGTACCAAAAATATTTATAGCCACTCTTTTTTGGCAGCTAAAAATTGGAAATCAAAGAAATGTCCATCAATTGGGGAATGGTTCAACAATCTCTGGCATATGATTGTAATGGAATATTATTGTGCCATAAAAAATGACAAACAGGATGATTTCACAAAAAACTGCAAAGACATGAACTGATGCATTGTAAATCTAACAGGACCAGGAGAATATTGTATACAGTAATATCAATATTATTATTATTATTATTTTGCTTTTTGGAGGGCAATTGGGGTTAAGTAACTTGCCCAAGGTCACACAACTAGGTTTTTGTTTGTGTGCATTAAGTGTCTGAGGCCGCATCCGAACTCAGGTCCTTCTGATGCCAGGGCCAGCGCTCTACTCACTGCGCCACCTAGCCACACCATATCAATATTATTTAATGAAGAATTATGAATGACTTAGCTATTCTCAGCAATACAATGATCTAAAGCAATCCTAAAGGACTAATGATGAAGCATACTAACAGCTTCTAGAGAAAGAGCTGATATTGATTGAATACTGATTGAAACATGCTATTTTAAATTTTCTTTCTTTCATCTTTTCTTTTTGTTTATTTTTCGTATACAATATGATGAATATGGAAATTTTTTACATAATTGCATGTGTATAACCTATAACTGATTGCTTACCATCTTGAGGAGGAAGAAAGGGAGGGAAGAATAGAATTTGGAACTCAGCACTTTAAATAAAATATGTGAAAAAAAATTAGGAGAAAAAGACTGTGAGTCAGTACCAGGAATGAAAAGGAGAAACCAAGGTACTTTGGTACCTGTTTTGGTCATAATACATCTGAAGTATTATATCCATATCTTCATGCCACATATTAGGAAAGGCATTGACAAGCCGGACAAGGACTGGAGACCATGTGATAGTCATACTGGTTGAATGAATAACAATATTTAGGTTAGAGAAATTTTAAGAGGGAGATAATAGCAATTTTAAATTTTATTTGAAGGGCTATCAAGTGGAGGAAGATTTTAATTTGCCTTGTTTTGCCCCAGAGTCAAGAATTAGAAGCAATCTGTAGAAGTTGCAGAGGCTGACTTAAATTCTGTGTAAATAAATCCTTTAAAGAAATGTCAGGATTATCTACCTTGCATTCATATAATACATACTCTGTGCCAGTCACTATGTTAAGCACATTACAAATATTATCTCATTTGATCTTCACAACAACTCTGGAAGAGAGGTGCTATTATTAGCCCCACTTTAGAATTGAGGAAATGGAGGTAAATAGAAACTTAAGTGAATAACTTAGGGTCACACAGCTAGTGTCATATACTAGTTTTGACCTCATGTCTTTACCTAAGCTGTCTTATCACTTCTCCTCCCATGTTTGGAGGCAATCAAAGGTTGATCTAGTTTTGGTATTTCCTCACTAATTATTAAAGTTAAAGTATATTGTCCTTTGACTAGTTTATTTGTGAAATAAATCGGAGAATCTACTTTTTGCATAAGCTTTCACTCATCTTTCTAGATATATCAAATTCCTCAATTTCCTAGACTGAAAAAAACAACAAGGATTATTGACTGAATGCTTAACAGTATGTGTGCACCCCAAAAAATGTGTGCAACAGGAACCCTTACCCAAATAATATTCAGAGGTTTCTCAAGGTAGGAAGCAGAAAAGAGTGGTTCAATACAATCTCAAGTAAGGGCCACCCTTCTGACAAATGGTCAGGGAAGAGAAGCAATTTACAAAAGGAAATGGTGAAGTTATAAAGCCTTAATGCAGAATACTCCCCAACCCCCCCCACCCTTTTCTTCCATTGGCTGGAAGTTAGGTGTACAATCTAAGCACAGCAATCTACCTCAAGTACTGGAACACATAATATACATTTGAGAAAGCACTTCTGTCCTTATTTGGCATATCTTGTGCTGAGGTGGCACTGGGGAGGGTCTCCATTGCTCTAAGTCCCAGATTCATGCAAAGTAAGGTGACTTCTAAACTTTGGCCTAGTGGATGCTGAAGTCATTCTAGATTTGATTTTTCAGAATGGGGAAACTTCACTGCAAATTATCCCTCACAAGTGTAACAAAGAATAGAACATATATACGTATGTATGTATGTGCACATATGCAACACATACATTTATATACACATATGTATACATTTGCTGATGAGTTCAGGGTGTTCCCCAAGGATGCTTGGGTGCCACCAGAAATGATGGAATATAGATGAGTGGATCCTAATGTCCTGAAAGAAATTCATTGGAACAGTTATCCAAATTAAAGAAAGGCATTTATTGGGGGTGACATACTCAAGTGGGCCATACTCTTGTGGAAAGACAGAGCATAGGTTGTGGACCCTGCTCCCCAAAGGGAGTCAGAGCAGGCCTTGCTTCCTATAGGAGGCAAAGCAATTGGCCAAGGTTAAAGGTTTGTTTAAATACTATTTTATGGAATGGGGAAAGGGGGGCAAGAGAATGGGAGGAGGGGCAAGCACAGCTCTGGAATGCCTGAATCATCAGGTAATTCTGATAAGCAAAGGGAACAGGAAAGGCAGAGTTGTTTTCGAATGTCAGGTAAAGGGACTTTGTGAAAGCACATAGGAAAGTTCAAGGTAGGGGGCTTCAATGAATAGTCTTCTTTGATCACTTTTCTGGCTGGTCACCTCACATCCTGCTAGCTCCATTTGTCTGGAGCACTCCTGTCAGCCTCACCTCATCATTAACATTATATCTCCTTTGAGAAAGGTATCTCCTTTCAGCTCTGTTTACTTCACTGATAGGTTTCAAAGTGTCTCTATTTTGAATAATAGGGCTCAGCTTTACTTTCTAAGAAAACTAGTTACTATCCCTTCTCACTACTTTGTACTGATTTTTCTTCTCCACAACCTTTAGTGAGCTTCATCAGTGAGAAATGAGACACTGTGAAGTTAAGGCTGGCAAAGTAGATTTATAAGCATATCAAACAGATTAATCCACAAGAGGAAATCAGCTCTTTTAGTGACATTTCCAAAGTGAAAGGCTTTGTCAGGGTATGAGCAAATTGGGAGTTGGGTGGGGTATGATACCTTCTTTCCCAAAAGAGATTTTTTTTTCCCACAGCTAGCTCTAGTCTTATGCAAATGATTTGACACAAAAGCTGAGAGATTTCTTTGGCTTTCTCACCTTAGAATATTTCAACACCTTTCTGGGTAAATAAATTTACATAATAACAACTCACATTTATATAGGAAACTCTTCCCTCAGAAGAACCTGGCAATGTTAAGTATTTTACAGATGATGCAAATAAAGCTCAAAAGAGTTTAAATCACTTACCTAGGATTATGCCAATAACAAGTGACAGAGCTAAGATGTGAAACCAGGTCTCCAGACTACATAATTAGGCCTTGCCCTTTTTTCATAATGCCATACTGCTTCATAATTAGTATTTAAATCAAGACTATAAGTAAAGGAATCAGGAAAAGAGGGAGAACTGAGAGTCAATCTATAAGCATTTTTTAAGCTCTTAATACATGCCAGTGTTGTAGTAAGCATTGGGGACAAAAAAAGGACAAAAACAGTATATTGCCTAAAAGTTCTTACATTGTAAAGGAGACTACAATTAAATAAGCAGGTATCAAAAATATATGCATAGAGTAATTGGAGGGCAATCTTTGAGTGGAAAGCAAAGGCATTAGTAGCTGGAGAGATCTAATACACCTCTTGTAGGAGGTGAAATTTCAGCTGAATTTTGAGAGACAGATGAACAAACAAACAAAAAAATCAGGAAAACTAAGGAGTAGAAGTGACTTGTAAAACATTCAAGACCTAAGGGACAGCCAGAGCTCAGGACAACTAAGCTAAGTGATGAGAGATGGAGTATCACATGTAAGCAAGTTTGCTAGCATTGTTGGACCCAGCTCCACTCTGCCCTTTCCCCCATTGATTTTTCACTTTGCCCTTCCTGAATGTCAGACACAAATCCACTCACCCTTTCCTTGATTTGTAAAACAGGCAGCCCAACATTTCCTTCATTGATTTGTAAAACAGAGAACTCCACCTTGCATAATCTGTAAACAGGCAGAACCCCCACCCCTTGCTTACCCTTGATTAATCTGTGGGTGGGAGTCCCAGCCTAGGGTTTCCTGCAGGAGAGAAATTCAAATGTATACTGACCAATCACTAATTGTAGTTTCAAGTATACACTGACCAATCATTGGAGTTTCAGCTTACATCACTGTAATTTCAGCTTAAGTAACCTGGCTATGGAACCTCTATAAAACTGGCACACTGTCTGTGCCAAAGTGCTGTCTGATTTGGGTGACCATGTACCCCAGCAGTCCCATGGTGCTCCGTGGTAATAAAATCCACTTTTTAAATTTAATCTTGGGGATCTTCTGTCTCGCTTTTATTAAGGTACTGTAACAGCATAACCCCCAACACTTTGAAGGCACACTGTCCTCTGTCTCTGGGCACAGTGGAAATGCTTAGTAAATTTTCTACACAGTCTAGGTCTCACTGAATTCCTGCCTAAATGTGACACAGTTGCCTGATGAAGCCTCCTCTCAATCAAAGCTAGGCTGAATCCCTAGGGTTTTTCATCCTTGATACATCAGGGCTGGCTGACCGCAAAACCTGGAATGAATTCCAACCCCCAGACTGCTGAACTCTTAGAGACTTACTCTCCTGATCTTTTGAAGACACAAAGTCTGGGCTTCCTGATTAATCTCTCACAAATTGCTTGGCAAAGTACCCAGACCCCTTCTCAGGAGGCCACTGGTCTGTCTCAGTCTCAGAGAGACAGGGTATAGTTATAAAAAGGAAAGCTTCATAAGGACTCCCCTTACAACATTGTTACTCATCAGTAAAACTAAGAGAAGTGATTCCTCAAGAAAGCAAATGAAGAGAATGATTGAAGTTTGGCCAACAGATTCTTTCTTTTAAGGTACCCCATACATCCACCTACAAAGCCAAGTGAAAAGGGTTCATTTAACCACATGCATAGCAGACCAGAAGTAGTTGCAGCATGTCCGTGCACTCTCCAAAATCTCTCTAAGATAATTCCATTAGATGTCATCATATCTTTCCTGGAAGCAGTCACTCTAGCCTCTTCCACATGGGCATTAGTATCAGAGTCACTCTGAACATATAGGACTTCTCTATATAATCTTCTCTAATGCCCCCACACTGTAATGAGACAATTGTGGTACAGTGGAAGTCTAAACAACAACAGCATATACCTCTCCTCCTCTCCATATACACACACAGTCTTTCTCTGGGATTGGCCCTCTCCTCCTCTCCACATACACACAGAGTCTTTCTCTGGGATTGGCCCTCTCATTCCAACCTGCCCTCATGCCAGTTCCCAGAGATGGATCTCTACCAAATAGACATTTCATCTCTCTCTGAGTCCTCAGAGTAACACTTTTGAAGGGAAATACACTCTTCCCTACTCACCACTCTAACTCTGGAGACTCCATTCACAATGTTTTCTACCTACACATCCAGTCACTTTTAGATCTTCCCACTAATCCACTCAAAACTTATGACATAGAGGAGATTCTCACAGAAACCTCTCAAGGAAAAACTTGGGAGGAAAACTCAATTTACTTATTATCACTATACTGAAACACTATACTTCGGTGTTATTTGACCATAATCTTTGTCTCTTTTCTACTTGGGCATAGCCATTTGTAATGGAAATGCAGATTTGAAGATCTTCCCTGCCCCTAAGTCCTTTGATTGGCTTAAGGGACTTTGATTGGCTTAACAGACTCTGAAAACCTTCCTTGATTTGAAAATATACTCTGCCTCCTAATAGGCTGAATGTAGTCACATGGAGCCTGTGGTAGGAGGCTTGGTTTTTATGAATGACCACACCTTGATGCTGTGTGATTGGGCACTGGGTCAAGAGGGTGGTTACATTCTCTGAGCCAGGAGAAGGCTATATAAAGCCTGATGGGAGGCTTTGCTTTGGGGCTCACTTTGAGAAGTGTTGTGTGATTTGACCAGATAAGAGTCTGGGAAGCTGTTGTTGAGAGCCCCCCTGCTTTGCAAACCCAGATGTTGATGCTTCCCTCTCTGGTAACTGTGATTTGGTATTGATAATGGTTGGACAGTTCGGAAGCCTGTCTGTTTGATCTGTCAGTATACTCTGAAGTTCGGGGTGCTGACTTTTTTCCCCTGAACTAGGTAAAATATGTTTGATTGATTAAAGTGAGCTTGTTAATTGGTTTTGAGTTGCTTTCCTTTACAAAAGCAGATCTAAGAACCTGTGTTGGCAGCCACTCGGGATGTTGGGATGCTTGCTGCTACACCATTATAAGCACTTTTCTATTAACCACACCTTTAAACAAAGTATTATTTTTTATTAAAAATTAATTTTTTTTTCAAAGAGAGATCTGTCTTCTCTCCCTTCTTCTACCCTCCCCATCACTATTGAGAAAGAAAGAAAGTAAGCATGTATAGTCAAGCAGAACACATTCCCACATTGGCTATTTCTCCCCATCCCTAAAGTCTTAGTTTGCTTTCTGAGTACATCACCACTCTATCAGGAGTGGAGTAACATGTATCATCATGAGTATTCTAGTCATTATGTTGATTAGAGTTCCTAAGTCTTTCAAAGTTGCTTGTCTTTACAATAATATTATTACTGTATAAATTGTTCTTCTGCTTCTGTTCACTTCATTCTCTGTCACATCACACACGTCTCTCTACGTTTCTCTTTAGCTAGAACCTTTACAATATCTTTCAACATAACAGTATCACAGTGCATGCATATACTGCAACCCATTGTCTAATTGATGGAAACCACCATAGTTTCCAATTCTTTGTCATCAGAGACACACACATGTATGAAATGGACATATATAGTATGTGCATGTGTGTACACACATGTGCTCGTGTGTGTGTGCATGTCTGTATCTTTTACCTCTTTCTTTAGTCTCTTTGCTGTGTAGTCCTAGTAGTAGTCTTGCTGGATCAAAAGGCATGTATAGTTTAATAGAACTTAGTATATACTTTAATAGTTCAAAATGTTTTCCTGAATGGCTGGACCAGTTAACAGTTCCACCAAAAGGCATTAATGTACCTTTTTTCCTACAGAATATCCAGCATTTGTCATGTACCTATGACAAATGCCTATATTTTTTGTTCTTATATATTTGCATCAGTTTCCAATATCTTGAATATCAGACATTTATGGGAGAAAATTTCTGCAATGATTTTTTTCAATTAACTTTCTAATTCTAGTTACATTGATTTTGTCTATGCAAAATTTTTCAATTTAAATCAAGAAATCTATTTTACCTCTTTTGATCCTCTATTCCTTGTTTGATCAAGAATGCTTCCCATGGCGATGGCTAGGTGGCACAGTGAATGGGTGGTGGAGTCAGGAGGAACTGCATTCAAATCTGACCCCAGACACTTAACACTAGCCACATGACCTTGGGCAAGTCACTTAACCCCAATTGCCCTACCCCTCCAAAAAAAAAGGCAAAAAAATACAAATAAATAAAAATAAAAGAATGCTTCCCATATCTGTAATTGTTGAAGCTGACTAAACTCCAACCCACTTTGCTAATGCCTCCTAGAAATACTAAGAAAGCATTTTCAAATTTTCCTTGTCTAAAATATATTTTAGACCACTTTATTTTAGGAAACCAAATAAAATGTTAAGAAAGATAATTAAGATTATATATCCATTTAAAACTTGCTAAAGCATATGGTTTGAAATATTGCTCAAGACCTAATTTTTGCCAGATTACTTTTGCAACTTTTGACCAAATAGCAGGTCCTTAACCTTGCAAACGGAGTCCTCAGTTTTATTAAATGGGATGCTACTATTTCTTTTGCTTCTGGGTCTTGTTGCATGCCTAATTTATTTAACTAATCAACCTTTAAATAAGTAAAAATAATTTTCATGATTACTGTTTTGTAATATCTTTTGAAATTTGGTATTTTAGGCTCCCCCCCCCCATTTTCTTTTCATCATTTCTCTTGAGATCTCTTGTCCTTTCTTGCTCCAGATGTATATATTTTTTCTATTTCTATAAAGGACATTTTCGGTGATTTGATTAGATTGGGCACTGGAGTCATAAATTAAGTTAGATATCATTCTCATTTTTATGATGCTGAAATGGACCAACATGAGCAACAGATAGACATCTGTTAACTATTTAGATCTTATTTTAGATTTTTTTTTTTTTTTGCTTTTTGGAGGGCACTTGGGGTTAAGTAACTTGCCCAAGGTCACACAGCTAGGTTTTTTGTTTGTGTGTGTTAAGTGTCTGGGCCGGATCTAAACTCAGGTCCTTCTGACTCCAGGGCGGGTGCTCTACTCACTGTGCCATCTAGCTGCCCCTTATTTTAGATTTTTAAAGAGTGTTTTGGTAGACTACTAGAAATTATAAATATTCTTAGTTATGTTTAATGGAATTTATATTTCACTTTCTTCCTGATGTTTTTTTTCTAGTAATATACAAAATCTTATGGATTTGAAGATGTGCTTTCTACACAGTTGCTTTGCTGAAGTTATTGTTTCAATTGTTTTTAAAAATTTCATTCTCTAGGGTTCTATAAGTAAACCATCAGATCATCTGTTGCATTGTATTCTGGATACAATAAACAGCCATAATTTTATACTCTTGAGAATAGTATACTCTAGCTATACTCCATACTCCTTTTTGAAAATTGTATGCTGTATATGCCAATATCAGCCCACAAATTTCCTCCATCATCATAGCAAAACCCATCTCACCTTCCAAAAGCCCCAGTAAGTTGCTGAGAGATTTCTTTATAGGTGCCAAAGAACATGGGGAAGTGGCTGCTAATATCATTGCCAAGAGCTAGGGTGACAGTCTTGGCAGAAAATATTAATTTTGAATAGTCCACATAGACTTTTAAACTATGCAAGTAAAGTCACAAATATTTTAATAGCATATAACTAAGAATTTTTTCATATTAGCAATCAAATCAGATAATTTCTCCATCACCTGATTTTCTTGTTCATAACAAAAAGTCCACTTATCTCCCCCCTTTATTACTAATCATCATGGTCAATACACATACACATACAAACTTCACACACACAAACAATGTGGGCAATTCATCAGTCACAGGATACACAAATACTTTGGACAGATGATTGTAATTTATTCAAAACAACCTCCATCTTTAGGATAGACCCACAGCAGATATAATTTTCTTTCTTTTTTTTTTTTTGTAATTCCTGAAAGGTAAGCGCATATTTTTATGCTTTTGGGTGAAATGGCATTCATCTCTTTCAACTTACACAAATTAATGGGAGAAACTTTTAACAAGATTAGTACCTATGCAAATAGAATATATTCTAATTAACTAAAAATGTATTACCCATATTCTAGGGATAATAACAGTGCAATTCCCATGAATCAATGAGTTCTTCAGTCACGAGTTTTACCAAACCAGCCTAATGTTTTGGCAAGATACTTGAAAGGACTGAATAAAAATTTATTAATGAAGCTGGGATAACTTTTCCCCCTTTTCTCCCTGGCTTAAAAAGGGGGATATTGTTTGCACACTGAACACATAGATTTTATAGTTTAATGTGGTAATGAATATGTTTGCCAAGAATCACAGTTTTTAATGAGACTTTAGTGAAAACACTGCTGTCTTAACTGTCTTTCTTTTCTTTCCTTCTTCAAGAAAATTTTTCTGCAGTAAAATTGTCTCATTAGTTTGAATATAGCAAATGAATTTTGATAAAGCACAAATAGTTCATTGACCAGAAAGCATACCTTGTCATTTTACTTCTGATGCTATAAAATGAATATTGGGATGAACTTAAATAAGCTATAACTGATGTTTAACTCACAAAGCCTATATAAATGATAAAACACAAAGTCCATAAGCTCTACACAGTAAGTTAATTTAATATATTTGAAGTAACACACTGTGATGAAAACATAGATTCAGGTTTTTAAAGTGTTAGCTTTGCAAAACTTTGACAGTAGAAAAGAATTAAGAATAACTCGGAAGGATTTGGCACATTGTTAGCAATGGGCTTACTCCTGTTCTTAGGACATATATATATATATGTATGTATGTATGTACTGATATGTATACGTATACAAACACATACACATATAAAATCCATCTGAAAATTTTCAAACTAGGAGCAGCTAGGTGGCACAATGAATAGACCACCAGCCCCGGAGTCAGGAGTACTTGAGTTAAAATCCAGCCTTGGACACCTAACACTTACTAGCCATGTGACCTTGGGCAAGTGACTGAATCCCAATGGCCCTGCCTTCTCTCCTCCAAAAAAAAAAAAAGACAAAAAATGGGTTAAAAAATTTCAAACTAATATTTGGAAAAGTTGCTCTTCATACTCAATATCTAAAGAAATCTTAAGTAGTTTTCATTCATTCTAAAATATCACAAAATTAATTAAGAATTCTTTTCAAGATGAAATTGATTATAAATTATGGAAGCAGATTATTAAGTAATATTTTTCTTACAATGTCTTTGTGTGAAATTTTTCATAAATAAAATAAAACAAGTGAGTGCCATTTTCTATAAAGGTTACCTTTTGTAATGACAAGCAAAACAGGTATTCAAGTGCCTTTGAGCCCTGCCTGTGATTATATCAAGTCTTTGTTGGAAACAGAATACATTGTATTGCCTTTAATAGGCCTAAGGGAGTTTGGAGAATTTCCCCACCCTTAACAGATCTAATATCATCATGTGGAGCTGGAGATGGGAGGAACTTGCTGAAAGAGCAGAACAGGAAGGAGCACAGCAGATAAAAGCTTGAGTATGAGCTAGGACCAAGCAGAACTGAGAGGGAGAATGCTTGTGATTTTGGCACTCTGTAGCACTCTGTCCGTTGGTCTGTCAGACAAAAGCCTTGTCTGTTGTTTTTAGACAGAAATTCCAAGCAAGGACTTTACTGTTGATCCAGAAACCCTGAGAGAGGACTTTATTGCCATTTATAGAAGTCCTTAAAAAGTATTTTTATTGCTGTTTACAACTCCTGGGACTTTATGGTTGATTTGTGTTTGATTTCTCAGACAGAAACTTTGTCTGTTAGTTTGTGTTACTTTGTCAGACAGAAAGTGAATTGAGATGATGGTGCTGGCAATGTTTGTTAATATTGTTGTAATTCTGCTAAGCTTAATGTGTGTTAATATTTTTGTGGCTCTGTTAAACTTTGTCTTCCCAGAGAAAGAAACTGCAAAGGGCTTGGAGTCAACCATGAGCTGTGATAGGAGAGCTGTCCACTTGTGAATCCAGGCAACAGTGGGGTAAATCCAGGCAAGAACAGGGAGTTTGGAAGAGGAACCATGGAATTTGGAAATCATTTTCAAGTTAAGATGAAAGGACCTTTACTTGAATACTCAGTGCTGTCTAATGATTGTAACTTACTTGTGACCTAGGGGTGGTTGGCCTTTGTCCTTTCTACTACCCCTTAAGGATGATTGACTTAAGTATGCTTACTCCTTAGGGATGATTAGCTTAAGAATGATTGGAAGCTAGGCTCTACTTAAGGATGAAAGGAAACTTCAATTGGTACTCAATACTAATTGATGAGATTGTGACTTACTGAATGATATGTTTTTATTTTAAATTATTTATTCATTTATTTTTTTGGGGGGGGGAGTAGGGCAATTGGGGTTAAGTGACTTGCCCAAGGTCACAAACTAGTAACTGTTAAGTGCCTGAGGCCAGATTTGAACTCTGGTCCTCCTGACTCCACAGCCAGCCACAATTTCTGCTAAGGACTCTTGTTGGGGACTGCCAGGGAACAGAATTGCGGGGGGCCGGAGCTGTTGTGAGCACGCTTCCTGGACGCTGAGCAGTTGCTGTGAGTGGGGAGAGAAGTACCTTTGCCTGAGGTAGCCTGTTCTGTTTTGAAGGCTTAAGAATGTGGTTGTTTACTACGTTAACTACTTGTGCCAATTTCATAACTACCCTGATGGCTTTAACTTTCTGGTTTTGGGACTCAGTTATTTGGTATTTTAATAAATTCTCTGGCTTTATCCCCCATATAGAGAGACTGATATATTTTGTGATTAATAACCACATAAGCCTATTTATAATTGCCATAGGCATAGTGAATATTGCATTGTTAATACATTTGGCTGTAATACATTCACTGTACCACCTAGCTGCCCCTGAATGATATGTTTTGTTTAAGACTATGTGGCCACATTAGTAATAACTTGTTATGTTATATTGGTATAAATGTTTTGTTTTAATTTATTGCTGAATAAATAGGGAGTTTGATATACTATGTGGTCAGAACCTTAAAGCTATTCACCACAGCAACAGTTAGATATTCACCTCAGGAGAACTGCTTATGATTGGCTTTATGCCATTTAGTTAATTTTATTTTATCTATCTTTCTATCTATCTATCTATCACATAAGAGGAATATTAGTTGCCACAAATCATTTTGGTTTTGCCCTGTTGGAATACCCTCCCCCCCAATACCTAACCACTAGGGGTTAAAAATTCTTTTAGTAAAGTCAGTCTTAATTTTGTTATGTCAACTATGAAACAGAAAGCTTGAATACCATTAAAATAATGAGTCACAGAATGGTCACACATAGACCGCTGAGACTTTAGTTTCTCTGAAAACCTGGAAAGTACTGAGTTCAGATGAGATACATAATTATTGACTCAAACTGTCAAAGTAAAGCACTTTAACAGTTGCTTCTTTCTTGCAAGCTTGATCTCATCTTTCTTACCAAAAGATAATGAATTTTACTATGACCTTCAAAATGTAGATTAATTATGTGTTTAAATAAAAGTTTATTGATTTATAGCATTACAATGTCATATTAGTAAAAACCAAATTTATACACATTTATGTAGTTACCATTTGGGGCTTATTTATCTAACAATTCCTTGCACAGACATTTTGGATTAGCAGAGGATGATTATTTCTTCCAATAAAGTTGTAGTAGTAACCCTGTGGAATTGTGGCTTCTAATACTCACAAACCCTCCATCTGAAATGACCATCCAAATATCAATTAATCAGTTGATTTCTATTACTTTTTACAAAGAGATGTTTATTGAGAATTTATAGCAAAATCAAAAGTTGTAAAACATTCCTCACTTCAGGGGCACATTTTCCTGTCTTCATACACTTGGATTCTGGGGAAAGTGGGTTCAAACTTTAAGCACAAATTTATAGAAATACACATCACAAATAGAGAATATATGGGGTTGAAAAGTTTCTCATCAATTCTGCCTCTAGGGGTCCTTTTCTTCCCTTGTAGAGTCCCAAACAATTTATTTCTTGGTGTGACATTACCAGTGAGTGTTTCCCCTTTCCTCAATAGGGGTTGTTCACTACAAGATATGGTATCTTGGTGGATGGATCAGTTCATTTAAAGGCTGGGACAGGCAGGTCATTCCTCAGGATTGGCTCCATACTGGATGCATCTACTACAGCTACTTGCTACCAACTCTTATTTCTGAGGGGACTTCTGCTGGTTCTTCTTACCAACCATACCACAAGGTTCTAACCTGGTCCATTTCATCTCTGGATACTAATTTACCTAAGAGTAGTAAAGGATAAACACAAAAGAAAATAGTCATGTGTTTAGGGACACATTAAAACTAGGTGGGGAAATAAGGTAGCTGTAATTACTATCCCTTCCCCTACTCAAGAGACTCACAGCAGTTCTTTCTCACTTGACAGCCTACAAGGAAGAAAGGGAGAGATTATCCTTTTGAATCATGAGTATGTAGACTATTCTATCTCCTCAGTCAATTAAAGTTTCTCCATCACTTTGGCCAAAATTAGGTTGAACAAACTTCTATGTGTTAAATGAAAATCAAGAAGGGAGTATTTCTCATGCTCTTTATGACCTACTAGAAAATGAAAATTTCTGCATACTCTAAGAACTGGTCAGTCCCTCATTATGATTCTTAGAAAACAATATATTGCTCGAGTCAAAAGAGTAGGACAAAATGTATAAGGGGTGTTAAGATCTCATTATTAATTTGACGATCAACCTGTTCATCCTGAGAAAAACATAACATTTATATTTAATTATTCCTGCAAAGTCTTTGACTTATTTTCTCACTCATGGCTTAGTTAGGTACTACAAATAAGTAAGCAAAGTCAGAGTGCTAGAATGTTTACATTCCATATGGGAAACAGCTCTCTATTTAGGAAAAAAAAACTTTTTTTTTCACAAAATAATGTTAAATTTGATATAAAATACATGGTCAGTTAAAGCCAACTATGCTTCTTGCTTCTCCCATGTTAACTGACTGAATGATTCTGAGTATAATGGATTATGATTTTTAAGTCAAAGAGAGGATTGCACCAAATGTCATTTTAATTTGTTGGTGTACATGGAAGGATGTCATAAAATCATATAGCTCCACTGAATGATATCGTATCATTTGAAATTTTATCAGCATAAAATTCTTAATGTGCATTAAGGAAGGAAAGAGACTAGGTTTTGAGCTTTAATTTAAGGTCAAATAGAATGGATCAAGGTAATACTTATAAATACCTATCTTCACCAACCAAGGCATACTGAACATAAAACTCTTAAGGATAAAGTTGAACTTGTGTAAGTAAAAAGCCTGGCCTGCCAAAGACAAAGTATAATGGATGAAAAAAATTTAGATTAGTTAGTCCCTATGCATTACCAATTTCAACACATAATTTTGACATGGTAAAATAGACATAGATGTGTTTAAATAAAACCTTGCATAATTTTAACAGGATGCAGGTCTTATTATCCAAAGGCAAATATGACAAGATTAATACTTCATCAAAAATGAAAAAAATTGATAGATTTTATTAAAGTAGGTTAAGAATGTGAAGAAATACTTAAAAAAACCCAAAAACTTCACTTCCTGAATAAAAAAAAAAAAAACCAAACCAAATTGACAATAGGTAGATGTTACTGGTTTGGTGAATGCAATGGAAGGCGTTTAGTTCTGCACAGAAATTATAGTGTGGCTAAGATCCAAGACCGGAATCAACAGTTACTCCATTGGAAACATCCAAATGACCTTTTCCTCTAATACATCAATACATCAACAAAGAGGCATCACATACATAGTTAAGTCATGAAAATTTGTTCATTCTACTTAGGAGTTTATGATAGTCATTCAGAATTAGGTCATTGCCATTAGCAATTTGAAAAGTTGATCAACTAGTCTCTATTAAGTGCCTGCTATGTATCTGGCATTGTTCTAAGTGCTATATTTTTCAAGTTATTCAATGAAGTGGTAGAAAAGGTACAGAATGTAGCACTTTTGGGCATTGTCAAAGAGATATGGACCTTGGAAATAAATAACTGTTAGTACAGAGGAAATCCTCCAATATTTTCTTGCTTAATTCCCAGGAGGATTTTGTCATAACCTGGTGACTAATGAAATCGGGATGATGTGTTTCATAGACTTGTCTTGCTACCTACCACTGTAAGAAATATTGGGCATCAAAAGTCCAGAAGCTAGGAGTGAGCTTGAGATGTATAAACCCTGGAATGTAGTCACCATGTTGATTCAAGAAAATTGTAAGCTAGCATCCCTGAACTGCAGAAGTATAAGGTTTGTCTGGGAGGATCCTGTTTGGATAAAAACCTGTCCAAAGGGCAAGACCCAATGAAATTATTCCCCATTTACCTTGTTTATTTTCCTCCCCTTTCTCCTGAGAGATTATGCTTCAAGCTTCCTTGGAATGGGGAAAGAGATTTTGAAGCTGGGATATATTTTGCTATCAATTTGCTGCCTGGATAATTTGAGATGAAAGAAAGAATTATTGATTCATTTTGATAACTTTCTAGAGAATAGAAATAAATTAATTATACTAGAATATCTCTAGGCCAGAAGTTTTTATTATCCCCTCCCCTTTTTAAGTAGAAGTCTGGTAAAGACTATGAACTCCTCTGAATTTTTTTAAATGCACAAAACAAAATGTATAAGATGGAAACCATTTATATTGAAATAAAGACACATTTTTCTTATCCCAATTTACAGATGACCTGAAATCCAACCACATATCCCCAGATTCAGTTGAGAACACCATCTCAATGAATGAGAAACAGTGTCAGCAGTGATCTGACTGTGTAGACTTGTCCTGAAATTTGAGCTCTGCTATTTTCCCCAGACTGGGTTGGAGAAGAAAGCACTTTCAATAGAGGAGAAGCCCAAGGAGTTGGTAAAAAGAAAGTCAAGACCAAGGGGAAGAGGTGATCAACTCCCCCAAAAGCAAGGCACCAGAACCACTGTACCACTGTTAGAAACATCAATACAAGAAAAGTTTACTATCCTTTGTAGACTAACATATGATAAATCCCTGTACCACAAATACAAATATCCCACATATCCTCAAGAATACAGTAAAAAACTACTACAATCAACACTGCATGATAGGCAAAACTTTCTTTGAATGGCCCAGACATAAAATTGATTCACAAATTTAAGGACAACAGATATTGCCATATACCTCAGAATCTCCAAATGACATAGAAGGCAAATCTTTCAAAATGTAGAAACCTAACAGAAGAAATTAAAGCTGTGAGCTTTTAGTAGGTTGATGTCATCATTAAGGTCTTGCTACTGGAGTTGTTTGTCCCAATGTTGTTTTCAGTCAATCTATAGAAGGTGAGCTCACATTCCAAAATTTTTATCAAATTAAAAAAAGTAGTCATATCTGCCAGTGCAACAGCTCACACAATACTAAATATACAATAAGAAGAAGAATAGGAATTTGTCCTTGAATCATTTCTATTTGAACCTTATTAAAAAAAGATGAAAAGAATGAGATTACTATGATACTAAAAAATAAAAAAAGAAATTCAGGTTTTCTTCATTATTTTACTTACATAACCTAATTTTGATCATCACAACAATCCTGTATAGTAAATGCTACCATGATTATTATTCCATTTCAAAGGAGAGTTGTAGGAAGTTAAGCTGCTTGCCTAGGGTTTCATGGCTAGTAATCCAAGGAAGGATTTTTACTTACTTTCTTACTACAGGTCTTTCTTACTACAAGACCAATTGCCCTACTAATCTCGAGTTGATGCTACTACATAGAAAGAATGTCTTTCTTTTACAAATGAGGAAACTGAAGCTCAGAGAGATTAAGTGATTTGCTCAAAGTTTGAAATTTATTACATCCTAAGGTCTCTTCTTTCTCTCCTTCAGGTAGGAACTTGAGCAAGCTTATAAATAATTATAATGTTTACCCATTTTCTTTGCCCCAAGGTTTTGTCTTTAAAAAGTAACACCAAAATAGGTAAGAAGATTTTTGTTTCTTCAGGGTCTTGGCAGATGAAAAAATTGCATTACCCTCTTCATATTCTCTACTTCATTTTCACTGTATTTATCATTCCTATCATCAGTCAAGATATAAAACAAGTATTTTAATTATTATTTTATTTATTGAACATGTATTATGCTCCATCCTTACTTCAAAAATAATTCAAATATTTTCTATATCTCTGAATCTTGTGAAATAAATGTACATTTCTTTTATTTAGGAACATAAAGTCTGATATTGCTGTGAGATCACTGGACTAGGAGGGAGAAGGTATACTCACATCTGCTATGATACTTATTAACTGGGTGACTATCTCTTAAATTCTCTAAGACACTGGTTTCTTATCTGCCAGATGCAAATTATACTTCCTTACATAAAAGGTTATTTGAGAATGAAGGTGGTGATAGACTCTCTGAAATCTGCTCTGGTCAGACAATATCTGGAGTGTGGTGTTGAGATCTTGGAGGAACAGTTGGGAAACAAGAGTGCACTTCAGGTACCTCAAACTGATTCAAAGGAGTTGACTGCTAAATTTTCAGAGTGATCATTTACACCTCAGAAATCAGTAAGTACTAGCCTTGAATTAATGAAGAACATGTCTATGCTGATTAAAATCCAAAGTTTTGTGGGGTTTTTTTTTGAGAGTCAGTTGTTAAACATTTACAATAACAACTCTAGAAATGACTTTGAAAAGCTTGAGAGCATTCAGGGATGTTTACCAAGGTGATAAACAGGTCTTAATATTATTCCAGAGGGACAAGAGTTAAAAGAACTAACTAGTTTAACATAGGGAATAAATGATTTAAAAGATATTTTAAGTTATGCAGAAATGGAATTAAATTTGTTCTCTTTGGTCCCAAAGGGCAGACAAGTGGATTTAGTTATATATCAAGAAAAAATTTCCTAACAATTAGAATTTTCCAAAAATCAAATGGATTTCCTTTGCATAAAGTGCATTCTCTTGCATCAAAAATCTTTAATAGATGGTTGGATGGCTATTTGGCATGTTGTAAATGAGGTTTCTTTTCATGTTTGAAAAGGGACTCAGATGTCTCTTTTAACTCTGAGATTCTATGACTGCACAATGTCTATAAAGGGCTATGTCACCATTCATTATTATTGTAGTTATGGTCTTCTAATAAAGAGAAACCAAGGTAAAAAACATTCCTCATTTTTAATGCAGACTCTCAAGGCAGAGGTCAGATATTAGCTTCTTAACAGTGAAATAAGAAAACAAGTTGTTGTTTTTTCTTGGCTAGATTGATTTTTTTATCCCCATTTAGAGTCAAAAAGTATATATTAAAATACATTTATTCTAAGATACAGATAATCTCTCTCTTTACTTACACACACACACACACACACACACACACACACACACACACACACACACACACACATGATCTCTCCCCAGAGCATGCATGCTTTGTTTATATGAGTTACACAGTGCAATAAAATAGAGGTACTTCACTTGAGTAACCTGTTATATCATATGTACATACACACATCCACATCCACATCCACATGCATACATACATACATGCAACAAATATATAAATAAGTACTGGACCATAATTTCATTGGTCCAGAATTTCCTCCTTTACAAATTTCATTTACAGGAGGAAATTCTACCAATGAAATTCTGTATCTCCTCTGCAACTCAATTTCAGATAGTTTCCTAAAACACTGAGAAGTTGTAATGGCAAGGATCATAAAACCATTATGTATCAATGAATGGACTTGAACCTAGGTCTTCCTAGCTTCAAAATCACCTTTATATTCACCATACCATATCACCTTTCATCTGTCTGTCTCTCTGCTCTCTTTCTTTCTCTTAAATGTGTATCTTTTTTTTCTCAAAGGGAAAGGTTCACAAGTCATGATCCAATCACAATTGCTACAACTGTCAAATAAGGAAAAGGCACAAATTGTTAAGAAGTAAAAACAAACTGCGTTTTTCTTTCCTTACCATACGGAGCCTTTTAGTGTATGAAACAGTAAAAGAAAATATGCAAATGTTGATATGTACATATGTAGATGGTGCTATTTTTTTTCTCAGCAGGTTACTAATGTTCCTAGTTCTTCACTAACCCTACTTGTACTTAGTAATTTTTCTGGTTAGTAAGAAACTGAGATTTTATTTATCCCTATTGAGACACTGTCCCTTAGAGTCACTGTAAATTCCATGTACTCCAAAAATAAGATTTTTTTGGTAAAACTCCATAATAGCTACACTCTTCCTAGACTTTCCCCTACACCTTGGTGTCTTGGGTACATGGACTCAACTGAGGAAACCACTGCCTTTTCTGATTCATGTTTCTTTCCTGAGCATAGATGCTTGAAGGCTAATTCTGAGAAAGACATCTCTAGCCATGGACTCATCTTTGTGAATCAAAGAGGTCAGACTTTCAAGGTCTCTCATTCAGAGCCTAAGGAGTTTCTCCACTAGCAAGGATGACCACCTAACCTCATTTTAACCAAATTTGAAAGATATGAATCTGAAGGAAATTGTTTGGACAATGTAGTGCCCAGGTAAAATGTGAAATATTGATTTGAAAGTCTCACAAATAATTTCATATCTGTATGTTTTAATCCCCACTACTAGGAGAGTATAGCAGTAATATTACTACTACTGGTTGCTTAAATTTTCTATCAATGAACACTTACAAATGTTGCGTGTGTTTTGTATTTCTTTTGTAGAAGAATTAAAAAGTTACCCTACTCTGTATATTGAGTGCCAATTTGGAGAGACCCTAGATATAAACCAAAACCTAAACTTTCAGAGGTTGCAAGGTAGGTGAATATTCACATTACCTTATAGGGAACCTCTACACAACTCTCTGGCCATTGCTTTACCATTCTTCCTACACTTTGTTCATCATTTTCATCTTCCCCTACCACAAACTTGAACTCTATTCCTATATCTCCCAATTATGAAAGATGGGCTTTAACCTTTTATTTCCAGAAACTAAACCTACTTACCTTTTTAACCATCTCAATAAAGTACTGCCATGTTTATGTACTCTCCCATCATTCCCTTCAAGCCTGAATTTATCTGTTATCTTCTTTGAGTAGAAGGAAATATCCTCGAAGGCAAGAATTGCTTTGCTTGTATCTCTATCTATCTATCAACTATCTATCTATCTATCCATCTATGTTTCTGGTGCTACAAGGGTAAAGACCTAAAGAAAAACAATGATGGAGAAATAGCCTGATGCTCTCTAGAAATCTGGCTTCCCTAAGACTAATTTCAGTACGTCTGCATCAACTCACATGAACATTGATATTTATAGCAGTACTTTTTACTGTATCCAAAATGAATATCCATTAACTAGATTATGGATAAACAAATTGTGATATTTAAATATTGTTTTCATTGTTGTTCAGTCATTCAGTTGTGGCTGACTCTTTGTGACCCTGTGGACCATAACGTACCAGGCCCTTCTGTCCTCTACTATCTCCCAAAGTCTGTCCAGGCTTACACTATTCATGGTTTTGCTTTGTTTGTTTGTTTGTTTGTTTGCAAAGACACTGGAATGGCTTGCCATTTCCTTCTCCAGTGGATCACCTTTTGTCAAAAGCTTTCCACTATGATCTTTCCTTCCTCAGGAACCTCCAGTCATAGTTTCATTGAACTACACAAGCCCCTCTGCCATAAGGCAGTGATCCAGGAGGGGCATATAAAAATAATAGAATATAATTGCACTATAAGAAATGACCAAAAAAATTTAGACCAGTATGAACTGATGCAGAGTTCTATAGAATCAAGAGAACTTGTAAGATGAGGAGCAATAACCTAATTCTCCCAAGTTCAACTTGGTTACAGTATCTGCATGATACTCAAGCTGATGTGCCTCTTAGTCGAGAGGGAGAGGGTGCAGGGCCCACAGACCTGATTTTGTAGAGTTTCCAGTTGGTATGCATCAACTTGGGAGACATGTAAATTTACTAGCTTAATTTTTTTCAACATATATTAATAACTCTTTCATGGAAACATTGTAACACTTTGTAGCATGTAAGTTCTGGCCCTCTTTCCCAGAGCTAAGCTGTTACATCTGCTTCTCAGGGTTCTAGTTTACCCTTAGGCATTTGTTTTATGTTTCTTCTCTACTATTCTTGACTCAATCCCCCACCAGCTCTATTACACTTTTGATAAGGGGCAGTGAAAAGCACCTGAGTTCCATCTAACTATTTAACACTACAGCTTTTACAAAAGGTAAAATAACTTTAAGAACAGGGATTAAGTTTTTTTTATCTTTGTACACTAAAATATAGCACAGTGCCTAGCCCATTCATTCTTGCATTGAATCAAAAGTCTGCAATTTATTTTTTTCTTTAACTGCTAAATATGAGAATAATCTTGAATGAAAAAAAAGGACATTTGATGAACTAAAAGATTTTCAAGTATTTATAACAAAAAGACTGGAACTCAATGGAAAATTCAATATTATAAAGGTTCAGAAGAAACATAAGGAAATCATTAAAAAGTAATTATAAGGTTCCAATAAAGGTTAAACTGTTTACTCATGACATGTGAAAATGTTATAAGTATTATTAAAACTACTATCATTGTTAAGATGATTTGAAATGATGGGGAGATTCTAAAATGGATGGGGTGATTCTAAAAAAGAAAATTAGGTAGGAAAATATAAAAAGGAGTAATTATTTCATAAAAATGGGGCATGAAATGATAAACAAATAGAAGGGAAACAGGTGAATGTGGAGGGCTGCTGGTAATGTTGGAACTTTATTCTTATCCAGGGTGAAAAGGAAACAAAATGTACATCTAAAGAGGTTTAGAAATCTTCTGAACTTCTAGAGAGGTGATAAAACTGGAGGATAAGGTGAGAGAGAGACTTTTGCAAGGATATATAGAATAAGATTAGGAGGGGGGAAGGTAAGTAAGGTACTTTTAGAGGGGTGGTCAAAATAAGAGGGTAAGAAGAAAAGATAAGGTAGCAGGGATAGGGTTAAAAGAGAGGCTGAGAAGGAAAATAGTGAGTAAAAATGAGATAGAGGGAAATCCACAAATAGTAATTAGAACTTTGTCAAATCTATAAGACTACAAATGATTCCCTAATTGATACACGGTCAAAATATATTAGCAGAAAGTTTTCTAATGAAGAAATCAGAATAATTTATAGTCACATAAAAATGTTCTAAACAATTATTGATTAGAGAAATGCAGATTAAAACAACCTTGATATATCATTTTACACCTACCAGATTGGCTAATATGATAGAAGGGAAAAGTGACAAATGTTGGAAAGAGTGTTGAAAAATTGGGACATTAATTCATTGTTTGTGGAGAGCCATCTGGGAATCATACTCAGAGAGTTATTAAACTGTTCATACCTTTTTGATCCAGCAGTATCACTACTGGATCTATTTTCAAAGAGTATTAGAGAAAGAGGAAAAGAGTCTATATGTTCTAAAATGTTTATAGCAACTCTTTGTTTTGGCAAGCAACTGGAAATTGCAGGTATGCCCATCCCTGGGGATGGGGAATGGCTAAAAAAGTTGTTATATATGATTGTGATGGAAACTTCCTATGTTATAAGAAATGATGAGCTCAATAATTTTAGAAAAAACATGGAAGGATAATGAAATCATAAAGAGAGAAATGAGTAGAAACAAGAGAACACTGTATACAGTAACAGCAATATTGTTTTGAGAATGACTGAGTGAATAAGTTATTTTGCAAATTATAAATATCCAAATTAACTATAAGGTACATATGAAGAAAGACACTATCTGTATCTAGAAAAAGAACTTATATATAAGAAGTATGTATAGAACAATTTTATATATTGTACCTCTTTGTGTCCAATGGTAGCCATCTCTAGGGCAAGGGAGAGGAGGGAAGAATTTTTTTTAATGACATGAAAATTTTGTTTTGTATTTGAGAGGAATAGCAAGCTGTGCACAGTAAATTTGCAGTTCTATGTACAATTGTCTTTTTTCTTGTACTTTGTTTAGGAAATGTTTGCTTTTATTCCATACATAGAAAAATGATACCCACCCCAGACACAAAATAACTGTGTGATCTTGAGCAAATCACAATTCTTCTGAATTTCAATTTTCCCACTCATCAAATGAGAACAGTAAACTAAATTTATAGGCTTTTGGTACTGTAAGATATAATAGAAATTGGTTCATTTCAGTCATGTGTGACTCTTTGTTACCCCATTTCAGGTTTTCTTGGCAAAGATCCTGAAACAGTTTGCCATTTTTTTCTCTAGCTCATTTTGTAGATGAGGAAACTGAGGCAAATAGGATTAACTAACTTTCCCAGGGTCACAAAGCTAGTCAGTGACTGAGGCTGGATTCAAACTTAGGTCTGCCTGATTCCAAGCCTTGCATTCTATCCACTGTGTCACCTTATTACCCTAATTTGTTAGATCCCTACATTTTATAAATTATGAGTCAGAGACCCAGAGAGAAATTAAGTGAGTTTTCTAGGATTACAGAGACTGCATCCTTATTACTGCTTATTCTGCTTATTGGACAGATCTGTTGTGAAGTTCAACTGAGATAGTATAAGGAAAAGCATTTTTTATAATTTTTAAAGTGTAATATAATAGTTACATTACTCGTGAACTAATTTCTAGTATACAGGTATTAGAAGCTGCAAACTAGAAGAGGAGGAATATGGTGTTGTAATAACTGAATACTGTGACACTGAGGACAGACAGAAAAACTACAAATCAGAAATACAATTTGATTTCTGCACAGTAAAACAAAAGATACTCACAGTGATGACTTCGATCATGAAGGTTAAATTATGTGTAGTTCCCTATCTTTAATTAATTTAATCTCTATGTGTCCCAGGCAACTCCCTACATCTATCTATTAGGACAAAGATGAGTATAATGTGCTTTCAAATGAAATTCAACTCCTTGCAGTAATCATTATGCATATTCTTGAACCCTAAGGTCTATTTTTATATAGACAAGAAAGTACCTAATGCTTTTTAAAAACATTTCCATGGAAAATTATGAAGAAATAAGAATAAAGGAAAAAAAACAAGGCTTGGGAAGATCTGCTATGTAGAAAATTGTTGAAAACCTAATACCCTTGACTATTCTGGATAAATTAAGTGCTACTATGTTTGTATTTTGGCGTATTACCTGATTTTGAGTAAGCCCCTATTATGTGGGATATAACAATCTTCTTGACAAATGCTACATCTGCAATAAGTTCATAAAATACAGGAACAAAGCATAATTAAAACAAGAACAATAAATAAAATACAGGAAACCACCTATATTTACTGTGGTCCATTGTTCTACAAGCCCCTGTGAATAATTAAAAGAGTGACTTAATAGTCACTGAATTACTGAATTAACATCACCAGGTATTTAAATAGGTTCAAATTGATTTTATTCAGATAGATATTCAAAGAATGTACTCTGCATAGTTGGGGATTAAATTGTAAGATTTTTACTCTTTCTTAGATTGATAAGGTTTTGAGAATGTTGTTAGAAGTTTCTGGAACCCAAAAGTTTTAAGTTAGTCAGAAAGGGAGAGCCAGTAGGCTGCTGGAGGAAGAAAAAGCTGAAGAAAGAAACAATTGAGACTGGGGTGGGTCCTTAAAAAAGCTTAGTGGTATGCATTTCTAGATTGTAGTTAGAGGATGGTGAGCTATTTCCAGAGCAAGCCTTCACTTCATGGAATGAAGAATCAAGGTGGAGAATTAAAACTCAAATTTTTTTCTCTTTTCAACTTCCTCTGTCCTCCTGCTTGCACTAACCGTGCACACACACACACACACACACACACACACACACACACACACACAGAGTATCTACACATACACACATATATGTATATATTAAACAGTTTAAAGGAATAACAAGAAATTTTATGTACATATGTGTATATGTATTTTAAATAAGTATTTGTATACAATTCATACATATCTATATTATATGTGAATATAAAAATTCTTTTCCCTTTAAACTATTTATCTTAATTTGCTTTCTCTTTGTATAAAACCTTTGATTGATGATGAATGTTGTGTAATGCATTATCTATAAATTAGTAGCTTCTGAGGAGGAAATTGTGGAAACCATTGGTTAGCTAAAAATACACAGAATTATATTAAGACTTGGGGTAGTAGGTTGCTGCACATCTATCTAGATAGTCAAGGATTCATTTTGGCTTGTGTTCTTAAAAGTTATGGCTGTGCTTTTTTAATATTAATAACATGAGATTGTATTAGCTTCCCAACAAAATGTTTAAATTGGACCTGGAATTTTCCTTTTCTGTAAGCTAAATGAGATTATATAGTGATCAGGTGTGCTTTATCTCAGACAAAACTATACACCCAAAATAGGAGACAGAAAGGGGAAGTAAAGGGTGTGATTAAAGGGAAGGTGCATTGCCTAAACCAAGCCCCACTGGAGGAGTTCATTGAGATCTAAAAGGAATCAGATCCTTCCTTTTTCCAAAGAGAAGAAGGAAAGAATTTTATGACCAAATTCTGTTCTCCAATAGTGCTGGTGATGTTATGAACAAAAGGGATTTTTTCCCAACACAAAACTATGTAGTTTGCTTGATTCCAACACAAAATGATGCTGTTTGCTATCCAGGGATCTTCCCCAAATTCTGTCTTTTAATGTTCTTCCAATTACTCTAACAGAAATGTTATATTATGCCATGATGTGTCAATCAGCCTTTTAGCTGTTTATGGTGCTAATTTACTTTAGTGCCTCTGATTATTTCCAAACAAAGAATTTATGCCTCCCCTACTCAGTCTGGAAAACTAATGATGCTAACATTCACACCCAGCTGAGCCTCATCAGCTGCTGTGCCTCAAACTCCAAGGTTGTTCTTACTCCAACAGTGTTGCCTTCCCCATCTATTCACATGCAGATCTAAAGTCTAGAGTAAGTAACAGAGCATTTGGCAGTCAAGATTCTAGTCCATTCATAGCAACATCAATTCATCATAACACAGAAATTGTCTGACAATCTATTAACATATTTATATATATTATATAATATATATGTGTGTGTACATATATATGTATATATACGTATGTGTGTATACATATATGTGTGTGTGTATACACACACATATAGTTGTTTTTCGGTCATGGCCTAACTCTTTGTGAATCTATTTGGGAAAGACACTGGAGTGGTTTGCCATTTCATTTTCCAGCTTATTTTAGAAATGAGGGAACTGAGGCAAACAGGGTTAAGTGACATGTGCAGCATCACACGGCTAGAGTCTGAGATTGGATTTTCCTGAATCAAGGCCTAGAAGTCTATCCATTATGCCACCTAGCTTCCCAACACAAAATATAGTCAGAGGATATTTTGTGTTGCTTAAGGTGTAGAGACCTTTTCAAATCATCCTTTGTTCAGTTCTCTGTTAATATGAATAACTGGTTCTGCACATGAAGCTTATTGTACTAAAATTTAGCCCATACCATCTTGATTTGAATGAGGACAGATGGAAGCAGTCCTCAGCTTTATGTTTTGAAGATTCCATTCTTTCTATAAAGTGCTTTTCAATGCTCTTTATATTTTGAAATAGGTAGAGAGTTTTCAACAATAATTTCATTTTCAGCAACAAGAATGCCGTGCCAGAGTCAGGGAAAGGTGGCATCTGAATTCATTATAAAATGTACTGCAAATATGACTTTAAATTTTGAGCTGGAAAATTCAGACTTTGCTCTAATCCAAAAAAAAAAAAAAAACCCTCACCTTTTCCAAATTTTTAAATTTATGTTTACATAAACTTTGTAGTTATGTGTGATTTCTCCTTCACTCTTGAAGAAGGCCATGACATCAAGAAGATGATGCCATGACTTGTAAATGAATTGGTTTTAAGTGAGGGAGGGCTGTGCAAAATCACCAGTCTTATTTTCTCTTCTGGATCCATCTGAATCCAATAGCTAGATATAGGTCAGGACAACTGGAGATGGCCCAAGATGAAGCGGGAGATCCTGACCTTTTTAACTAAGGTCTTTTAAGTTACATTTTCTCTTTGATTTAAGCAATGCCCATTCAGTGATTAGGGCTGTTTAAGAAATGACTTTCTATAATTCTGAATGCTAAAGCAAAAACAATATAGGATTGAAAAAATTCAAGTATTGTTCTCATTATTTTTATTTATTTACTAAATTTAAAACTCATTAAAATATTTTATGGACTTATTTAGTTATTTTCTAATAAATTACTTTTGGATAGTAGTAATTTTGGGCAGCTAGGTGGCAGTGGAAAGAATGCTAGGCAAGGAGCCAGAAAGTCTCATCTTCCTGAATTCAAATCTGGCCTCAGACACTTGCTAGCTGTGAGCCCCTAGACAAGTCACTTAATGCTGTTTGCCTCAGTTTCCTCATCTGTAAAATGAGTTGGAGAAGGAAATGGAAAACCACTCCAGTATCTTTCTCAAGAAAACCCCAATGGGATAACAGTCAGACATGACTGAAACAACTGAATAACAACAAGAAATATTAATTTTGGTTAGAAAATATCTATACTCATATATCTGTATATTTATACATACCAGAATGTTGCTATCTAAGTCTAAATTTTCTTCATGTGTAAATTAGTCTCTATGAGTATGTTTAAAGTTACCTTTTAAATGGCATGATACATTTGTATGTGTGAAATAACCAGAGAAATGTCTACTGAAGTCTCCAACAGCTACAGAAAGTATGCTCATGCACATTAACTCAGGCATTTTTCAAGGGACAAAAGCTTGCTCTGAAAGGTCAAGGTTTCAGATGTAAGTTTGGAGCATTACATTCTGCCCTTTTGCCTCTTCCTCCTGGCTTCTTATCAAAACTTTTCATAAAGAATGGCAGTAATTAGCTTTGGCATGGAGTACTGCCAAGCATTTCTATCAAGTTTCTTTCCTGTTTATGTTTGAGCTACTTAGAAATTGTCTTTAGACAAATGGGACTTTAAACCGCCCCCGCCCCACCAAATCCAAACACTCCCCTAGTGCAAAGAATGTAATCTTTGCTGGCTATGTTATGATGTTTCCCCCTTTCAGTTAAGGGATCTCAATGTGAAGAAGGAGAGGTTTTCATTTTTAAAAATTCTAGAAGAAATTAAGAAAAAGTTTTCTTTTCTTATCTTTCCAAATAATAAAAAAATACCAAAAAAGGAAGTTTAGGAAGATCTATGGATAGAAGATGGCATTATTTTGTTTCAAAACAAATCTCTTTTTAAATAAAAATAAATTAAGCTACAATAGGATGAAACTGAATATAGTCTAAAATTAGCCCAACCTATATAAATTTTAACATCAAATTATATTTTTCCCCAGTCTGGATGGTTTTTAAATGATTATTTTCTCATATTTTTAAATGCTCCTTTTAGAACTTTTATCTTAGTCATGAATTAGAAACTAGTAGATCCAGGGGCGGCTAGGTGGCGCAGTGAATAGAGCGCCGGCCCTGGAATCAGAAGGACCTGAGTTTGGAGCCGGCCTCAGACACTTAATCCACACAAAACAAAAACCTAGCCGTGTAACCTTGGGCAAGTTACTTAACCCCAATTGCCCTAAAGGGGCGGCTAGGTGGCGCAGTGAGTAAGAGCGCCGGCCTCGGAGTTTGGATGACCCGAGATCAGATCCGGCCTCAGAAAATGAGCACCCACGCATAAATCAAATGACTAGCCGTGTAACCTTGAGCAAGTTACTTAACCCCAATTGCTTTAAAAAAAAAAAAAAAAAAAGAAACTAGTAGATCCTTCTGTTTCTTCTGACTCATCAGACTTGACACCATGTGTATCAAGGCATTGAGGCCTCACCCTATAATATTCTTACATGATACAGGTCCCCATCTTTCACTGGTGAGTTCCTACCAGGACCTCCATTTGGGGGAGACTCTCTGGTCCATCAATCTTTGTTACTATTCTGAGTTCTGCATCTAACTTTTTAAAACCCCATTTCTTGCACAAGTACCTTACTCACCCCTTTTCTTTTTGCTTGTAATTGTATCCCCTAAGCATAGCCTAGTGCTAGGGAGCAGGGTACTACCAGCATTTAATAAATAATTGTTGACTTGCTTAGTTTATGTTGATTGAATAATTTTGTCTTTGTTATTTGGTAATAATAAAATATATAGAATTATGAAGTTTACCATCAACTAATTTTTATTCTAACTTTACAAGGAAATAATAATCTTGAAGTTAACTTTGTCAGTCAATATTTATAATTTTGATTACTCCATCCCATACTGAACCTCAGAGAATTGTTTTAACCCAGTTAGTGGCTACAGATGGTGTACCATTTTCTTTAGACATATGCAGCACAAAAAAGGCATTTCTGTAGTAATCAAAAATATTTCTTTCTTTTTTTAAATGCAACATTTCTTGATTAGTCCTAATTTGAGGATTTCCTTCATATGGTATTGTGTAAAACCATTAACATTTTAAAATTCATATGAACAGCTTAGGATCTTAGTGTTGGAAGAAATTGAGAAATTGTTGTCTAATTCCAAAATTTTGAGGCAGAGATAACTGAGACATGAAGAATTTATTTGCCAAGGTGACATAATTAAATTCTATTCAAATAAACAATTTTTTCATGTATCTACTATTTGGATGAGAAGCAGTATATTATAGTGGGTACAATCAGGCCTCAGAGTCAGACCTAAACTCAAGATTCCCTTCTGACATATGCTGGCTGTGTAATCCTCAGAGTGTTAAACTCTTAGTAATTTGAGGAACTCTCTAAGACTATAAGTATTAGAGTAAGCATTAGTCTATATTGGTAGAGGGGGTTCTCTCATTGGGATTTCATTTTGCAATTTTATTTTAGCTATCAGAAGACAATAGGAATGCTGTTCTTTGTGAAATTTTTGACACTGTTTTGAAACACTTTATCGACTCAAAACCTTTCCTATATAAAATCCAGAAAGTTAACAATGACTTTGCTCAGTGTAAACATCTCTCACAATTAAAATCAATGAATTATCCAACACTTGTTAAAGTCCCACTATGTACCAGGTTTAGGTGATAGGGACACAAAATGAAACAAGAACAAATTATTCTTCAGGGAACCTCTTATTTGGGAGAGTCAAAAATTTTAATTTAGAATGCACTAAGTAAGAAATAAGTACAATGAATGTATCTTATGCTGCTGCTATAAAGGCCTAACAAATATTGTATTACTAATAAAACTATTGCACAGTACCCAATACATCAGTAATTAATTTATAGCTATAGATTTTGAACAGAGAACACATTGCTCTTCTTCAGTGGCCTTCAGTTAACTACCCATAAGATTACTGATCTCTGTTCTTTAGTCGCTTAATTTATCTCTTTAACAATTGCCTTAAAAATTGCTAGTTTCTTTTTCTTTCTTTGGCTTATTTGCTCCTTTGTAAATTGTCACTGTTTTAAAAGTATTTTGTGATTAAAAAATTCCACTGACATTCCATTCCCCTTCTTTTTAGGAATTAATATACAAAAACATAAAAGATTTTTCAGTTCTTCAAATTTAATGACCTTCAAATTTTCCCAAAGCCTGAGATCAATGGCTATTAGATTAATTAAAAAAAAAAAAAGAGCGAGAGAAAGAGGTTAGATCAGATCAATAGGTTCTGTGCATGGAAACAAATATTACCCCCTTTACTGGAAGTCCTTTCCATTACCTTAGAAAGGACCTTGTTTTATGCTAGGGTAATATTTGTGATTCTGAAGATGAAATCATCAACAAGCATTGCAGCTTTTCATTTCTTTGAACAAATTGCTGCTTAGTTGTTAAACTAATATTTCTTGCTTGTTTCTCTTTAAGAGAGGTGCAGATGTTATTGTATTGGAAACTATCTGAATGTCTGCCAAAGGACACATTATTCAAACAATATAGTTTTCTTCACCTTATTTAGGGAGAAATGGATAGAGAACAATTTAAATATTTAAGAAGCCTTTTTGAAGTACATTAGAAATGAAAGACAAATGGATATAGCTTTTAGAAGAATGTCTCTTAAATGAACACATTTTCTCTATAAAACAGAGAAAGAATATTATTTAAAAAAACATTAAAATTATCTGAAAGTTTGATTTAAAATTTCTTGACACTTTGTGTTATTTATATGATGACAATTTATATATTCCTGAAATACCTATTTACCCAGACCATTTCAAATCTGTTAGGTTGTCTATGTACAAAGTCCCCATAATTTACACTGTATTTCCTGTAATTTGTACTTGTCTACAAAATGCTTGTTAAGCATCCTCATTATGTGCTGTGAAATTAGACCTGAAGGGTGACAGAGATTCTTTGCTTAGCAGTTTCATTAGAGATAAAGAGACAAGGTCCATATGGTCAGTGCTTATAAGTGCTTAATATCTTTGGAGATACTTCCTGGTGGGATGGCTAGCATGTCTTTTAGGAGAGAGCTGTGATAACCTTCTCCTTAGATTACTCTATAATTTGTCTTTAGCATAGGACATAATAGTCATTTAGCTTAGTGCTTGACTATATTCTTTTAGTATGTCCAAGCATACCTATACACATATACATAGTAAAATCTTTGTATATATACATATATGTAGTTATATGTATGCACACATCTATATATCTATGCATATGTAGAAATACATACATACATACATACATGCATGCATACATATATATATACATATATATATACATATATATATATATACAAAGATGCACATACCATCCATAGTCTCTTGAAGTGAATGAAGTTCATATTTTCATGTGTGGAAATTGCTAACAATGAAGATCCAAAAATAGGCCACCAAGTTTAAAGGGGTGCAAAAATATTAAGAAATTAATGAAGAGGTCAGGAGACTGCAAAGACAGTTTCCACATTAATAGGGAGAAATCTTATTAAGCTTATTTTTACTTTGACTGATAATAGCTACAAAAGTTTGATATTTCCCAATCATTGAATCAATTATTTAAAAAAAATCATCATAGGGCAGCTAGGTAATACAGTGAATAGAGCACCAGCCCTGTAATCAGGAGAACCTGAGTTCAAATCCAGCCTCAGACACTTAACACTTACTAGCCGTGTGACTTTGGGCAAAGTCACTTAACCCCAACTGCCCTGCCTTCCCTCCCTTCAAAAAAAAAGATCAAATATTTTGTAATATATTTTTCTGTACTTGGACAGGGTATTAATAATAAGGTACATTATAAAGATGAATAAGAGTGATTTTGGCTAGCTAGAATAGAGATAACATGGTCAGCCATCTTTTATTAAATTAACAGAAATTTTCCATCTATACACCCGTAAATTAAGTCAAAATGACATATAATTTAAACCAATGAATGGACCAATCAGTTGTTTTTGCATTATGTACTACAGCTAGACAATCCAGAGGATCTAAAATCTCTCAACAAGATGATAGAAATAAATGTTTTAGCAGAGTTCTTCCTCAGGTGGTATGATAGGATCAGGATCTAACAGATTTCCCCACCCCCACCCCCACAAATGTCAACCAAGTAGTTTAGATTCTTTCTCTTATGGGCAAAGAAGCTGACCCAAAAAGTTGATTGGATCTCAGGGCTAAGCCTCAAGCAGTCTCCACCTCCACTTTAGTAGTCTTTGGCTATATTGATATGATTTTCAGATCACCTAAGGACATAAAATGCCCACTCAAATGGAATCTGTATTCTTCAGACTTGGTAGATGTGCTTGCAAGTCATTCCACACTGCTCTGCTGAACAGATATATTTTCATATGCAACTGAAGGAGGTCACTTCTACCCAAGCTGAATGTTGCTCACTTGTTTTCTTTCTTTCCTATACTATGCCTAATAATTCAGTAAACTATTTGTTAACTTTTGAATGACTTGAGAGTGTCTCATTTTGTTTTAGTGTTGGAGCTATACTACCAGAAGATGACCTGAATGGGGCCCAAGCCACCAGAAATGGGTAAGTTTCTATGTTCAGCTATATTCTATATTGGGACACTCTCACTAGGATCATAGGTTTAGAACTGGAGAAGAATGTAGAGGTGGATAATCTAACCCAATTACCTTATCAATAACAGTTGAGGAAACAGACCCAGAGAGGCTAAAATGACATGGCTAAATTCATAGAGATGACAAAGTGGAAGAACCAAGATCCAAATCCAAACCCTCAGAATACTAATCCAGCACTCTTTTCACCCAACAGCATTTCATTTCTTCTATTTGCCATCATAAACAGTGACGAATGAATTACTAAGTGCAAATAATAATTTTGATATCATTTTATTTTGTGACAATGGTCATATGTGTTTTATCCTATAGACCCTACACTAAGTAAGTACATTGATTTAAGTAAAATCACATTAGATTATACCCCTCACACTCTTTAGTTAGTTCTCTGTCAGTTGGTTGCTGAACTTTGTAATATAAATGCCTATTTAATTGCTTTCTTTTTTGTATTTTAAATTCTGTGTTTTTAAAACTAGGTATTACTCCAAAGGAACATGGAAATTTTGGAGTTCTTAATGATCACTTTTCAATGACTATTAGAGATATTTAAATGGCTGTTCAAGTGGCAAGGTCAAGCATTTAAATGGCCATTCAAGGCCACAATGAAACAGAATCAATTACAGTAAATACAAAGGAAAGGGCTTCAAACAGACAAATATCAACACATAAAACTGATAAATTATTGCTGTGAATCATTCTAATTAATTTTCAGAAAACAAGCTGAGACCTTCAGAGAAGGAGAGGGCAGCTGAAAGGGTAATTTTTCTATAGTGTTGTGCAGGTTAACTGGTGCTATGAAGATAAATACCTTGTCATAAGGAAGACAATACAAAGGCTGAAATACTGGAGGTTGGAAAAAGATAATTTTTACTGGTGAAATTCACTTTTTCATTCAAGGTTATATGAAACCATTGTCATAAGTCCAGGTAAACTTTAATATACTCATCAGAGTATCAAGCATTCAGCAAAATTAAAATGTTTGGAGAATTTGTTTACTTGTAGTTAGCTTTGAAGTCTTGTCTCCATTAAGTGAATGATGAACTCTTCAAAATTTGTTGAAAAATTAAGTAGCAAATTTTTTCCCCAGAACAACAGAAATTCTCCAAAAATAGGGAATACTTCAGCGGTATCTTGCAACTTGCTATGCTTCATGAAAGGCTAATCAATTCATCTAAGAGTTGAAAAAAAAGTTCTTCAGTGGACTTGCAACTCATTTAAAACCTATAGAACCACTGTGGGCTATGATCAAGCCAAGATATGAAAAAAAATGAACTTTTCATCAAAAGTGTGCTTCATATTTCATATGATAAAAGTGTGTCTGGATGATAGACATAATTGTACACACATAAACACATACATACACACAAACGCACACATACACCTTAGTGTCAAATCATGTAAAACAAATGATTGCTGTAAAGGAATGCATTTAAAACATTGCAAAGTGTGCTGCATAAGTCAATGAATTTAATTATTTTAGTTTGTCTCAGGTAATTTGCATATAATTATATGAGTTTATGTACTAGTGTAGGTTTAAGGCAATAATAAGGTTAGGTCATTTGATGATTATAAATAATTTCTTAGTCATTTTTTCAGTCATGTTTGACTCTTTGTGACCCCATTTGGAGTTTTCTTGGCAGAGTAGTTTGCCATTTTCTTCTCCGGTTCATTTAACAGAGGAGAAAACGGAGGCAAACAGGGTTAAGTGATGTCTAGTAGCTGTCTGACATCAGATTTGAACTCTGGGCTTCCTGACCCTTTGCCTAGTGCTCTATCCACTGAACCACCTAACTGCTCCTGAAGAATTTCTAATAGACTCTAAACACTAAAGATGAAAGGAAACAGCTAATCCAAATTTCATATCTCCACCAGCACTTAGCACAGTGCTCTGAACACCAGTGGAGTTTAAGAAATGTTTATTAAATTAATTGAATTAAAAATATAAGTGCACTTAGTGTGGAGTAATTAGATGGTAATGAAATAGAAAACACAATATTATAACATATTTATCTAATAACATATGCAACATAATTATTTAAGAAGGGAAGCTAAGAAGAGGGGACAAAAAATAAAAGAATTTAGAGATTTTGTTACCTTTACACCACTCTAAGTGATTTTTTCCCCAGTATTCTTCAAAGGAGGCTAAATGGATAGCTGGGTGAATCTCTTTATACATACTTTTGTAAGTAAATAGCTCATATATAAAAAGAGTATTAGGTTGCATGGAGGCCCCTGGCTGCATAATAACTCTGAGGAAAATTTCACTTTGAAATTTTCAGTTCACCCAATCTATTTTTTCTATGTGGCAGTTTAATTAGAGTGACTTATTTCTGTGTGTTGTAGATGATAATGCTACTTTGAAACCAGAGATAATCTTGCATGTTTAATAAAAAGCTACAGTTGGAGCAAAGCCAAGATAATTATTCCAGAGAGTTCATGGCCAGATTTTTATTTCATTACTAGAAGATCTGGATGGGTTATCATTTGTACCACTGAAAGAAGTACCCACATTTATAAGATCATGGATTCAAGTATAGAATTTTTTTTTTAAAGCATTAAATTCAGTTTCAAAAGATACTTCGTCCACTAACACAGTACATGTTGCCCCATCATGATTTGGAGGTGTACATAGATTCTCAAAACCATTCCAATTTATGAAGTGCAGGGGTCAAGTGAGTTTCCACAGTATAGAGGTTTCTGGGAGCATTAATTGTAGCAAAAGAAATTGGGAAATGCAGGAGTTGGACCTGGAGAGCAAAACACTTCATATTAGTGAAATTTCCCCAACTTGTGATTTTATTTTTGCATGAATGTATTTGTTTTTAATAATATAATTCAGTCATGAAACATCAAATTCATCGTCTTGTCATGTTAACCACTTTTACTTCACAAGGAATATCAGTGTCACAAGTTAACATATCAGACTTTTGAGATATATAACTTGTGGAATCATCATTCCTGGACTGGACAATTAAAACAAAACCTATGCTCCAATAATAACTGGCAATACTTACTTAGTCAAATGATAACTGGCTCAGGAAGTTCTTTCATACCAGTCAGAATGGAGCAGATACAAATTTGGATATATTTATCCTTTCTGACTGTGTCTTCAGTCAAGTCAGGAAGATTGTCTTTTATATTTATCCTGTTTAAGACCCCAGTTGAGTTCCATAGCATAGTAAATTTATTGTCTGGAGAACCTATTGGGACCATGCAATTTGTCTGAAGAGTCATCACAGAAGAATTAGGGGATCCCAAAGAAGGCAAGGATAGCAACTTGGTGAAAACCAGCAAGATCCAATAAATTGATCCCAGCTGGGATGGGGGCATTAAGAAGCCCCTTCACCAGACAGACTGTCTGTAGCTTGGTGGGAAAGTAAGTGATTAGATCTAGAAAAGAAAATGTGGGCTCAGGGGGAGGAGAAACATAGAATCTGGCCTAAACCATTTCTTGATTTATTTCCACAAGCAATGCTAGACACTGTGTGGGAACAGATGGACACACTCAGATTCCATCCATACTGTTCCAGTAATTTGTTTAATTTTCTACTTGGCCTTCAATCATGGCTATCACTTACCTGTATGGAAGAGATAACCACACACATATGGTACTATGAAGATGCCCCTGTTTTTCAGAAGGAATCTCCTATTTTTGTATTTTTTGCCCAGGTACAGTAGAGTCAGCACAACACTGAGCCTGACTCAACTAATAGTAATAGCAGCTAATTCTTTCACCATCTGCCTTACACATGAATAAGACTAGAGGTCTTTTGACATTAATAAGGATGATGTGACTGAGGAGGAAAGAATGTGAACTGATAAAAATTGATTTTATGTTATCTAAAATTCTATAGGTTCTCTGGCCTTCTACAAAGGTTCAACCATTGCACAGTTGAATGTTTAGAACTACTTCAAATATATGCTGTCTTTGGAACGAGGGTAATGAGGGCTTCACACTAAGACTGTTCCCAACTGGTATTTGTTTCCCTGCCTTTGTGAGTAGTGACAAAGTTCTGTTAACTTATCCTTGTGTGATATTGTTCCTCTTTATTCAAACTCTCCTAAACTGCATTTATAAAACCTCTCTTAAAAAAGTTATTTCCATGTGTGCCAGCCATCATCATTTTTTTCTTCTCTCTGTTCCAGCTAAGCTGCTTGAAAAAACTATTCACTCTTGGTGCCTCTATTTTCTCTCTTAAATTTTCTGAAATTTGGCTTCTGATCTCATCATTCAACTGAAATTCATTTCTTCAAGGATATCAATGTCTCTTATTTGGATATTCCGGAGATATCTTAAACTCAACATGTACAAAAATGAACTTATTATATTTACATTATCTCCTAAGCAGTCCCATTTTCTTAGCTTTCCTTTTATTGTCAGAGACACCACAATAATTCCAGTTACCCAGGCATACAACCCAGGTGTATTCCTCAGTTCTCCACTCTCTCTCAACCACATCCCTTCCAATCTGTTGCTAAATCTTGTTGATTCTGCCATTGTCATGACTGCTGTATTTGCCTCCTTCTCTCCTCTGGCCCTGCTTCTAGGATTCCTAAACTATTGCAATAGCTTTCTGGTTGGTCTTTGTTTCAAGTCTTTCCCCATTCCTCATAGTTGAGTTAGCGAGACTATGTTGTACATGTACCCTTCACAGGGCACCACTTGGCTTTTCTAGGAGAGCAAATTTATAGCCGTAGGAACTTCTATTGGGACTATGCAATTAGCCTGAACAGTCATCACAGAAGTAGGGGGCCCCCCAAGCAAGATGGAGGGAGCAATCTGGTGAAAACCACCAAGTGGTGATACATGAGTCCCAGCTAAGATAGTAGGTTAGGCACCTAACTTTGGTAAAATGGAGAAAAAAGTACATGCTCTGGATTTCATTAAGTCATCATGAGAATGGAAAGTGGTTACCGAATTACAGAATCTCAGAGTTGACAGAGATCTAAGAAGCCAGCTTATCTAACCTATACCTAATATAGTATCCTAACCAAAGGCTTGTCTTTCCTGTGAGAGCCTCTTGTGAAGAAAGTTTATTACTTTCAGAGGTAGTCTAATTATACTTTTGCTTCTAATAATTAGGAAATCTTTCATTGTATTAAGCCTAAATTTGTTTCTTTGCAACTTCCCCAAAAGAGACAAAAATGTTCTATAAAACTATTAAACTCTATGTAAATGTAAGTTAATATTTTTACTACTTTCAGAGATACAAATAACTAATGACTACATCAATTTCATGGGCAAAAATTTCAGGTCTGATTATGACTTTAGAAAACAAAACAAAAGCTTCTGTGTTCCAAAGTATATTTTAAAATCCTTTATTAAACTTCCATTTAATAAAGTCAAAACCAGCATCCTCATTATAGACAGTTGTTTACTGATATTCTTGTGCACATACACAAGAAGCTGTATATGTGTGTGTTTAAACTCCTGTCCCAGACCTAATTCTGACAGGGACACTGTAAATTTGAAATACAAAATAAAAGCTGTTTCTTTTTTTGTTTATGCTACATAAGCATTTACATCTTGGACACATTCCATACTTTTATACACATCTGTCACTGGGACATATGAAAGGAGTTCAAAGGTATAATGCCTAGTCATCAAATAGGAATACTGCCAATCATCCAAGATGTAGTGCAAACACCAGGCATATAGAATCTAGCAGTTCAATAGCTGAAGCTCTGTGATACAGAGTCATAAGAGGAGAGGTTAAGACTTGATTTATGAGCATAAGAAAACCCAGAGCATGAAAGGAAGTATAAATTATAGGAAAAAATGCTTAGATTCCCTGAAAGTTTTCAGATTTCCCCTAATATTCCAAAACATTCATAATTAATACATTTGTTGAATTGAACATTTGTTATCACAATTGCCAAAATGCTTTGATAAAAATTTCTTGAGTGTCATTAGTGAAACATTCAATTGTTGTTTTAACTCTTTGATGCTCAATTCAGTAGTTGATACATGTGTTCAATCCTTCCTGATAAGAGAAGAGATAGTCATATGTCTACAATATGTAAAATCTAAAAATCCAATGCTGCTAGTGTAAGTCATGGGTTTTAAAATTTTTTCATAAAGAAGTTCTTTATATAATTTAAGAATTTACTTTCTGATTTGTGAAGGGAAAATAAAATACATTTAATTTAGCAAAATGACACTTTAAATGATTGTTTCTAGCTCAAATTCATGCAATCCTCAAATGGTTCCTTTATCTACATATCATTTATTCATTCATTCATCTATCTATCTATCTATCTATCTATCTATCTATCTAAAAGCAATTGGGGTTAAGTAACTTACTCAAGGTTACATGGCCAGTCATTATTTATGTGTGGGTGCTCATTTTCTGAGGCTGAGACCTATCCTGGGTCATCCCGACTCCGGGGCCCACGCTCTTACTCACTGCGCCACCTAGACGCCCCGATCTACATATTATTTATATATGTGGTACCTGACATCACTTCCCAATTTACAGGGCAAGTTCTTCAAGGTAACTCATCCAGGTTCAAGGTATTTTGTGTGTCTGCATCTAGTAAAGAATGTCTCATGAGCCCCTATTTTCATATTTACCTTTGAATCAGCCAGAAGACAAAATTAATTCAAACTGAAAGAATTTAATGAAATGGAATGGTGAGAAAAATAGCCTTATTTCTCCTATAAATCCAGGTAATATTCTTCTACCTATCATTTAGAAGACTGAATAGATGTAGTAGTGCATACATGCGGAAGAACATATATCAGGAATATGTGTTACCAGGTTTTTTCATGGACTATACTGCCCCTCCTCTAGGACCCTTATCTCCACTTCCAGTTTCTGACTTTAGGTTAAATGTCTGGCTATCTCTTTCTCATAAGAAGCATGGACTCTGCTATGTTATTTCAATGAGTCTCCTTCCCCTAGACTTTTTAATGATGTCTAGATTGGAAGCAATCCAGCTTTCTTGGACTTAACCTTCCCATCAGTGGTAATTGATGAGCAGTTAGTGCTGGTGGCAAAAAAGGTAGGTCCATTCAACATAGTGATTGCTTCTCTCAATATTGGCTGCAGAGTCTGGGTTAGAAATAGGACTGATAGATTGGGAAGCCCTGTTACCCAAGGCTATTTGGTTCAGTATATTCTGGGCTATCTCTTTTGGGGTCTAAGGGGAAGTGATAGTCATTTTTTGACTCGCCTAGCACCTACTGCCTCCTGTCTTTCCCTTACAATGCCTTGCTGCTTCAGCTAGTCTGGCTTGCTTGCCCTATAGATCACAATTGGTTGGCAGTTGGTGGGGATGCATACTTCTATCTAAAGGAGGATGACTTCAAGGACTGGGCTGAAAGCAGGACTAGTAGCAGTGCAGTGCTGCTATTGCTATCTTTTTTTGTCAATGAATACAGATTTATTATGGGCCAACTACTATTGCCAGGCTCTGTGCTAGTTGTTGGGGATCCAAAGAAGGGCAAAAGGTAGTCCTTGCTCTCAAGGAACTCATGGTCTAATTGGGGACATACTACACAAGCAACTGTGTACAAGCAAGATATATAAACTGGAGATAACTCTAGCAGTAAGCACCCTAGCATACCCAGAATGGCTGCTAGCACAGGTTCTTTTATGTGCTTTTCTAAAGGAAAGCAACTCAAAAAGGGTTAACAATCTTACTTTAATCAAAAATGTATCACTTACTTGGTTCAGGGGAAAAAGCACCCTGAACTTCAGAGAAAACAAACAGAAGTTACAAGCAGACAAAAATTAGACAGAAAATAACACAATTCAACAGACAGGGATTTTAGAAAAGTTGTTGGCAAACTCAGGCTAATCTATGTTTTCTTTGGATGAAATGTCCTGTCCAGAGGCTAATTATCACATACATACAGTGTTAGTTACCAGAGAGAGAAGCACCAACATCTGGGTTTTCAAAGCTGGGGGCTCAACATCTGCCCAGAGTCTCATCTGGCCAAATCACACAACTCTTCCCATAAGTAAGCCCCAAAGCAAAACCTCCCATCAGGCAGTGTATATAGCCTTCTCCAGGGTCAGTGAACATCACAATCCTCGTGACCCATTGATTAATTACAAAGTATTAGTATGTGGGCCTTCCTGAAAAACAAGCCTTCCCTAAGCAAGCTTCTCCTGTGGGTTCTGCTCTACCCTTCAGAAAATTCTTCCCACCAGAAGTTCCATGTGACTACAGTCAGCCTACTAAGGGACAGAGTATATTTTCAACTCAGGGAAGGTCCTCAAATTCCCTCAGGCTTATTAAGGGGCAGGGAAGATCTTCAACTTCCCCTACCATTACAATAACCAAGACAGGGAAAACATTAGTATTGAAAGGCATCAAGAAAGGCCTTTTCATCAAACATGGGATTTTAGCTGCAGTGTGAAGGAAGCCTGCTAATCCAAGAGACAAGCATGGAAAGAGAGAGAGAGAGTATTTCAGGAATGAGGAACAGCTAGTAAAAATGCCCAGAATCTGGAGATGGAGTGTCTTATACAAGTAATAACAATGTCACTGGGTGGAAGAGTAAGTAGCGGAAGCTCAATGTGTAAGGTATAAAAAAAGACTGGAAAGAGAGAAGGGAGCAAAGGTTGTGAAAAGATTTGAATGTCAAACAAAGGATTTTATATTTGATCCTGGAGGTGATAGGGAACCAATGGAGTTTATCAACTTAAGGGATGATATGACAAATCTATATTTTAAGAACATTAATTTGACAGATGAATGGAGGATGGAATAAGGAGGCACTTGGGGCATAGTCTAGGTGTGAGGTAAGGAGGGTGTGCACTATGGTGGCAGCAGTGTAAGAGGAAAGAAGAGGGCATTTTCTATTTTGATGTTGGCTATGAGGCCTATCATCTTCAGTAAGAGATTCTTAGCTTTAGCCAACAAATTTCCTTAGAAAAACAGAGACATTTCTAGAAAAGTTGGTCATAAACTCAGGCTAATTTATGTTTTCTTTGGATGAAATATCCTATCCAGAGACTTGGGTCTCTTGCCAGAGAGCTTATGGCAAGCATTTCCTCTCTAAGACTTTTGTTTCTTTTGTTGGCCTAGGGATATTCCTTACTTTTTATGTCTAGATGTGGCCAGCAAAGCTTGAAAAAGTTTAGAGCTGACCCTTACTTATTTTACTTGAAACCAGATTTGCAATTCAGGCAGTGTGCTATCAAATAATACACCAACATTCGAGGGATTAGGAATTTTAATGCTTTTAAAATAAAAAGTGGCTTAATAGGTGAAATAATGATAATAATAGCTGACATTCAAATAGCACTTACTATGTGCCAGGTACTATGCTAAGCTCTTGAAATTATTGTCTCATTTGATCCTCAGAACAACCCTGGGAAATTGGTACTATTATCCTTATTTTACAGATGAGGAAATTAAGGCACAGAGAGGTTAAAAGACTTGGCAAAGTTCACACAGCTAGCAAGTGTCTGAGGTCAGGTTTGGATTTAGGTCTTCTTGACTCCAGGTTCAGCTCATTAGCACTGTGCCACCTAGATAATCGAGTGACCAAATTTTTAACTTTAGAACATCATAATAATTTATAGGCTACTTTTTCCCATATGTTGACTAAATAAAGTGAATGATTGAAAAACTGTATCTATTAGGCACTTAGTATATTCCACACACTGTGCTTAGCATAGGGGATACACACACAGAAAGTTCATCTCTGCCCTCCAGAACCTTATTTTCTGACAAGTGGAAAAAAATGTTACCCTTGTGGACCCAGTAGTAAAATCCTTATTCACTGTAGTGCCAATGTAATAATCAAATATCAGCTTGAATCCCCCAAATTAAAATCACTATAATGAGCACCTCTATATTGATATTGTGAACTCAGTGTTCATAAATTCAGCTGAAGCACTTCCAAGTGCAGGTGAAAAATAAAATGTGAATTAAGGGTTTTCCTATATGTCAGGGATAAAAAGAGATAATAACTCTGAGGCAGACATCCCCAAACTGAGGCTAACATTACTATTAAATCCTAGATCTCCCAAGGGTACACTGCTACATGGAAGTGGGGAATTAAGTATAGTAATCCAAACAAAAGCTAAGCTTCTGATTATGTGATTAGGGTGGATTAGAGGTAAGTAAAGCAGTTCAAGAAGCAAAGGAAAAGAATCCAATTACTCCCAAGGGCTAAAGATAAAAAAACAGGGTGGGGGGGAGATTTTGCCAAAGTTAGAAACATACATGCATGTCTCAGGGGGGACATTATAGTTTCTAAAATGAATTAACACTTCAGTAACACTTCAGTATTAGGAAACCATAGTTGGAAAGGACTAAAATCTTGGACCACAGTAGAAGATTAATTTTAAATAAGTGAAATATTGTGTGCAGTGACTTCAATGTAAAACTTTGTTCTTGTGCCCTCTACACTATCATCAGGGTTTGAAATTATGTTAGATATTTTATTTGTGAATTATAATCTCTATAACTCTATAATTTTGCTACCTATAAAGCCAAAAGAACACAGAGTTGATTATACAGATTTTCTTTTGCTGAAGGAATGATAGTATATAATAATGGCAGCCTGTTATTGGCAGGGTAGAAAATATTCTTATTTTCAATATACCCTAACACTTTCTCTGTCTCCTCTGTTTCTCTCTCTCTCTCTCTCTCTCTCTCTCTCTCTCTCTCTCTCTCTCTCTCCCTCTCTCTCTCTCTCTCTCTCTCTCTTTCTCTCTCTCTCTTCCCCCGACAAGGAATCTATATGCACATATATAGATATGTGTATATGCGTACATACAGGTCTATGCATGCATGTACATGTACTTATTTATCTCTCTATTTCCTCATTTATATATACCAGTAGTGTCAAACTCTTGTAGAAAGGGATCACTTTGGGTTGCACTTTAACTTTAAAAAACACAAATTCACATTATCTATGCTGTATTGTATTTTGATTTCTTTTATTAAGCTTTTCCTAATTACATTTTGTAGCCATACAGTTTAACATATCTGGTATGAACTGTATGTCTATACGCATGTATGTGCACATGCATATACATACATACACATACACACATATATACATATATGTATACACACCACACACATGTATACTGTTGTTGTTGAGTCATTTCAGTCATGTCCAACTCTTTGTGACTCTATTCAAGGTATTCTTTTTTTTTTTTTAACAATATTTTTTTGTTGTTTTTTTTTTTTTTTTGGAGGGCAGTTAGGGTCAAGTAACTTGCCGAAGGTCACACGGTTAGGTTTTGGTTTGTGTGTGCATTAAGTGTCTGAGGCCGGATCTGAACTCAGGTCCTTCTGACTCCAGGGTTGGCGCTCTACTCACTGTGCCACCTAGCCGCCCCTATTCAAGGTATTCTTGACAAAAATACTGGAGTATTTTTCAATTTTCTGCTCCAGTTCATTTTTACCATAAGGTAAATGGGGTTAAGTGACTTGCTCAGGGTCACACAGTAGTAAGTGTCTGAGTCCATATTTGAATTCATGTTTTCTTAACTCCATATACCCTTATGCACATATATATATACACATACACGTATATATATATATATATATGAGCAAATATGTATAGATTTCTATATTAATATATTTCTCTATATGTATGCATGAACTTTGGGGACTAATATTTATAAAAAGATGCTAAAATTACACTAAGCCTTTTGGGACACCCTTTGTATGTATATATTTAGATATATGTGTATAAACACACAAAGATATAACTTCACATGTGCCCATATGACCATACAGATTATGGCTATTCTTATTCACCTATACCACCATATTTGTTATATCTCATAAGTTTAAACTAACAATAACTAATAATTCCTAATAGTTATAATGATTTTATGTGTATGATCATTCTAAACTTGATATTATTTGATTATTATTATAGTTTGATATTTTATTGTAATGATAAGACTACATCAAAGGCTAAGTAGCCCTAATGTTCATAGAAACATGCAGAAAAAACAGACAGATGTACTGTTCCATTATTAATTCTGTCAGTGGATTAAAGCTTAAAGCTTTTTTATTGGATGAATTCTTAATCTACTACAGGGGCCTTGAGTCTTCTTTTATTGACTTAGATTCACCCGCCACTTTGTGGTCACAATGAAGAAGCTCCCCTTATTGGAGTTTCACCAACAATAAAAGAACCTGAGTACTTTCTACCATATCTGATTTAGGCCTGATTAGGAATGTCCCTTCCTATATCTGGCAGTGATTATCTATTCTCAACCAGGTCCATTCTTAGGGTTATTTTGCCACAAGGACCATAACTTTGAGCATGTTTATTCACCAACCTGTCTCCTTCATCCTTTGGCTGGAGTGAATTTCTCATATGTGGAGACAAACCTCTGTTTATATTGCTATAGTGTGTAAACACTTTGTTTGCCTGCTTACTGTTCTCCAAAACAATAAAACTCATGATTGTATTTATTTCCCTGATTGCTGATTTTCTAATCCAGATATTTGCTTTAACTCGAGTATTGAGAGGTCAAATAAAGCACAGTAGAACCACAATACTTGAAACCTCAAATAGGCATCCCAGACGTGCTTGGGGCGGGGCGGGGATTGTAATGTCACTAAGGAGGGGAGCAAAGATGGGTAAAGTAGCCAGATTGGGCCAAGTTTATATAGAGGAGATCTACACTATAGATGATATAATTATGAGGCTATGGAGAAATAGATATATGAAGGGGAGGAAACAATATTAAAAGCCTAAGAAATCCGGAATTTTAGTCATACTGAAAAAAGTGATTGAAAGAACATCAATATCTAGTGATCTATGGGACTAATCTCTCTTCTATACAAAATCTTTATGAGTATAGTCATGAATTTAGGGAATCTTTGATCAGTTTATTATCAAGAAAACAACAGGTTCTTACAAAAATATTCAATAACTGACCAATATACGATAACCATTTTAATAATTAACTGAAAGATGTAGAGAATATTTACTATTTATTGGTTACTAGAAATATTTAATTTGACATATGAATCCTATCTATGAGAACTTTTACAAGGTTTTTCCCAACTGTATATAAAGATCATCCAAGATTCCTTGAGATATGTAACAGCAGATCCTTGTTCTATTTTCCTCTGATGATAGGCATTAGGCAAGGCAGAAAACAGAGATGTATGCTTGCCAAAGGTATTGACCACTGTGAATGAGGAGATCCAGCACAGAGTCCATCCAATTAGATGAGGAATTTTCAGTGGATTTCCAGATACTTCTGTTTCTGTATGATATTATAGTAATACATAAGTCTCCAGAAAACTATATAATTACCTGAAAAAGATTAGTAATCACTCTGGCTTAAAAATCTCATAGAAAAAGACAGAGTTGATGACGAATATTTGCTATTTCACAAAACATATTTTGATAGATAATCTATAGAAATTGCCCATCAGTCTGTATAGCTGGGACCAACTACTAATTGAAATGTTACAGGTGGTAAACAGTTTTGATCTAGAGTTGAACCAGAGTAAGAGATAGGCTGAATTACCTTTTAGAATTTGGAAAACTCCTTTAATGACTCCAAGCTTCTCATGAAAACAACTCTATATTTTTGATACAAACTACTGCTGTTGCTGAATAGCAGCAAGACATGGACTATAACAGTCTCTGAAGAATTAAAAATAGAATATCATTTCAATGACAATGGAGAATACATGATGGTGTGAACTATAATATATAAACAACAAAGAATTTCAAATAACAGGAATTTCAAAACTCATTCAGGAATTATAAGATGGGAAGAGAAGATGTGGTGGTCATTTGAGGAGATGACGTGACAAGCAGGTACCAAAAGCCATCCACTGTAATGTCAGGAGACAGTGAGGAAGTTATTGAGGACATTGGGTGGACCCTCCTGTGTTGAACTTCCAAGAAAATGTGGGCAAGAGTCACACAGAATGACACAGATGGGAAGTAAAATGTGCAGCATTGAAAGTAACTTCCAAATTAATGAAATCACAAATCCATTTGAGTTTGTGCACATGCACATGCATGTATGTGTGTGTGTGTATGTGTGTGTGTGTGTGGTGTGGCATTTGCACATTAGACACATCACATGTAACATTAGCTTAGTTACCATTTGTTTGTAATCTTACTCTCAAAAGTAGGTATTATTATGAACAAGAGATAGAATGGTTCATCTGATCACCCAACAGCTCCAAGTGTCAAAAAAAACCACACCAAAATATATAAAATCAATCATAGTCAAAAGGTTTATTTCTCCTGTGTGTGTGTGTGTGTGTGTATGTGTGTGTGTGTGTGTGTGTGATAGTATTTCCCTAATGTGGAATTAAAAGGTATAATTGTCCTTTAAGATTTTTTCTGTAACAAACGTACACAATTATTCTCCAATGTAAGTGTGATCATATCAACATAGGTATTTCTTCCAACTAATCAAATTTCCACTTGCTCATACCTGTGTATCTTGACTGGTTCCTCTATGGCCTCACACAAATTTGTCTAGAGGGAGGCACCCCAAACCCTGGGGACTTCTTTTAGGTCTCTTCACATTATTTTGTAATTGATGCAATAAGGAAAATATTGTATGGTAAATATAAACATAAATGTGGTAGACTATGGTGAAATGTGTATTCTTTATAGGAGAGAAAGAAAGTTCAGGGGAGGAAATAGAATTTTAAGACTAAATCCTTAGGCAATACTGTATCTAGAAATGTAGCTTCACAGGAACCAGTGACTATCTACTAGACCCCGTCATATAGATAGGCATTCAAACACAGACGTCTTTCTTTCTAGAATAATGAAAGACTTTGCATTAGTGACAAATACCTAACTCCATGAAGATGTAAAAATAAAGCTCCCAGTTCAGAAAAGTGTCTTTTGAATCCACAGACTTAGTGGGTCATTATCTCACATGAGTCACAACAGGGATTATTTGGGTTTAATCTCTGTGAGGAATAGGGAGATAAGGGAAAGTGACCAGGACTATCAGTATGTATTCTTGATCTGTGACAACCTTACTTTAGTAAGCTAAGTAACCTCTTTTTATAACCCTTGGTTGTTCAGACATTTGTGCATAACACCTGAACATAAGGTGGCTTCCAGCATCTCTTTGGACATATAGTGTAGCAAGGAAAGCAGTGAAAATGAATTCCAGTTTCAAATAAGGATAGAGAAAACATGAGGACTTCATACTACCCCTCATCTGCAGAGGTTCTGATATAGTTCATAGTGCATAAGAACTGTAGTGACTTCTAAAGATATTTTCCCAATTGAACAAGTTGCCTATTCTACTGAATGTCAGATCATATTGTAGTGAATGTAGAGGGTAAAAAAGAGAGGAGGGCAGGTGGTGTGAATGCCCAGAGTTAGAACATGCAAAAGATGGGAAAAACATTGCATTCATTTTAAAACTTGAGCCTAGCTCTTTTAGGTTCAGAAATAGTTCAAGAAGCTTCTCTGCTTATTACTTGGGGACAGAGAATTTTCCCATTTTGTTCTTTGTGTAGAGTGACTGTGAATACTCAATATGTTTGTATTCTATATTTGTTAATCTGGGTTCAATTCCTTTTACTTCTTGCCATTGTCACCCAAAACAAAACAAAAAAAAGCCTTTGTATTCTGTCCTGTGACAAAAAAGAAAAGTGAGAGAATTGTTGTCTTTATTGTTGTGATGGTGGGAAGTTTCTAAGCTTTCAGAACTTTCTCTTTGCATTCCAATTTGGCCAATTTGGAGTGGAGAGAAAGGTAGAATAGCTTTTGATCTACAGAGATTTATAGTATTGAAAACTAAAAAGAGGGAAACTGCATGGTCCAAAGTGAGTCAGGCATGACCTTTATTAATGTGGATTTACAAATTGTAATGGAGGATAATTCCTTCTCTTCTTCAGAAAGCAAAGAATACTGTTTTATTGTATGTGGGGATAGAATGGGATGATTTGAACACATTTCTTTATCTTTAAACCCACTATCCAAAGAACCAACTCCCTCAGACCTATAATAGCATCAGAGGTTTGGGGAGTCTCATAATTCTCAGATATTTTAAACTGCAAACTCCATTCTTTTGAAATTAACTTGCTTCTGAACAAAATATTTTAAGGTCTATTAAGAGATTTCCATGAGGATACAACTTTTATCAGCTCTAGGGGGAGAAAATGAATATATCAGCTTCTGTTGGAATTAGTATAGAAACAAGAAAATTTTGTGAATTTTTAACTGGGGAAATTTGGACTTCAGTCATTAGAAATTTGCGTTTTGCATTTTTCGAGTTTATATAATATTATACAAGGCAACAAGAAATTGATGAATTGATGTAGTTAATTAGGGATCTGTCTGAACAATTTTACCTCAATATTAGATCCTAAGATAGCCTACCCTCTACAATCACTCTTTCCTCCACCTGTCAAATGAAAGGGTGGTGATATTTAGCAGTTTAAGATAATGGCTTAGGAAAAATGTAGATAACAAGGAACATGAAATAGAAAGAATGTAATAAATAGTAGCTTATATAGTTCATAAATTATATGGTAGATTATCTATTTTGATATAAATTGTTGATTATACTCCAATGTTTCTGACTTGTTCCATCTTCTAGTTATATAATGTTGAAAAATAGGGCAAATAATGGAACGACAGACTATCCTTATGTTTTGTATATTTTAGGCTTTTAATCACTGTAAAATATTGATATTCCATATAAAGACTCATTTTCTCCCAGGCCTAGACCCTGAACTCCAGCCTATCTGTCCAGTAGATAGCCCTAAAGCCTGGTGGGAAAAGACTCAAACCTCAGACTACTAGTAAAGTTGCTAAACATTAAGACTTTCCACCTTGAATCACTGATACTAGTTGAAGAAATATTTCCCCTTGATTTTTTGATACGTATCTCCTGTAGCCTCACAGACATGGAATCATTTTGGTTAAGTATTAAAACAAGTGCCTTTCTGGGTTTGAATAAATTCTTTTTCTTTGTAAAATTTCTGATTGTGTTTAATTTTTATAATTGCTATTTATACAGGGATGCATTAAACTAGGAAGAGGAAAATAGCTAGAAGTTTTCAGAAAAAAAAACTTCATGTAAACTTAATGGATACAAATGATGGATATTTTCATTTACTCATAATATTCTATAACTGTGAACTTTTTGGTATGAATGCTGACTTGTGAAACAACTGCTTCCCAATTCAAGTTGTGAACAACTTGGGGGAGACTATTGATTAGGGAGCCCTAGGAAGAAGAGGTAATAATGAAAGAAGTCAAGCAGTACCTCTCTCAAAATTTAAGTTGAAGGGTTAACCATCTATGGATTTACATAACAAATTACAGAACATCCAAACAAATTTGGATCCCTGGTTGAATGGCTTCTCCAAGGCCTAACTGTTGCAGCAAAGTATTAGTAACACACTTTGTAGTCTGCTAAGATATTCTTGTAACCAGAAACTAATCAGATACAAAGGTTTGTTTTTGTTTTTTTTTACATCTTACAGCAGAGGACTGCATTTTGCATTATTACAGATGATTAGGATCATGGGATTGCCAACCATGATACAAATCACGGAGTGAAATGTGGTAGGCTATGTCCTACCATTAAAAGGGAAGCAATAGCCTCTGGGGAGTAGATAGAGTTTCAAAAGGAAGTCCCTAGGCTGTGACATAGCTAGAAATTCAAAACATGTATAAACTTGGAAATATTGCTACACATAGATCCTGCCATATAGGTAGCTAGGCACAATGGTTTCTTTGTTTCAGGAATAATGGATTGCTTTGCTCTAGTGATAGGTTCCAGAGCAACCCCATAGATGAATAATAAAAGCACCAAATGAAGGACCAGGTGACCTGGTGACTCCTCAGACTTGTAGGGCTTGTTACCCCACTTGGTCCTTACCATACATTGTTTGCATGTTATTTCTTTAAGGAATAGGGGACATGGGAAGGGCAGGCAGGCACTCACCAGGACTATCAGCATGTATTCTTAGTCTGTTTGTGACAAGTACATATTTGTAAGCTAAATAAACTCTTTCACAACCCTTGCATATGTACAAGCATATTTTTATATAGAAATATAGGACAGCTGCCAACATCTCCTTTAATGAGTAACTAATGATTTTTTTAAATTGGAAAAAAATAAATTCAAAAGTGATAACAAGAAAAAGAAAATATATTTCAAGAACACAATCACCTTATATGTAAACTACATGGAAATCTTTTTGGCTGAAATAGATGTTGTTGTTTTTTTTTAACTAAATCTATAAGATTGAATCACATATGTAATCATCTTTGCAAAAACTCTCTATTCACATCACCCCACTAGTTCAGACTTTCATCACCTCTCATCTTATTATAGCAATCTTCTTCTAATTGATCTCCCTATGTGGAGTCCTTTCCTTTTCAGAAGTATCGTCCGCATAGCTGGCAAAGAGATATTTTTAAAGCATAGATCTGATCATATTCTTCTCCTCAATAATTTCCAGTGGCTTTGTGTTATTTTTAGGACCAAATACAAGTTCCTCTCTGATATTTAAAGTGCTTTACAACCTGTTGCCAACCTACCTTCCTAATCTTATTTTACATCATACAACATTTTATATTATCCTTTATGAACTCTGTCTTTGCTCACATTGATCTTCTTGCTATTCTTCACACGTTTTTTCCCATCTTCTGTCTCTGCACACACTGTCCAAATGCCTGGAATATAGTGTTTCCCTTTTTTCCATCTCATTGTAACTTAGTTTCCTTCAAATGCCAACTTAAATATAAATTCCTACCCAAGTTATTTTTTGATCCTCCATAAAACAACTTTATATTTATTTTGTTTTGTTTTGTTTTGTTTTGTTTTTGGAGGGCAATTGAGGTTAAGTAACTTGCCCAAGGCCACATGGCTAGGTTTTTATTTGCGTGTGCTTTAAGTGTCTGAGGCCCGAACCGAACTCAGGTCCTTCTGACTCCAGGGCTGACGCGCTACTCCCTTAGCCACCTAGTGTAGTGGCAAGCACCCCAATATCCCCAGGGTGACTGCCAACACAGGTTCTTAGATCTGCTTTTCAAAAGGAAAGCAACTCAAAATGGGTTAACAAGCTTACTTTAATCAAACAAACATACATTACCTAGTTTAGGGGAAAAAGGTCAGCACCCCGAACTTCAGAGTTACAGAACTTACAGATCAAACAGACAGGCTTCCAAACTGTCCAACCATTATATCAATACCAAATCACAGTTACCAGAGAGGGAAGCATTAACATCTGGGTTTTCAAAGCCGGGGGGCTCTCAACAACGGCTTCCCAGAGTCTCATCTGGTCAAATCACACAACACTTCTCAAAGGGAGCCCCAAAGCTAAGCCTCTCATCAGGGTTTATATAGTCTTCTCCTAGCTCAGAGATTGTAACAACCTCCTTGGCCCACTGCCCAATCACAAAGTATCAAGGTGTGGGCTTCCCTAAAAAAACAAGCCTCTTCCCACCACAGGCTCCAGGTGCACTTAAGCTAGGGGCAGGGAAGATCTTTAAATTTGCATTTCCATTACACCTAGCCACCCCTTTTATATTTATTTTGAATACATTTATGTGTAATTGTTTTTCTCCAATAGAATATAAGCTCACTGGGGGAAGAGACTTTTATCATTGTCTTTTTATTCTCTTTGTTTGGTATGGGGATTGGTATGTAGCAAGTTTTAAAATAAATGTTTTCTAATGGAAAAATTACAATATATGTACCTAGTTTCTTTTGAGATTCAAATAGACTGAAGAAAGAAGTTCTAGCATATCAATATAATAGAAAAATCATACAGAAAACCTTCCATTCACTATTATAGGAGACTCTTCCTTCATTGTTCTAGAGATGCTTAATCCAGAAATTATACTAGCAACTTATTGTGGTTATGTAAGTATCTCTTAAAACCATTTTATTTTCGTAAATTGTCTCCTTTCTATTACATCATTGCCTAGGAAAGCATAAGAAAAATCACAGGAAAGGTCACTCATGAAGTATATATTGCCTCATTTAACAATTTATAGAAGATAAGTACATATTAATGATTAGACATTCTTTTTCATACCAAAAAATTACACCAAAGTCTAATGATTAGTTTATATATTTATTCAGTTTATGTATTTCAAAGCCACAATTACAGAATATGGTATCTTTGAAATACCAATTAGACCAAGTTAAAGGCATCAAAGATAAAATTGTCTTGGTTTTTAGCATCTCAAGGAAAATGTGAAGCTGATCTCCAGTAATAGCAACAGAGCATTCAATTCAATTTATCAGTGACTTAAGCCCTTTTTAGATACACAGGGATAACATCTCTATGTCAGAATATGAATAAATAATAGTTAGATGCCATGAATCTGATGGAAACAGAAAAGCTTTGGACTAACAAGCAGTGACAAGGTACAGAGGCCATGTTCAGCAAATAATATTGTAAAGGGAAAAGGAAGGAATTTTCCCAGGGTTAATGTAACAAACTCCATTATCTCACATAAGCACACAGTTACCTGAATAAGGAAGATGCAGACAAAGCTCCTCCAAATGATTAAACATGAAGAGACTTACAATCACTTCCACAGCACAACATGACTTATGGATAAACTTAATCACCTAAGTATTTTCCAGGTTTTATTCTGATAGCTTTGCTCATAGAGGTAATTGATTGTTTTATGCTTATAGAGATCATTCAACCACTAACACAGTGAAACTATTTAGGGGGACAATGAAGCAATACAAAATTAAATTACACTGCAATGTGTTATACAAGTGCTTGGTGTGTCTTCCTTACCTTCTGTTAGGTTACTTTCCCGCAAAAGTTTCCACTGTCTTTAGGTTTTACAATAAATCTAGGATTGTTAATAGGATTTTGCTGCTCACCACAAATACTGACTTCAGAGACCATGACAAAGGTATGCTAAGTCAAGAAAAAGGAAAATACAATATCCTGATAACTTTTGGGGGGAGAGTAGTCTTAAAGAAATATCCAGACTTTGATTGCCCTATCAGAAAAGGGTTATTTTTTACCACATGTAATAAATGACCAATGTAATTGATTGTCATGGATAAGGTAAAGAAACCAATGGATGTGATCTGATTCACCTATCTACTTTACATGGTTTTGTAGCTCTAGGTCTCAGGCCCTCTTAACACTTCATCAGATCTTAACACTTCTGGGAAAAATGAAATGACCCAGTAGGAAATAGTTAAAGACAGTGTAGATTTAGGAACTAGTTACTCATGCTTCTCTTATCCTTCTCTCAGCTATGCTTGGTATTAGATACTTCCTATCTCTTACTATCCTTCAGCATTTGTTCTTCCCTGCCGAGATTACGTGGAGTTTAGAAAATTGCTATTCAGATATAAAGTGCAATATAGAATATGATGGGGGCATCCCTAATACTGGTATTATTTTGTAAGAAGATCAATAAATGTTTGCATTGGTCAAAATAGAGCACAAAAATCAGGGATTTCATTGCTAGTGTGCATGTATATATACACACACACAGAGAAGTAAATACATATAAATATGCGTACATATAGACATAGGCATTTATATATGTATAGACAAACATATATGTGTGTTTATGTATCCATTCATACGTATCTTCTATACCTATTTCTATATGTAGATTTTCTGTCTCTTTCTATCAGAATACGGATCCTGCCTCATGGAGGTTTTGTTTTTTTTAAATTTTATTTTACACTCAAACACCAGAAAACAGAGAATAAAGAAAAAAAATCATAAACTTAAACATTGGAACTTAATAAAAAGTAAAAGAAAAAATGAAAAAAACATGTCATGTGCATAGTAAAACATATGAGAGGAATCAAAATATATAACAATAAATTTTGATTTTGAGAAAGCCTCTGTCATAAATACTGCATGTTGTGTTGAGAGCTGTATGTCTGTTCTTTGTTTCCTTGCAAGTTTTCTTTTGTTCTCTGCTGTGCACTTTTTACTTTTGTTCTTTTTTCACCCTTCCTTCCCCACAGAAGGCTACAATTAAGTGTGGATAAGGGTGGATATATTACTAAATATCCACATCTATATCTGTCTATCTATATGTATACATACACACACATATGGAGAGAGAGGGTGAGAGAGAGAGAGAGAGAGAGAGAGAGAGAGAGAGAGACTTTTATGGTTGTGCATATCTCTTGTTTCCTATCCCTCCCGACTCCTCTACTTTACTTCTACCTGCTACCCTGTCCTTCTATTACTTAGCCTACTCCTCTCCAAGGATCCCTCCTCTATCCTCCAGTTCCCATAAATTTAAAAATCTTTCTATAGCCCCCATATATATTCCCTCACCTTCACCTCTAGATATTCCTCCTTTTCCCTCTCCATCACCTTGCTATGTCCTTACTATTTTATTTCTTCTAATTTTAGATGACCTTTATACTTGTGTTAAAACCCAGTTACCAGAACTACCAGACCCGCTTCCCCATCTAATTCCTCTGAATTTATTCTTCCACTTGTACCTCATTTGTATAAAAAATAACTCTTTTTTTTAGCATTCATGGAGTTTTTGTTTGTTTGTTTTATTAAAATCCCTGAAATATATTTTGTAGACAAAGGTAAATAGTAGAGTCATACAATAATCTATAAGCATGGAAATTAAATAGGTACCAAACAAAAGAACTCTGAAGAACGATAATCTTAGTAGCTATTTTCTTGGCTTCTGTGAACAAGTTGGCTAGGTATGGCATTTCATAGCCTTGGCTATACATAAAATTTTTTAATATCTCAAGGACTGAGATATCTTAACAGAAGCTTTCTAGTTACTACATACTAGCATTTGGGAATATAGAGCTGAAGATGGCCCTGGTGAGATGAAACAAATCAGATTGTAGCTGAGAAAAATTTAGTAACCATGAAACTAGTCAAGGTGCCAAGCACAGACAATGTGGGAAGCTGAGAAGCAATATCTAGTGGAGAGTTTTAAGGTTATAATTATATCACATCATATCATTACCAGAGGGCACTGGCAATACTTGAGATGTAAGTTGAGCTGGCCACTCACGTATGGTGGCCACACTAATTCCTTTTGTTCACCTTTCCAGAATGTTCCTTGCTCAAACATATCCCCTATATGTATGCCTTGGTTATATGTGTACTTTGTACATGCTATCCCCAATGGTGGTATGATACATTGTGAAAGAGTATAACCTGTGTGTACAGAGGGGGTAATTTTTTCTAATCCCTTTATTTATTATGAAATTATATTAAATATATTTTATTTATATTCTCTTAGCATAGTATGCATAATAAATATTTATTGAGGGGTGGAGCCAAGATGGCAGAGTAGAAACAGGAATTCCACTGGGCTCTAGCTTCCACTTCCCCCAATTCATGTAAAAGGAGACTCAGAACAAGCTTTGGAGCTACAGAACCCACAAAATGACACAGAGAAGTTAACCTCCCACTGAGGACAGCCCTGCAGGCTGGCAAGAACCAGCCAGCGAAGCACTCTGGAAGCCTACCCCAAACCTCTTACAGCCCAAGGTTTTAGCCCTAGGGCTGGCCTGACTAATCACCTGCTAGAGGGACTTCAGCTCACCAGCAGCTGTGGCAGTTTCCAGAGTTAATAACCCATAGATGCTAAGGACAAAGTGCAGTGTGGACTTTGGGATCTAGTAGCCTGGGAGTGCATCATTCTTTGCCCCAGGAGTGAGAAGCCACTGAAGGTTGTAGCACAGCCATGCAGCCACCACCACATGGCAGCTTCAGCTCCTGGTCTGCAGACTGTAGGGGGACCAAGTGACCAGTCTGAGGGGTAATCACTGCTTGGATCTGGATTGCAGTCTAGGGTAGAGGCCTTGGGTGTGTGACCAGCTTGTCAAAGTGTGTGGAGGCTTCAGAAAAGGCACCCAACTAATACCTCTGGAAGCTGAGAAAACCCCAGTGTTTGGGATGGAAGCTCCACTGGCTGGTAGTAGAGTTCTACTGTGGGAAAAAGCCCAAAAGTCAAGAAATTGAGTGGCAACATGACCAGGAAAAGGAAATAAGCAAATAGAAGAATCCAACATTAGACACTTATTTTGGGAACTAAAAGGATCAAAGCATGGAACAGGAGGAAGACAGTGAAGTCAGACCTCCTGCACCAAAAACTTCAAAGGAAAATATAAGATAGTTACAGGCCATAGAGGACCTTAAGAAGCAGATAAAAGAAGTGGAGGAAAAATTGCAAGGAGAAATGAGAACAATGCAAGAAAATTATGAAATGAGAGTAAATAGCCTGACTGAGGAAAATAACACCTTGAAAAATAGACTAACTCAAATGGCAAAAGAGGCTCAAAAAGGCAATAAGGAGAAGAATGCCTTAAAAAGCTGAATTTGCCAGATGGAAAAAGAATCTCAAAAGTTCACTGAGGAGAATCATTCCTTCAGAATTAGATTGGAGCAAATGGAAGTTAGTGACTTTATAAGAAATCAAGATTCTGTTAAATAGATCCAAGCAAATAAAAGAATAGAAGGCAATGTGAAATATTTCATGGGAAAAACCACTGACCTGGAAAATAGATCCAGGAGAGATAATTTAAAATTATTGGACTACCTGAAAGCCATGATCAAAGAAAGAACCTAGACATCATCCTTCAAGAAATTCTCAAGGAAAATTGCCCTGATGTTTTAGAACCAGAGGACAAAATAGAGACTGAAAGAATCCACCAATCACCTCCTGAAAAAGATCCCCAAAAGAAAACTCCTAGGAATATTATATACAGGTTCTGAAATCCCCAGACCAAGGAGTGAATATTGCAAGCAGCCAGGAAGAAAGCAATTTGAATATTGTGCAAACACAATCAGGATAACACAGGATCTGGCAGCTTCTCCACTGAGGGACCAAAGGGCCTGGAATGTGATATTCTGGAGGTCAAAGGACCTGGGCTTAAAACCAAGATTTACCTACCCAGCAAAACTGAGTATCATGTTTCAGGGGAAATTATGGTCATTCAGTGGAGTAGAGAACTTTCAAGTGTTCTTGATAAAAAAACCAGAGTTGAATAGAAAATTTGACATTCAGATACAAGAAGCAAGAGGAGCATGAGAAGATAAACAGGGAAAAGAAATCATAAGGATCTTATCAAGGTTGAACTATTTACATTCCTACATGGAAAAACAATAATTGTAACTGATGAAACTTTTCTTGGTATGAAAATATTTGAAGGGAAGAATATATATATATATACATATATATATATATATATATATACACATATCTCTATACATATACATATATATACACATATCTCTCTATATACATGTACATATACATATACATATACATATACATATATATGTGTATATATATATATATATATATATATATATATATACACATATGTGGTGAGCCAAAGAGGCCTGTCCCAGGACTCTGATAATTACCCTGATATCAGTGGACCTGCATGTCAAAGATCTCTTTGAGATGTGACTTTTCACTAAGTCTGCTCAGGAGTTCTTTTGATATAGGTTGCATTTAAAAGGATGTTATTGGAGTTCTTGAGATCAACAGGATTCTGTCCCGGGATATATCTGATTCCACACTCTGGTATCTTTGAGTGGCCAGCTCTAAACATGATATCTGTTCAGGATTGCACTTCAGCTTTGAAGTTTGCTCTCAATTGTATCTGTTTATGACTTCGGTTGCATTAAGAAGTACCAGAGACCCAGATGTAAGGCTCTGCCCCAAAACTTTAGCTGTCCAAAACAGTTGCAGGAAGTCAGTTCCTATGCAGATGTTCTTGATGATGCGGCCTTGGCCATTAGGCTTTGAGGCCAGCTCTCAAGAGCATCCTTTGAGATGTAACTGACTGCATGTGATAAGAGATAACTGACTTTTCCTAAGACTTGATGGCACCTAGGGATCAATAGGCCTTACTGCCATGCTACTTCCAGGATACAACAGACTAAGATAATGACATCTCTTCCTTTCCATCTTTTGTCTCTTTGCTCTATAAAAACTTTTCCCTGAGTATCAATAAACGGAGTTCATGGTTCTTCCTTGAGCTACCCACATGGCCTGGTCATTTCTTATTCATGTCTCTGAATCATGCTAAGTGCTGGACACTGAGCAGCCCACGGCATACATATACATATATATGTGTGTGTGTGTGTGTGTGTGTGTGTGTGTGTGTGTTTGTGTGTGTATGCTTGTATGTAGTCTATATTGGAGGCTATACGGGCATATGAATACATATGTGAATATGTGTTTATATGTTTACAGGTATACATAGGTAGAGGGCACAGGTCAAATTTAATAGGAAGGGATGATACTTAAAAGGTGAAATTAAGAGGTGAGAGAGGAATATAATGAGAGGAGATGGGGAGAGACAGAATGGGATAAACTATCTCATATGGAAGAGGCAAGGGAAAATGGTTACAATGGAGGGGAAGAACAGGAAGGCAAAAGAGAATGGGTCAACATTATTCTCATTGAATTTGGCTCAGGGAGGGAATGATATACACACTATATGGGGTATCTCACCCTATAGGAAAATAGGGGGGAAAGGGATGAGATGGGGGATGATGTAAAGGAGGGCAGGCTGGGGAGGAAGGAAATTGGAAGCACCCACATTTTTTTTTGCTTTTTTGGAGGGCAATTGGGGTTAAGTAACTTGCCCAAGGTCACACAGCTAGGTTTTTGTTTGTGTGTGCATTAAGTGTCTGAGGCCGAATGCGAACTCAGGTCCTTCTGACTCCAGGGCCGATGCTCTACTCACTGTGCAACCTAGCTGCCCGGAAGCACCCACTTTTGGAAAGGTACAGGATCAAAGTAGAGATAGAACAAATGGGAGTTGGGATAGGAGGGAGGGAAATATAATCAGTCTGTTACAATATATCTATTATGGTAATGCTTTCCATTAGCTACACATGTACAATCTATATTTAATTGCTTATCTTCCTAGTAAGGGTGGATGACAAGGGAGGAAGGGAATGAATTTAGAATTCAATGTTTTATAACCAAATAATTAATATATATATATATATATATATATATATATATATATATATATATATATATATATTCTTCCAGAAATGAGATAATCAAAGAAATTTCCTAGAAATGTCCAGATGGTGATTTATAGACTGACAGTATGATGTCATATGGAAAACTCAAACACGCTCTGGATCATAAATATCTTCTTATATGCGACTTTAATAGTATATATATATATATATACTATTATCAATACTATTTTACATGTAATTGGGAAATTAAATATACAGGCACTAGGCATAAAGATCCACCATTTCCTATTGGAAAAGTTGAAGGGTGCATGGGAGAAGATATGGGAGGGAGTAGATTGGAGGGGGGAATATCCTGTGGGACCACTATTTTGGGGTGGTTAGTAGGGGAAAAACGGGGAGAAAATTTGTAACTCAAAATCTGGCAGAAATGAATGATGTAAACCAGAAGTTAATAAATCATTTGAAAACAAACAAACAAACAAACAAATAAATATAGAATTGGGTTATTGAATTTAAATTACTATGTTCATTGTGTGGCTGGTTAAAGTAAACATATTGGAAGGGTTTTGTGAGATATGGTTTTGAGTTATGCTGACCTATAAGTATTCCTTGAACCTGGGGTAAATCTTTTGGAGGGCAATGGGTATCCTAAATGTTACAGTTGTTTTGAAGAGTAGGTAGAGTCAGAAGGTCTATATTAAAATTCTAGTTCAGCCACCTATTAGCTGTGTGATTTTGGGAAAGGTATTTAAACTCATTGAGTGTCAGTTATCATCTGTAAATGGGGGTAATAATAGCTGCACCACTTACCTCATAGCTTTGTGTTTATACTTATGGCATGTTTCCTCATCTTCAAATTTAAACATAAATTATTCATTTTAATTTTTGTTCATTTGCCTTATAAGTTTTAAGTTTTGTGGAATTATGCTATGAGCCTAGTTAAATTGTCCATATTCCTTGGCCCAGAGATATCACTGTTAAACATATTACCAGTTGAAGTTAAAAATAGAAAGACAATGATGATATATACACCAAAATATTTAGATTAACACTGTTTGCAGTAGCTGAGAATTGAAGACAAAGAAGATACCCATTAACAGAATGACTGAAATGAATAATACGGAGAATTCATATAAACACAGGAAGACTTAGATGATTGTGATGGTTAATTTTGCACATCTGTTTGTTTTTTCTTTCTTCCTTATTCTATGCTACAAGATATGGATGTCTGAGTGGGGAGGAAGAGACATATGTTTGGAAATGAATGTGATATAAAGACAAAAGATAACATATTTTCTTTTAAATCATTGAGAGAAGAAAATGTTTGTTCTATTACGGATATGCCTATGTCTTCATTTTGATTTTAAAAATGTGTTAGTGGATACTAGTGCATGAAACATTAGGTAGTGGGGACAGAAATATGAAAAATTATGAGATCCTTTCATTCCAGGAATTAACAAACTAGTGGATGTATTTGACATGGGAATAAGTAGAATGAGACATATAGGTTATAAAAGGAGAGGTGAGGCAACATGCTATAGGAAAATTCAAAGAGGAAAAGATCATGTACACTCCTAGAAAAGTTTAAACCTCTATTTGTTGCTTAAAGAATTACTTCCAAGGGGCAGCTAGGCGGCTCAGTAAATAGAGCACCAAATCTGGAGTCAGGAGGACATGAGTTCAAATTAGGACTCAGACACTAAACACAAAACTAGCCCTGTGACCTTGGGCAAGTCACTTAACCCCAATTGCCCTACCTTCCCCCCTCCAATAAGGAAAGTAATAATAATAATAATAATAGCTTCCAAGATAAAACCTCAAACCTTAACTTTTTTTAATAAAAAAGGTTCTTTAACAATCAGAAATTAAGAAATTTAGAAATATTTTCAATGATTTTCCATAGAGGAGCACATGGCAAAATACTTCATTGGTCTTGTTGCAAAACCTGTTCCTTAAATTAACAAAAAACAACAAAACTCTCATATTATGGTCTTATTTATGTTTGTGATGCTGCCACTGTAGTTATGATATTGATTCTTATTTTTGAATGTTAATTAGGTATTGGTAGTAGTGTAATTCTATGGAGGAAACCACCAGAAATTTTATCTCTATCAAGAGTATTATGATAGAAGTTAAATATAATTCTTCAAAGAACCAAATTGATGAAGGATTTTTTAAAGCATCTGACCAAAATAATCAGTAAACTCAGAGTTGCTTTTTCTTTTTTTTTGGGGGGGGGAGCAACTTTGGTACTTACTAAAATTTGGAGTAAAAATTCTTCCAGCAATGAGATAATCAAAGAAATTTCCTAGAAATGCCCAGATGGTGATTTATAGACTGTTGACAGTATGATGTCATATGGAAAACTGAAACACGCTCTGGATCATAAATATCTTCTTATATGCGACTTTAATTATAATTGTAAAATAAAAAGAAACTTAGATTGAGAAGGGAGATCCAAATCTGGATCCGGGAGTTTAGCAATCAAATATCAAATTCCTTCATTTTATAGATGATCACATTTAGATTTGTAGAAATCATTATTATGCAAAAAAAAGTAAGATAAAAAAGTGTCCCAGAAAACCAGCAGCAAGTCTCACCTCAGCAAACCAGTGGTTGATCCTGAGCCCTGGTGTGGTGAAGCAGGCAAACATGAATACCAGGTCCCCTTACCCCCACTCCTTAGAATAGCCTTAGAATAGCCAGGGAAACTGGAAGACTCTAGCTCCAAACCAACTTTTACTTCAGTGTAGCCCTGGGTGGACAGGCATCTTCTGGTGGTGGACCTTCATGTGCTTCAGAGCATCTCGAGACAAACAGGCATACTCCAGAAGCCAGAGCTCAATGTGCTTCAGTATAGCTCCAGGGAAATGCAGAAAATCTCCACCTGGCCTCAGCACATACCAGCCACCACCACTAGGACCCCAGCTAAGCTCCAGGTAAGCTGCAAGACCCCTCCAGCAGGCAATCAGCCCCACTTTCCTCAACACAGCACCAGATAAGTGGACCTCAGGGCAACATTACTGCAGAACCATGTTAACATCTAGGGCCTGCAGACACTGGCACAAGAAGCCTAAGACAGAGTCCCTTTCTCCCTGGGAGTAGAAATCAAATTTAAAATAAATGAAAAACCCAAAAAAAGATGAGCAAAAAACAATAATAAAAAAAAGAATCTGACCATAGAAAGTTATTATGATACTAGGGAAGACCAAGACACAAAGTCAGAAGAGGAAAACAATGTCAAAATACAAAAACAGAATGCATTTATTTCCTGAGCCCTGGTGTGGTGAAGCAGGCAAACACCAACACCAGATTCTCTCACCCCAACTCTGCCCCATGCCTTAGAATAGCCAAGGGAACTGGCAGATTCTACCTCCAAACCACCCTGTATTTTGCTGTAACCCTGGGTGGACAGGGCTTCAAAAAGGAAGAACTCAAAAATGAACTTAAAAATCATATAAGAGATGTAGAAGGGAAAATGCAAAAAGAAGTGAGAGGCATGCAAGACAATTATGAAAAACAAAACAAAACAAAACCTTAAGAGCTTAGAAAACTGCTCAAAAAATAGAATTGTCCAAATGGAAAAGGAGATACAAAAATCCACTGAAGAAAATAACTCCTTAATGAGTACAATTAGCCAAATGGAAAAGAAAGTACAAAAACAATTTAAATGACAAAAACAACACCTTAAAGGTTAGAATTGGGAAGCTAATGATTCTATGAGACACACTGTGAATCAATCAAACATATTCAAAAGAATGAAAAAATGGAATAAAATGTAAAATGCATCATGGGAAAAGCAACTGACCTGGAAAATAGATCCAGAAGAGATAATATCAGAATCATTAGACTAACTGAAAGTCATGATCAAAAAGAGGACCTGCATAGTATCTTTCAAGAAATCATCAAGGAAAATTGCCCTGATGTCCTGGAACCAAAGGTAAAATAGAATAAAGAATCCACCAATCACTGTAGGAAAGAGATCCCAAAATAATAACCCCAAGGAATGTTACAGTCAAATTTCATAACTATGAGGTCAAAGAAAAAATAATACAGGTGGACAGAAAGGAACAATTAAAATATTGGGGATTCACAATCAGGATCACACAGGACTTGGCAGATGCAACAATAGAGGATCAGAGGTCATGGAGCATGATATTCTGGAGGGTAAATGACCTCAGACTACAAGCAAAACTCACTTACCTGGGAAAATTAAGCATAATACTTCAAGAGAATAAAAAAAGGTCATTCAATGAAATGGAAGGATTTCAGGTCTTCATAAGGAGAAGAGCAGAACTAAACCAAAATTTGGCTTTTAATATCAAGACCCAAGAGAAGAATAAACAAATAAAAAGGGAAAAGAAAATTTAAGGGATTCAATAAAGCTAAACTATTCACATCCCTACGTTGGAAGATGATATTGTAACTCTTAAAAATTGCATCACAGATGGAATGAATATACATAGATGAAGGATATAGGAATAAGGTGAATTTGAGGGAATGACATAAAAAATTAAGATATGAGAAAGAAGAGTACAGTGGGAGGAGAAGGAAGGGAGAGGTAGAATGGAGTAAATTATCTCACATGAAGAGGGGAGAATGACCTATTACAATAGAGATGAAAATGGGGGGACAGATGATGGGCATTGCTTGAACCTTACTCTCATCAGTATTGGATCAATGAGGGAATAATACACACAATCAGTTCAAGATAGAACTCTATCAGGGCAGCTAGGTGGCACAGTGAATAGAATACTTGCCTTAGAATCAGGAGAACCTGAGTTCAAATCCATCCTCAGACACTTGACACTTACTAGCTGTATGACCTTGGGCAAGTCACTCAACCCCAACTGCCTTACTTTCCTCTTCCAAAAGAAAAAAAAAAGAAAACTATCTTACCTGACAGGGAAGTAGGAGGGGAGATTAAGTAAAGGTGGGGGTGGGGACTGACAGAAGGGAAGGCAGATCAGGGGAGGTGGTAGACAGAAGTAAAACACTGATGATGTGGGAAAGAATGGAAGGAGAGAGAGAGGACAAACAGGAGGAAGAATAGGATGGAGGGAAATACAGAGTAGTAATCATAACTGTGAATGTGAATGGGATAAACTCTTCCATAAAATGGAAGCAGATAGCACCGGATCAAAAATCAGACCCCTACCATATGTTGCTTACAATAAACACACTTGAAGCAGAAAGAGACATGTAGAGTAAAGGCAAGGGGCTGAAACAGAAAATATTATGCTTCAGTTGAAAAAAAAAAGCAGGCGTGGCAATCTTGTCTTAGACAAAGCAAAATCATTATTAAAAGTCCATTATTGGCAAAATAAGTACCAGAGCACTGATCTCTTTATCCTATTATATTTCCCTTTCAATTGTCTCTCTGGTGGAAACAGTTGGTGGAACAGTGGGTAGAGTACTGGGCATAGAGTTAAAAACGACTGAATTAAAATCTAATTTCAGAGATATGCTGTGTGACTCTAGACAAGTCACTTAGTTTTCATTTGCCTCAGTTTCTTCAACTGTAAAATGGGGATAACAGCACTTACCTTGCAAAATTATTGTGGGAATGAAATTAGATATTTGTAAAAAGTGATTAGCACAGGGGCAGCATAAAATTAAGTTCCAGCTAAAATCTCACCTTTTAGAGAAAGTATTTCCTGATCCCCTAAATGCTAATACCTTCCCTGTCAAATGTCTTCAACTTATCCTGTATATATCTTGTTTGTACATAGTTGTTTGCATATTAATAATCCAAACACTTCTATTAAACTATAAGTTTCTTGAGAGCAAAGACTGCTTTCTTTTTTGCCTTTCTTTATATCCCTAGAACTTAGCACAGTACCTGGTACATATAAAGTACTTAATAAATATTATTTACTTGATTACTTGACTGGATTAGATTGCATAAATTATGGCAGTTGTACATAAAGTATTATGTATCACATCAATATGTGATACATACTGATTCAGCAGGCAGTTGTTCATATACTGATTTTTGTTTCCTCATTTTGCCAACTGGACTGTTAGTAGGTGACATGGTATAGTCATTAGAGCATAGGCTTGTCCTTTTTCTGAGTTCAAACATAGCTTCAGATACTTACTAGACTGTGACCCTGGGCAGGTCACTTAACCCAGTTTGCCTAAATTTCCTCATCTGTAAAATGTTGAAGAAGGAAATGGAAAACAACTCAAGTATCTTTGTCAAGAAAACCCAAAATGCAGTCATGAAGAGTCTAACATGACTAGAAAATGACTGAAGAACAACAGACCTGACTTCAAATCTTGCCTTTGCAGTTATCAAAGAACGGAAAAAGCTTTTAGTAACCTTATAAAAAAATGCTCCAAATCATTAGTAACTAGAGAAATGCAAATTAAAATCACTCTCAATTTTATATCATAGCCTTTAGATTGGTAAAGAAGAAAAAACAAAAAATTACTGTTGCTGGAAGAAGGTGTTTACATTAATGTACTCTTGGTGGAGCTAGAAAGTGGCCGAGTAATTTTGGAAAGCATTTCTGGAATTATATTATGAGTCATTAAACTTTGTGTATTCTATGCCCTAGCTATACAACTTGTAAAATTACACTCCTTGGAGGTCATAGAAAAAGGGTAAAGACCCATATATACAAACATATTTACAATAGAACTTTTTGTTGAAGTAAAAATCTAGAAACAAAATGAGTTTTTGTCAATTGGGGGATGTTTAAACAGAATATTGTCTATTGATATAATTAAAAATTATTACGCCACAAGAAATAATGAAAAGGATAGATTCAGAGAAAGCTGGGAAGACTTGAATACCTGATGCAAAATAAAGTTATCAGAACCACGAAAATAATATATAATGACTACACAATCATAAATGAAAACCACTGTGAAATAGTTAAGAATCAAGATCAACACAATGATTAATCATAATTCCAGGAGGCTTATAATAATAAGTCATGCTTTGTACTTCTTTTCAGAAACATGATAGACTAGATATCCAGAATTAGACATGGATGTTCAAACATGAACAATGGGCAGATTTGTTTTAAGTGACTATACTAATAGAGGGAGGACTTTTTGTGGGGGGGGGGGGAGAAAATTGAGAGGATAGTACTGATAATAATATTAAGAAAAAATGAAAAAACAATGAATTATTTTTTAAAAAATAAACAGAAGAGAGCAGGACATTCAGAAGGGAACACAGATAATAAATAGGATGGTGTTAGAATAATAATGCTAAATTTTAAGTATATAGAAAATTAAAACCACCAAACTATGTAGAGGAGGTTCATAGTATCATATGCATTCTTCTTTTCCTTTTTGTCCATGTGTAGGAAATGTTCACATTTATTGGTGTTTGTCTAATTCTTTTTTTTTTTTGGAGGGCAATTGGGGTTAAGTAACTTGCCCAAGGTCACACGGCTAGGTTTTTGTTTGTGTGTGCATTAAGTGTCTGAGGCCGGATCCGAACTCAGGTCCTTCTGACTCCAGGGCCAGCGCTCTACTCACTGCGCCACCTAGCCGCCCCTGTTTGTCTAATTCTTAATAAATTTTTTTTAAAAATGAAAGTTAAAAAAAGAATTTCTCCTTAGTCACTTTCTAGGTGATGAAGGTCAGCTTCTCAGAATTTTAGTTTTCTCATTTGTAGAAGGGGGATAATAATACATATTCTGCCTGCTTCTGAGGGTTGTTGTGAAGAAGATGTTTTGTGCCTACATACTTAGGTACCGCTAATAATATTCTACCAAACTCTTCATATTTGGTGGCTTTTTATGTAAAACTCTTCTCACCTGCCAATTCAAATGGAAAGCAGCTCATAAGGAAGCCCACATTTGAGGTTTCTAATAATTCTGTGAAGCAGTAAAATATTATTCTCTTAATTTTGCCAGTGATAAGACAAGGAAGCTCTGTAGCTTGCTTAGGGATATGCAATGATTAAGTTTCATAAACAGGACTCAAACCTTGGCCATTCCACTCAAAGTTCAGTACTCTCTCTCCATTTCCCCATGTTGCCTCAGTCATTAGTGAAAAAGCTATCTATATGACTAATAACTTTAGTTAATAACATAGTAACATACACTTCTAAATAAAGTTTCTCTAAGGGACAACAAGGGGGCATATGCTCAAACAGCCTGAATCTGTTTTTTTGTTGCTGTACATATAATCAATCAATTAAACAATAAACCTAATCAGCTATACATAAAGACTCTGTGCCAGAAACTATCATAAAGGGCAAAAGAGACATGGGGGCTGTTTCTACCTTTAAAGAATTTATGATCTAACTCTTGAAAGAACTTGTGACCCAGGTCTTTAAGAAACTTAATCATCTAGCTCTTTAAAGGACCTATGATGTATTTGGGAATATGACTAATACAAAAGAAATGATTAGACAGTAATAATATAATATATAATTGAGTTAAGAGTTTTATAGTATCACCTAACATTAAATTGGTATTTAGAGAAGGAAGAGGTCCCTTGGGATTCAGCATAGTTGGAAAAGATTCCATGGAAGAGAACAGTTAAGTACTGGGAGAATTTTAATAGAAGGAAATGAATGGGGTGGTCATATATGGAGAAAGAAATGAGCAATGTCAGATAGAGGAGCAGTGAGGTAGGTAATCAGCCTGATTTTAGTGTTTGGTGAATGTTGAAGGAGTGTGACATAATTTATTGTTGGACTTGGAGTCAGGAAAATCTGAGTTCCAGTGCCACCCCACCTCAGATATTTATTAGCTCTGTGACTATGGACAAATCATTTGACCTCTATGGACTTCAGCTTCCTTAGTGATAAAAAGGACTTGACCTGTAATTCTCCTTCCAATTCTAAATATATGTGGTATCCTATGGGTAGTAAAAAATAATACTGGATAACTGGGATAGGGTCAGATAAAGGTGAACATAAATGTACACATGGTATAGTAGAAAACAGAATCACTGACTATCCTTAAATAAGTCAAGTAACATAATCACATTCTTGCTTTTAGGAAAATTAACCTGGTAGCAATGTGGATTATGACCTTGGGAATTAATCAAGTACTCCTATACATTTTAATTTCTATAATTGAGGACAAATTCCTCTCAAAAGAGAGAACTTTATAACCAAATCAAACCAAACCAAACCATAATCAGTAATCAAACTAGGAAAATACAAAGATATAGAATACATAATACATAATATATATCCAAATGTGATTTACAGGAGAATATTCTTTTCAGTTACAGGAAGGCTAGAGATGATGGATACTGAAAATATCCAAGTCTACATCACATCAGCTCATAGAAGTTGTGAGAGGAGGGGCGGCTAGGTGGCGCAGTGAATAGAGCGCCGGCCCTGGAATCAGAAGGACCTGAGTTCGGAGCCGGCCTCAGACACTTAATCCGCACAAACAAAAACCTAGCCGTGTAACCTTGGGCAAGTTACTTAACCCCAATTGCCCTAAAGGGGCGGCTAGGTGGCGCAGTGAGTAAGAGCGCCGGCCTCGGAGTTTGGATGACCCGAGATCAGATCCGGCCTCAGAAAATGAGCACCCACGCATAAATCAAATGACTAGCCGTGTAACCTTGAGCAAGTTACTTAACCCCAATTGCTTTAAAAAAAAAAAGAAGTTGTGAGAGGAATAAGGGAGGAATGGCAGCTTAAAAGTTGGCACTTGTAAAGCCAAGCATGAGCAGCTTTCCAGAGGACTTCTGCTGTGAACAGCTTCAAGGTTCTAATTACAAAATATAGTAAACTCTATTTATTCAGCAGTAGATGAAGGCAAAACATTCACAGAAATCAAATTACAGCATTCACAATGTTATGACATAACAACTTATCACTAAAATGGCCTAATAATTTTCACCAAAGTGGCCACATAGTTTTAAAAAAGTACAATCATTTAGTAACTCAATCTTTTAGTAATTCCTTAATTCAATCACCTTTAAGGAGGATTGCCTCCTTAAGGGACACAAAGTACAATGGTCAAAGTTCTCCACTCCTAGGTCACAGTAAGTCATAATCTTCTCAGTTGGCATCAGGTACCCAAGGAGAGATTTTTTCATCTTGACTTGAGGCTGGATCTAAGCTTCCATGGTTCCCCTTCCATGGTCCCAGCTCCTGCTATAATCTACACAACTACCACCTGGGTTCAAAGGCAGGTAGCTCCCAGTTCTTTGTCCATCTCCTTGTCCAGTTCTCATTCCATATTGAAGCTCACAGTGTCCAGTCCACCTCAAGTCCTTCACAATTCCTGTTTCTGGGAAGACAAAGCTTAACAGAGCCAAAATAACATTCATTCACATTGCCGGCACCATCACCAATTCACTATTTGCCTGTAAAATCAACTCAGACCCACCAACAAGGTCTGAGAACTCAACACAAACCATCAGTACAGTCACAGGACCTCTATTTCCTCCTCCAGGACCTTGGTAAACAGACAGCCAGAAAATCCTCTTTTAGGGCTTCCAGTAAAGTCCCAGGGCTTCTGCACAATGTATCACAAAGAAACATCAACACAGACAGAACAGACAAATATAAAGTGCCAGGATATCCCAAGTTCTTCCTTCTCTGCCACAAGAGCTCCTTTCTCAGTTCTGTTTTCTCTGGCCTGGGCCTCTCCTTATATAATGTCATTAGCTCCTCCCCTTCCTGTTGCAAAAGTTCTCAAGTTCTAGGGTTGACAAATTGTGGTATTCACAAGTTCTGGATCTTAATACTTGATACAATCATGAACTGAAACAAGGTGTTAATTACTTATGTGTTGATTAAATAGCTGAAACAAGGTTTTAATTCAATAGCTGAAACAAGGTGTTAACTACTTCTTTGCTTGCCATTACAGCACCCCAGCTTTCCTTTTTTCCCCATCATAGGAATGGTCTTATCTCTATTATGTTTTAATGTTCCTCATTCCCAGGAGTTCCATGACTGGATAAGAAACAAGGTGTTATCTGTTGCCTCTACTCCCAGATCTACAATTTGGAATTTTCGAACACTGTAGCTAACTGGTTGACAGGGTAAAGAAAGGAGAATGAGAAGTGGGAAGTGAATGATAATCTTTGTATGGCTGACTTTTAGCCTGTTCTCATAGGTATAGTGGCTTTAACTTGAAATTGGCTGACACTATTTCTCTCTCTCTCTCTCTCTCTCTCTCTCTCTGTCTTTTTCTCCACCTTGGGGCTCACAGCAATTTGAACCTCTAACTTGACTGAAAAAAGAAGATACTGGAAATATTTGCTTTACCCCTTAGGTGCCTTTTGAAATCCCATCCAATTCTTGCTCAGCAACTAATTAAAAATTGATTTCTCCACCAAATATTTAGTGGATAAGAAATAGTCATAAAATATCTGCATATACTCTGAAGTGAAGAATGGGGTCTCTATATCCCCAGGTCATCAAGTATTTCCAGAAACAGGCTTACCAAAATATTTGTGATCTCAGGTTGTGACTCTCACAGTCTCTGGATACACTCTTACAGTTCTAACTAGGCTCTGAAAAACTTCCCCAGAGTTCATCCCCACCCAGCTGATCATGAAATGTTAAGGGGCCTGAATGGCAAAACAAAGAAAAAGCTGTAAATATTGTGGATTTAACATCTATTTCTACTCTTACTTCTCCTGAGCTAGTCTCTAGACTCTAAAGCATGCTATAAGACAAGTAAACAGGTTAATATTCTTTCAGGGCCTTTCATTCAGTTCTCCATGCATTGAGATGTCTTCCATCTATGAGAATTTCTGCCACACAATTTCTGGGCATTAAAACAGGAACATATCCAAGAGTCCAGAGAAAGAAGAAATGTGAGCAAAGAAGAAAGAGAGTGGTTGGACAGTTAAGAGTATAATGTTATAGAAATTCAGAAAGTTTAAAGAATTGCTACCATAGAGAGATTAGATGGGAAAGGGTTTGATGAAAAAAGTCATTAAATTTGGCTAGGAGTCTGTCAAACAATCAGTATTTATTAGGTGCCTACTATGTGTCAGGCTTTGTGTTAAGTTCTGGATATACAGAGAAAGGGGGAAAAGCATGCATTCTAAAGGGAGAGAATATCCAAGTGACTATGTACATACAAGTTATATACTGGGTAAATGTGAGGGAATTACAGAAGAAAAGCATGTGGTGGGAAGAGGGGAGAGGCTGGGAAAAAATGACTCACCTCTTGCAGAAGGTGAGATTTGAACTGGTCTTGAAGAAAGCCAGGGCAATTGGGAGACAGAAATAAGGAAAGAGGGCATTTCAGAATAGGGTACATCCAGGGAGTGAAAAGAAGATGGAGTCTTATGTGTCAAGAACAGGAAAAGAGAAGTGTTGTTAGATTTTAGAGTAGGATATGTGGAGGAGTATAAAGTTTTAGAAGATTGGAAGGCAGAAAGGGACAAGGTTTTGAAGGGCTTTAAAAGCCAAGCAGAGGATTTTATATTTGTTCCTGGGGCTAATAGGGAGCCACTGGATCTTATTGAGTGGGTATTTTAGGAAAATCACTTGGACAACTGAGTGGGGAAAAACTTGAGGCAGGGAAATTAATCAGTAGGAATAGTCCAGGCATGAACCAATGGGGTGGTTATATGAGGTGAGAGAAGGAGACATTTAACAAGAGATGTTGTGAAGGTATAATCAGCTGGACTTTGCAACAGATTTGTTATGTGGGATATATGTGAGTGATGAATGACATTAATAGGGAAGTTAGAAAGAAGGGAGAGTTTGGGGGAAAAGAAATGTCTCCACGAGAGCACTTAAACCATAGGGGTAGACCCATGAAGCCATCAAGACTTGGCTCAGGTACTACCTTATCTATGAAGTCTTATCTCATCCCTTCACATGAAGCTCTGTTCATTTGCCTAAAAAAGTTTGGGAAATGTTACTTTGTTTCATTAATATAGGACAAGTATGAGGCTCTTACTGTTTTAACTTTTTTATGTAATCAAATCATTAAATGTTGTTATTTCTGCTTTACTCTTCCTACATCAAATACATTCTTAAGTAAGGAAGCTTTATTTTGGGATTAATTTGATTGTGCAAAATACTATGAAATATCTTATTTTACTATACTAATTTAAAAATGCATTCTTCTAAAAGCAGTTTCAGTAAATGAAAATGAAGAATATTTTCTATTTAATATACAGATGTTAATTATATCTCAAAAAGGTAGCTCATCAATGTCAATGATTGCTGCAAACAAAAGTCTTTTTATTTGCCAGGGCAATGAAAAATAAAGTTTCATTTATAATGCTGTTTTGGTTAATGCTAAGCAGAGACAAGTAGTTAAATGCCATATTATGTTCAAACAGGAATGTTGAAAAATGTTTATTAATTATTGTGGATATTATAGCTATGAAAAAGGGTGAGAAAGCAAAGGGTCATTATAGAAATGAGGTGCCATATGGCTCCTCTGGAAGAATTTTGCTCAGTATATTGTCCTGTGTGCTGAAAGTGACAATAACAGGAATAACTAAATTGAGTACGTAGATTTTAAACTAAAACTCCATAATGATATTTTGAAAGAATGTAAGACAAACTACAAATTCCTCATTTCAGACTTTTAAGAATACTAGTAGTCTAGCATTTCCACAATAAGCTTTGTCCTTGGACATCAGAATTTAATTAGGCTATCTTGTATTGGATACCAGATAAGGTAAATGGATAGTCAGCAACCTTAGTTCAGATGGAGTAAAATAAATCATAATACGAATTTTTTTTCTCATGTACTCTCTTCTAAACCCAATACAAAATTGGTCTGAGATAAACGGTTTTCATCACATGCCTCAGATGAGTACAAAGACCAGCAAATTACACTATTAATTATACTGACCTATTCTCATTATTCAGAAAGATGAGAATAAAGAATACAGATAACCGTTCTGTAGATTTTGTTTTCTCAGTATATTAGAAGACTTTTCTAATGACTATGAGGTTTAGGATCATTTGTATGAACCATAAAATAGGAACCTGATAGTGGTGTCAGATAATTGGGAACATGGTATGGTTGATAATATCCTTACACATTTCTCACATACCATCACAATGGTTTCTCTGTATAAAATTCATAAAGTAATTAACTCAAGGATATGGGTTGTCATAATACATTAAAATAAACTTTAACAAAACTTTTAAAAAGAACTTTAACACATAGATCTATGCTATGAGAATAAGTTATAGCATAAATTAGACGTTTTATTCTCTTTCAATATATAAGGTTATTGTTTAGTGAACATTAATGTAATTTACTATTAACTTATGCATGTATATTTGAGTGTGTATATATGCACATGTACACACACACCACAATTTTAAATTAACTCTCAAACCAGTGTATGCTACTAAGTAATCTGGTAGGTAATTAGAAGAAGGATTTATATGATGGAATTCCTTTTTTATGTACAACTGTAAGCTATATAATTTACATACATGGTGTGACTACAGTTGAACTTCCAGTGAAATTGAACTTTGTACTTAATTCCCATTGTTAAGAGTACTGTCATTTTTTTTTAAAGCAATTGGGGTTAAGTAACTTGCTTAAGATTACAGGGCTAGTTATTTATGTGTGGATGCTAAGTAACTGAGGCTGGAATCAATCCCAGGTCCTCCTGACTCCGGGGCTGGTGCTCTTACTCACTAAGCCACCTAGCAGCCCTGAGTACTGTCATTTAATGTAAAGAAAAATTGACTGGTCATGGAGAATGTGGGCTCTATCTCTGACTTTGCCATTTCATATATGAGACTATGGACAAGTCACTTTATATCTCTGGACTTCAGTGTCCTCATCTGCAAAATGATATGGTGAGACTAGATGACTTCTAGAGTTCATTTCTAGATCTAACATTCTATATTTTTAGGTATACTAGTTATCGTCTTTAGAATGGCCATTCATTCATTCAACTACCATTTTTAAGCTCTTACTATTTGTAGACTTTTTTTGCTAGACTGAAGTGGTAGGGAGGGTAGACATTTACAAAGATGCTTAAAACATATGTCTCTGCATTCATTGAGCTTGTACCTCAGAGGATATATATATATATTTGTGTGTGTATATATATGTGTGCATATCTATAAACACGTGTGCAATATATACATGTACACATATGTAAACACACACGCATATATAAATCACCTCTGGGGTACAAGCTCAATAAAGGCAGAGACATATGCTTTAAGCATCTTTGTAAATGTTTACTCTCCCTACTTTATATTGTGCTGGGAATCTTAAAAGGATGAGCAGTCAGTAGTCTACTAAACTGGGGGAATCTCCTAAAAGTTTCTAAAAGTCACTTCCTAACTTTTTTGTGTATAGAGCTTCCCTAGCAGTTGATTCTCCTTCAGAGGTGTGACTTGCTGGCCTAAAAAAACATCCAAAGCTAAGGTAATAGATAGCAAAAGTAAAAACACCTACAGTTTGCTCCCTTTGCCACCTGCTGTCTTTCCTTAAAAGCCTGTGAGCTAGAGATATAGAAATCCTACATTCATTTGCCAGAAAGTTGGACATGACTGAAAGGACTGAACAACAGTAAAAAAAAAAGGTCAGTACCATTTTCTACTTTGCCCACTGTCTTAAACTTTCTCCCAAGGCACCATATCTTGTCTGAACCAAACCTTTTCTCTCCCTAGAATGAGGAACATCTCCCTCCCCGTTTTTAAATTCTCTATTTGTTCGTCTTGAATAAAATATCCATATAAGTTAACTCTTTTATTGGCCAACATGTGTTACATAGTAAGTAAATTAAATATCTAAATTGAAAGTAACATTCAATCCAACTCAATTAAATAAACATTTATCAAGTATCTATGTACTAGACACTGTGCTAAAATCTGGGAATGCAAAACAAGAAAGACAATCCCTGCCCTCAAGAATTATAATCTATCAAAGAAAGAGCACACCAAAGGAAGTTCTATAGAAACCAAGTTGAGCTGCTGGTGGAAAAGTGAGAGTTACCTGGAAAGTTCAGAAAGTTCTGAGCCCTCTATAAAGTAAGGCTTTGGGAGGAATATGTTGCTCTATTCTCTAGTCTTTCAATCAGAGGAGGGAGGCAACTGAGGGAGTTGAGAAGGTACTAAGTATCAGAAATGGAGTCATTTTGCATGGTATAGTAACATTATAGTAAACAAATCTGAACATCTTGATAACTACTAATAAGATCTCTCCTTTGACAGCACTCATCTCCTTGGAATAAAAGATTTCTAGTGCTGTGATTACAGCAAAAAGCCTTCTGGTTTATATACTTCTGAAAACTTCTCATGTCTTATTTCTCAATAACTGTTTCCACACCTGTAAAGGCAATGGGAATCTGAAGATCTTCCCTGCTCCTTAATAGACCTGGGGGGGGGGGTTGAAGACTTCCCCTGCTTTGAAAGTAAACTCTGCCCCTTAATAGGGTGAACATAATCACATGGAGCCTGTAATGGTGGGACTTTGCTGAAGGGTACAGCAGAGCCCAAGGAAGCTTGTTCAGAGCTAGCCAGACTAGGGGGAGGTGGGGCAGAGGAGAGGACGCTCATTAAGGAGAGAGAGGTTTGTGAGTAAATATTGATTTTGTATTGGTTTGTGTGAAGGCTGAAGGATTCTGTGTCTCTCAGAGTTATTATGGCTTCTGAACATCTTTGGTACTATGATGGAATCAGCTTACTGGTTTTGGGATTGGGTTTTCTGGTGTCTAAATAAATGCTTCAGTTCTCTCTTCTATCTGGAGAGTTTGGTATATTTTGCAATTGGACGTCATGTGATACTTATAGTCACAGTCTTTATTGTGATTGTGGGCACTGTAAATATTGTATTGGTGCCACAGCATCTCAGTATTATACCTCTTACATGCAAATATGTAGGCCTTCCTGGCCTCTGTTTCTTCTTCCTACTTTCTTGCCTTAAATGTCCTTAGCTCCTTCCCTCTGCCACAAATACTCTTTCTAAAGATGGGAGGGGGCAATCTTGGGAGTCAAGGTCATGCTATTTCATCTGTGATGGTGGAGTCAGTACCTTCCATAAGATTTTCTTTCCTGTTGGGTACTGCTGCCAAACTGGGGCTTAGCAGCATGTGCATATACACACATTATGTATATGTACATGTACATATAGATATGTACACATGTATATACATATGTACATAATAAAATAAAATGGCTTATAGTTTCATTTAAAGATTTTTTTGGTAACCTTTACTATGATTTCTATCCTGGGAAATAAGAATTTGGTTTCAGTTATTAGAAGAAAGAACTTTACTAAAATGTATAGATGAAAATATGAAAAGACAGGTAACAGTCTTCTCCATTAGCAGGCATACTCTTAGAAGATGGTGAATTTTTCGTGTTCCCAGGTTTTGGCAGTACATTGCACATAGAAAATGCTTAATAAATTCTTGTTAAATGATTGACTAATTGATTGATTGATTAGTTGAAACCCTGATGGCTCCTTGCCTCACTTAATATAGCTGTGTTTCTTCATTTTTAACTATTTTACATGTCTATGCATTTTGATAGAATGGTAAAATTTACTTGTAATAGAAGTTTGTTTTATGTGAATATATAATTTGAGAGCATTTTATTTGTAATAAAACTTTATGTATTTTTCTATTTTTATTTTATTTGTTGCTTGAAGGTATTTATTTCTCCTCAAGTATGATGATGCAGTGAAGTTAACAGATGCTGAAAATGAAGTCATAAAATCACTGATGTTTTTAGGGAGTAGAATTTGCAAGTGGTGATGTCTTTTAAAAGGTAATTTAAATCCACAAATAAAATATAAATAGTGCTTTTATTTTTTCTACCTATATTAGGGAAGGCAGTAACCATATTTATATGCTAAGTTGCTTCATATTTATGGGGAAAAATATCCAGTTCACTGAAACGTTGTTGTAGGAGAATGATGTACTCCAGCTGGGACTCATGGCTGACAGACTAGAAGATCTTGTCTCATAGGCTAGTTTTATTTTTCCTTAAAAAGACAGTCAAACTGATCTTGAAAACATTTAGGAAACTAAGGCTTGAACTATTGTTAATAGTTTATCAGTGTCTTAATGCAAAAGCAGTTTGGGTTCCTCAGGCTTGACATACTTCTCAGTGCCCTGTGAGAGAGTCAAAACACCCTATTCCCCGGGAATTAAGAAAGTATATCAAAAGTGTAGGTAAAGTGGCAAAGAATTGGAAATTAAGGGGATGCCCATCAATTGGGTAATGGCTAAACAAGTTACTATTGCACTATAAGAAATGAAGAACAGATGGACTTCACATGTACCTGGAGAGGCTTATACGAACTGATGCTGAGTGAGAAGAGCAGAACCAGGAAAATCTGTAGACAATTACAATTACAATGTATGTGTGATAACCAATTTTGATAGGCTGGACTCTTCTCAGAAATGCAGGACTACAAGTAAACTCCAAAAGACTCATGATGGAGAGCGATGTCTACATTCAGAGAAAGAACAGAGTTTGAATACAGATTGAAGCAAATTTCCTGCTCTCTTTCTTTTCCTTGTCTGGTTTTGTTTCCTCTTTCCCATTGTTCATTGCATCCTATACAATCCTTTTCAACCTGATCAATGTCTAATGTGAAAGTATCTGCAGATCCTATACCTGATTGTATGCCACAATGGGGGAAGAGGGCAGCGGAAAGGGAGAGCGGCAGAGAAAATTTGAAACTCAAAGAACTGGGGAATGGAATCTTATAAACTCAAAATAAATGAAAAAATTAATAAATAAAAAAAATGTAAAAAAAAGTGTAGGTAAAGGAAGCTGTGCCCAAATGAACCAGTGATGCCAGTGATGTAACTTTGATGAATACCCATTCCATTCAATTTTAAAATAAATGCTATGTGGTATATGGGCATTTTTTTTTTGTTCAAGCCCAAGCCCAAAATGCCCTAAATCAGAACTAACCCAAATTCATATATGTTATGAAATAAGATTTGTGTCTGACCTCCCCCTACCAACCACCTATCTCTTTAAATGGTGAAACAATCCAAACACAGTATGGATAGAAAATCTACTACAGAGTTGTTCCCAAGCACTGACAGAGGTGAAGCTACGGTAGGGAAGCCAGAACTTTAGCCTGTATTCTTTATTTCCAAATGCTTTATTAACTTCTGGTTTACATTATTCATTTCTGCCAGACTTTGAGTTACAAATTTTCTCCCCATTTTGCCCCTCTCCACCAACCCAAAATAGCAGTCCCACAGGATAGTCCCTCCTCCAATCTGCTCTCTCCCCTATCTTCCCCAATACCCCCTTTGATTTTTCCAGTAGGGCATGTTAGACTTCGATGCTCCAGTGCCTGTATATCTTATTTCCCAATTGATTATAAAGTAGTATTAATAATAGTATATATAGAGGGGGCGGAGCCAAGATGGCGGAGTAGAAACAGCTTGTACAAGCCACTCTGCCCCTAGATTTCCTCCAAACTATGTAAAAGGGGACTCTGAACAACTTCTGGAGCCCCAGCACCCACAGAACGACACAGAGAAGCTAACCTCCCACTGAGGACAGCCCAGCAGCCCTGCAGGAAGGACCAGCGCAGTTGTCTGGGAGCCTGCAGCGCAGCACGCAGTGCGCGGGGAGTCTGAGTGGTGGTTTTAGCCCCAGGGTGGCAGGGCCAGCAGCCAGCTGGAGGGACCCCAAAACACTAGCAGCTGTGGTGATTAAAGAATTATCAACATAGATATGCCTAGGACAAAGTGAGAGGTTAGTGCCCTATGGACTTTAGGACCAGTATTTGGGGAATGTGTTGGCTTCCTCCCCTGGGGGCGAGAAGCCACTGAAGAGACACGCCATTTTGTAGTTTTCAGAGGCAGCTCCGGCTCCCGGCCTGCAGAACTGTAGGGAGATCCAGCTATCAGTCTTGGGGGGGTAATCTCTCTTGCTTGAACCTCCCTGGATCTGGATTGTGATCAGGGGTGGAGGTTGTGGGTGGGTTTCCAGCTTGCCAGAAATGGAAGTTGCCCCCCCACACGTTCTGGTTGAAAATTCCCCTATCTGGTGCCAAGCCAGAGGGTGGCAAAAAGCCCAAAAGTCAAGTAATTAAGTGGCAACATGCCAAGGCAAAGGAAACAAATTAAACAGAAAAAATGCAACCCTAGACTCCTATTTTGGGGGCAAGGAGGGTCGAAGCACGGGGAGGGAAGAGGACTGTGAGGTCTGTAGTCCTGCTCCAAAAGCCCCAGGGGATAACATGAGCGGGTTGCAGGCCATAGAGGACCTTAAGAAGGACTTTAAAAATCAAATAAGAGGGCCGGCTAGGTGGCACAATGTGTAGAGTGTCGGCCCTGGAGTCAGAAGGACCTGAGTTCAGATCCAACCTCAGACACTTAACACACACACACACACACACAAACCCAGCTGTGTGACCTTGGGCAAGTTACTTAACCCCAATTGCCCTCCAAAAAAAGGCAAAAATAATCAAATAAGAGAAGTGGAGGAAAAATTGGAAAGAGAAATGAGAAGGATGCAGGAAAAGTATGAAATGAGGGTCAACAGCCTGACTGAGTAAAACAACACCTTAAAAAATAGACTAACTCAAATGGCAAAGGAGGCCCAAATGGGCAATGAGGAGAGGAATGCCTTAAAAAGTCGAATTTGCCAGATGGAAAAAGAATCTCAAAAGTTCACTGAGGAGATTCATTCCTTCAGAGTTAGACTGGAGCAAATGGAAGCTAATGACTATGAGAAATCAAGATGCTATTAAGCATATCCAAACAAATGAAAGAGTAGAAAGCAATGTGAAATATCTCAATGGAAAAACCACTGACCTGGAAAATAGATCCAGGAGAGACAATTTAAAAATTATTGGACTACCTGAAAGCCATGATCAAAGAAAGAACCTAGAAATCACCCTTCAAGAAATTCTCAAGGAAAACTGCCCTGATGTTTTAGATCCAGAGGGCAAAATAGAGGTTGAAAGAATCCACCAATCACCTACTGAAAAAGATCCCAAAAAGAAAACTCCCAGGAATATTATAGCCAGGTTCCAGAATCCCCAGATCAAGGAGAAAATACTACAAGCAGCCAGGAAGAAACAATTTCAACATTGTGGAAACACAATCAGAATAGCACAGGACCTGGCAGCTTCTATGCTGAGGGATCAAAGGGCATGGAATATGATATTCCAGTGGGCAAAAGAGCTGGGAATGAACCCAAGGGTCACCTACCCAGCAAAACTGAGTATTTTGTTTCAGGGGAAAATATGGTCATTCAGTGGAATAGAGGACTTTCAAGCATTCTTGAGGAAAAAACCAGAATTGAAGAGAAAATTTGACATCCAGACACAAGAAGCAAGAGATGACTGAGAAAGTAATCAGGGAAAAGAAAACAAAAGGACCTTATCAAAGTTGAACTATTTACATTCCTATATGGAAAAACAATAACTGTCACTGAGGAAATCTTTCTCACTATGAAAATAATGGAAGGGTGTGTAGTCATATGAATACATATGTGAATGTGTGTGTATATGGTTACAGTTATATATGGATAGAGGGCATAGGTTGAATTTGTTGGGAAGGGAGGATACTCAAGGGATGAAATTATGAGGTGAGAGAGGAAAGTGGCAAGAGGAGATGGGGAGAGACAGGGTAGGGTAAACTATCTCACGTAGAAGAAGCAAGGGGAAGTGGTTGCAAGGGAGGGGGAGAATAGGAAGGCAAAAAGGCAAAACCACATTCTCATTGAATTTCCTTCAGGGAGAGAATGACATACATACTAGGTGGGACATCTCAACCTACAGCAGAATGGGGGGAAGGGGGATGAGAGGAGGGTTGATGGATGGGAGGGCATCCTTGGGGGAAGGGGGGGGTTTGAGGTACCCACTATGGAAGAGGGACAGGATCAAGTGGGGAATGGACCAGGTGGGGGGTGGGATGAGTTGGAGGGAATTATAAGCAGCCTTGTACTATCTACTATGATAATGTTTTACATAGCTAGACATGTACAATATATACTGAATTACTTATCTCCCCAGAGGGAATGGGTGACAAGGGAGGAAGGAAATGTATCTGAAATTCAAGGTCTTAAGATTAAATGTTTCAAATATATATAAATACTATTATTAATACTCTTTTGCTTGTAATTGGGAGATAAGATGTGCAGGCATTGGGACACCAAGATTCACCTTCCTCTAATGGAAAAGTTGAAGGGGGTATGGGAGAAGGTATGGGAGAGAGCAGATTGGAGGAAGTGATATCTTGCGGGACTGCTGTTTTGGGAGGGTAGGTAGGGAAAAAACAGGGAGGGCAAAATGATTGTAACTCAAAATCTGGTGGAAATGAATGATGTAAAACAGAAGTTAATAAAGCATTTGTTTAAATAAAACAATAATAGTATATATATTAAACATTTGGTTTCAAAACTTTGAATTCCAGATTCATTCACTTCGTTCCTTGTCACCCACACTTACTGGGAAGATAAGCAATGCAATATAGATTGTACATGTGGAGATAATTCAAAATATTACCATAGTAGATATATTTCCTATCCCACCTCCCACTTGTTCTATTCTCTACTTTAATCCTGTCCCCTTTTAAAAGTGGGTGATTCCAACTTCTCTCCCCCCCAGCCTTCCCTCCCTTCCATCATCCTCCCTCTCATCCCCTTCCCCCCTACTCTCTTGTAGGGTGAGATGCCCTATTTAGTGTGTATGTCATTCCCTCCCTGAGCCAAATTCAATGAGAATAAGGTTGACCCATTCCCTATTGCCTTCCTGTTCTTCCCCTCCATTGTAACCATTTTACCTTGCCTCTTCTATATAAGATAGTTTACCCCATTCTGTCTCTCCCCATCTCCTCTCATTATATTCCTCTCTCACCTCTTAATTTCACCTTTTAAATATCATCTCTTCCTATTAGATTGATCCTATGCCCTCTGTCTATGAATACCTGTAAACATATATACACAGATTCCTATATGTATTCATATGCCCATATACCTTCTGATATAGACTACATACATATGTATAAGAATATGTATGTATATGTATATGTATATACATACACACACACACACACACACACACATATATATATATATATATATATATATATATATATATTTCTATTCCTTTCAATTATTTTCATACTGAGAAGGTTTAATCAGTTATAATTATCATTTTTCCATGTAAGAATGTAAATACTTCAACTTTGATAAGTTCCTTATTTCTTTTCCCTGTTTACCTTATTTCTTTTCCCTGTTTGCCTCCCGTTCCATGCTTTGATCCTCTTTGCCCTCAACATAGGAGTCTAATGTTTCGTTTTTCTGTTTATTTTGTTTCCTTTGCCTAGGCATGTTGCCACTGAATTACTTGACTTTTGGGATTGTTGCCACAGTAGGACTTTGCCACCAGCCAGGGGAACTTCCATCCCAAACGGTGTTTTCTCAACTTCCTGAGGTATTAGTTGGGTGGCCTTTGTGAAGCCTCCACACACTCTGGCAAGCTGGTCACACAACCTAAGACCTCTACTCCAGACCACAATCCAGATCCAAGTAGGGTAAAGTAAGAGCAATTACCCCCCAGACTCATCGCCAAATCCCCCAACAGTTAGCAGGCCAAGAGCTGAAGCTGCAATGTGGCAATGTGGCACAAGCTGTGCCAGCTCCTCAGTGGCTACTCACCCCCAGGGGAAGAAGCTGACACATTCTCAACCAGTCCCAAAGTCCATAGGGCACTGACCTCTCACTTTATCCTAGGCATCAATGTGTTGATAATTCTGGAAAGGTCACAGCTGCTGGGGTTCTGGGGTCCCTCCAGCTGGTTGCTGGTCTGGCTGCCTGTGGGCTAAAACCGCAGCTCAGGCGGGTCTGGGCTCTGCTTCCAGAGCTCTGGCCATTGCCTGCCAGGCTGCGGGACTGTCCTCAGTGGGAGGTTACCTTCTCTGTGTCATTTTGTTAGATTCTGGAGCTCCAGAAGTCGTTTATAGTCCCCCTTTTACATAATTTTGAAGTGGTGTGGGCTGGAGCTCCATGGAAATGCTATTTCTACTCCGCCATCTTGACTCTACCCCCTGTGTAACACAAGTTGTGTTTCTTAACAAAGAAAGACTTGATATAATCATGGGCAAGGCTCAAAAGTAACTTGAACTGAAACAAGGTGCTACATAGTTAAATAACCGAAATAATTTGCTAAGTACTTCTTTGGGTGCCGTTACAGACCTTTGCCAAGAAAACACCAAATTAGTTCACGTAGAGTCAGACAGAACTGAAACTACTGAACAACAACAAAGAGAAGCATTTCCTTCCTCTCTGGAGAAAGCTAAAACTCCTCTTCCAAGTAGCCCAGTACTCCCAAAGGACAAGAGTGGGAGGGTAGTATAGCAAATGTTTAGTCTCATAAAAAATGAGTTAAGGTTTCAATTCCAGCATCAGGTGTCATCTACTTACTATATACATTATCATCACACTGTTTTATTCTGATGCTTATTTAGGTTAAAAAAATACAGAGGTTCAACGAAGTATTCTATACATGACAAAGCTATTGACCTTTGAATGACTTTATTTGCAAGTGAATTAATATTCAGCATGAAATTCATTCTAATATGAAATCATTCATAAACTCAATAATGTATTGTCTGTCTATGTAAACACACGCAGCTACTGAAAATATTTTGAAATAAGTCCAAATCTTTTATTTATGACTTTGACCAACTTATAATCATAAATTAGAAAACATCCTATGGTTATTTATTCAAGAAGCCATCTAAAGCAGGGTGGAAATGAATGTGTGTGTACACACACATATACACACATATTTATTGGTGTGTATATGTAACATTTGTTGTTATTGCATTGTTTCAGTCATATTTGACTCTTTGTGTCCCTATTTGGGGTTTTCTTGGCAAAGATACCGAAATGGTTTGCCTTTTTATTCTCCAGCTCATTTTCCATGAGGCAATTGAGGCCAACAAGTTTAAGTTACTTGTCCAGGGTCACATGGCTAGTAACTGTGTGAGTCCAGATTTGAACTAAAGTCCTCCTGACACAAGACCTGGTGCTCCATGTATACATATACTTACATATGTATGTGTCATCTGTTACTATCTATCTATCTATCTATCTATCTATCTATCTATCTATTTATCATTCAACTAAATTTCAGATTCCTCCAATAAGAAATGGAGGGGACAAGATCTTGGTATGTATCTAGTGATGTCTAGTGCTATTTATATTCATATTTGAAGATGGGTAGCTAGGTGGCACAGTCAGTAGAGTGCCAGGCCTGGAGTGGAAAAACTCATCTTTCTAAGTTTAATCTGGCCTCAGAAACTTACTAACTATATGACCTTAGGCAAGTAGCTTAACCTTGTTTTCCTCTGTTTCCTCATCGTGTAAAATGATCTAGAGAAGAAAATGCAAGCTACTTCAATATCTTTGCCAAGAAAATCCTAAATGGGATCACAAAGAGTCAGATATGACTGAAAAGTGACTGAACAACAACAATATATGAAGAGAATTCACGTATCTCATACTTTAAGTTTTTTATTTAATAAAAAGCAGTATATGGGGCGGCTAGGTGGCGCAGTGAGTAGAGCGTCGGCCCTGGAGTCAGAAGGACCTGAGTTCGGATCCGGCCTCAGACACTTAACGCACACACAAACAAAAACCTAGCCATGTGACCTTGGGCAAGTTACTTAACCCCAATAGCCCTCCAAAAAGCAAAAAAAAAAGCAGTATATGTCATATCCATCTATTCTGCTTTATGGCTCATTCCATAGATTTGTCAACATGATCTTGAATAGCTCTAAAGCTAGGATTCTTAATATTTTTTTTTCTGTGTCATGGGACTCTTCTGACAGTTTGCTGAAGTCTATAGAACCCTTCTTAGGAAAATATTTTTGAATGCATAAAATAGAATACACAAGACTGCAAGGGAAAATCATATTTAAGTACTGTTGTGAACATATTAAAAAATAAAAACAAATTCCTAGACCCCATGTCAAGAATTATTCATTTAAAAGGTCTCTTTAGGCCATGATTTTATATAGTAATGGAGGGTGAGCAATCATGGTTAAATATAGACAATGAATGTCAATGATTATTTTCTGAAGTCTGAGAAATCATCAAAGAAATCAAATAGTAAAAATATCTAGGTAAGTGTGTGCTAGTTAAGTGTCACCATTAATGGTCCTCAGAATTGAAAAACAAAAACAACAAAATTCCAGGAAGGTAATGATTAGACACTTGAAGATCAATAATTAAAATCATCTCAACTAAAATGCATTTAATATATTAAAACAATCTCAAGCAGAGGAAAAGTATGGTTATAAATAAAATGCAAATCCTTTAGAAATTAGATTTTTAAATGTTAAAGAGGAGTTTACTAAAGCAAAACTTTTTAAAAGAGTACTTAAAATGTACAATGCAATATGATTGGAAGCATATTGAAGATGCATGCATAAATATATCACACACACATGTTTTCATTGGAAAACATAAAAACGAAGAATTATTTTGGTTCAACTTAGCAAATCAGGGCTCAGTTCTGAACTAAAGAAATGGTGCTTGACGAAGAAAAAAAAATTCCTAATTTCTCAACATTTGGTACAGTTTAAGCTGAAAGTATCAGATAATTTTTCCTTGAACTTATCTGCAATTCTGGTATATATATATATATATATATATATATATATATATATATATATATATACACACATATATATTATATTAAATATCACATATATGTATATATGTATACTATTTTTTATATATTATGTAGACATTCCATTTCTTTTCATTCTAAAACTTACAATATTCAATTCAGACACTGTTTATTACCACTCTCAGTCTATTGCTAAAGTCAGTGTTTTGAAGGTACAAAGGCTAATGTATTCTTAAGTAGGGTGGAAAAATTATAAACTGGGAAAAAGAGACATTAAAAGACACAAACACACTGTTCTGGTCATGTGTCCTTACCATTAAAAACATTCCCTAGGAAAGAAATATAAAATATTACAGAAATTAAAGTTCATGAATTATGTATAGCCATAAAGGCCCTTGGAAAACATGGAAATTTCAGTCCTTAAATCATTACATCTAGAACTACATCTATTATCTTTTAATGAATAATTTGCATTGCAATTTCACAATGCATTCATTTAGTTCCACAAAATTTTGTTAAAACATGAAGATACTATATCATAGTCTCTGTTTGTGCTTTAGTTCTTAGAAACTATTCCCAGTCCCCATCCTTTTGTACTCCAGCACTTTCTGTGTGGTACAATGAGTTACAGCTCAATTGTCCTGAAAAAAGACCTCAATTTTGCTATATTGGAGGTTTTCTCATTGGGGTTAGAAGTGAAATGTGAAGACTCCTGCTGTCAAACCTGGTCTTGACCCCAGACGGTTGGTACCAACTGGAATCTTTTGTGTTCCTGTCTGGATTCAATTTCAGTAGCTTTGACCTGGGTATTTCTTTTTTTTTTCCCCATGCTTGAGGAGTTTACTTTCTTTTTCTTTAAACAAATGCTTTAATTTCTGTTTTACATCATTCATTTCCACCAGATTTTGAGTTACAATCATTTTCCCCCCGTTATTCCCCTACCCAACCACCCAGAATAGCAGTCCTGCAAGATATCGCTTCCTACAATCTGCTCTCTCCCATACCTTCTACCATACCCCCTTCGACTTTTCCATTAGAGGGAGGTGAATCATTGTGTCCCAAAGTCTGCACATCTTATTTCCCAATTACAAGCAAAAGAGTATTAATAATAGTATTTATATATATTTGAAACATTTAATCTTAAGACCTCGAATTTCAGATCCATTTCCTTCCTCCCTTGTCACCCATTCCCTCTGAGGAGATAAGTAATTCAGTATATGTTGTACATGTGTAGCTATGCAAAACATTATCATAGTAGATATATTGTACAAGGCTGCTTATAATTCCCTCCCACTCATCCCACCACCCACCGGGTCCATTCCCTACATGATCATATCCCGCTTCCATAGTGGGTACTTCCAACCTCCCCACCCCACAAGGATGCCCTCCCATCCATCATCCCTCCTCTCATCCCCCTTCCCCCGATTCTGCTGTAGGTCGAGATGTCCCACCTAGTATGTATGTCATTCTCTCCCTGAACCAAATTCAATGAGAAGAATGTGGTTTTGCCTTTTTGCCTTCCTATTCTTCCCCTCTCTTGCAACCACTTCCCCTTGCTTCTTCTACATGAGATAGTTTACCATACCCTGTCTCTCCCCATCTCCTCTTGCCACTTTCCTCTACCAACTCATAATTTCACCCCTTGAGTATCCTCCCTTCCCAACAAATTCAACCTATGCCCTCTATCCATATATAACTGTAAACATAAGTACACACATTCACACATGTATTCATATGACCACATACCCTTTTTTCCATTATTTTCATAGTGAGAAAGATATCATCAGTCACTGTTATTGCTTTTCCATGTAGGAATGTAAATAGTTCAAATTTGATAAGTTCCTTTTGATTTCTTTTCACTGATTACCTTCTCAGGCATCTCTTACTTCTTGTGTCTGGATGTCAAATTTTCTCTTCAATTCAGCTTTTTTCCTCAAGAATGCTTGAAAGTCCTCTATTCCACTGAATGACCATATTTTCCCTGAAACAAAATACTCAGTTTTGCTGGGTAGGTGACCCTTGGGTTCATTCCCAGTTCTTTTGCCCTCTGGAATATCATATTCCATGTCCTTCTATCCCTCATTGTAAAAGCTGCCAGATGTCGTGTTATCATGATTGTGCTTCCACAATATTGAAATTGTTTCTTCCTGGCTGCTTGGAGTATTTTCTCCTTGATCTGGGGATTCTGGAACCTGGCTATAACAATCCTGGGAGTTTTCTTTTTGGGAATCTTTTTCAGGAGGTGATTGGTGGATTCTTTCAACCTCTATTTTGCCCTCTGGATCTAAAACATCAGGGCAGTTTTCCTTGAGAATATCTTGAAGGGTGATTTCTAGATTCTTTCTTTGATCATGGTTTTCAGGTAGTCCAGTAATTTTTAGATTATCTCTCCTGGATCTATTTTCCAGGTCAGTGGTTTTTCCCATGAGATATTTCACATTGCCTTCTAATCTTTCATTTGTTTGGATCTGCTTAATAGCATCTTGATTTCTCATAAAGTCATTAGCTTCCATTTGCTCCAGTCTAACTCTGAAGGAATCAATCTCCTCAGTGAACTTTTGAGATTCTTTTTCCATCTGGCAAATTTGACTTTTTAAGGAATTGTTCTCCTCATTGCCCTTTTGGGCCTCCTTTGCCATTTGAGTTAGTCTATTTTTTAAGGTGTTGTTTTCCTCAGTCAGGCTGTTGACCCTCATTTCATACTTTTCCTGCATCCTTCTCATTTCTCTTTCCAATTTTTCCTCCACTTCTCTTATTTGTTTTTTAAAGTCCTTCTTAAGGTCCTCTATGGCCTGTAACCTGCTTGTGTTTTCCCTGGGGCTTTTGGAGCAGGACTTCTGACCCCACATTCCTTTTCCTGCTCTATGCCCCCAAAATAGGAGTCTAGGGTTGCGTTTTTCTGTTTAATTTGTTTCCTTTGCCTTGGCATGTTGCCACTTATTTACTTGACTTTTGGGCTTGTTGACACACTATGGCTCTGCTGCCAGACAGGAATTTTTGTCCCAAATGTGTGGGAGGGCAACTTCCTTTTCTGGCAAGCTGGAAACCCACCCACGACTTCCACCCCAGATCACAATCCAGATCCAGGGAGGTTCAAGCAAGAGCGATTACCGCCAAAAACTGATCGCTGGATCTCCCTACAGTTCACAGACCAGGAGCTGGAGCTGCCTCTGAAAACTACAAAATGGCATGTCTCCTCAGCGGCTTCTAGCCCCCCAGGGGAGGAAGCCGACACATTCCCCAAATGCTGGTCCCAAAGTCCATAGGGCACTAACCTCTTACTTTGTCCTAGGCATGTCTATGTTGATAATTCTGGAGTCGCCATAGCTACCGGTGTTCTGGGGTCTCTCCAGCCGGCTGCTGGCCCTGCCTCCCTGGGGCTAAACCTCGGCTCACGGGGACCTGGGGTCCGCTAGGTTTGGTGTGTGCTGTCGGCTCCCAGAGTGCTGCGCAGGTCCTTCCTGCAGAGCTGCTGGGCTGTCCTCAGTGGGAGGTTAGCTTCTTTGTGTCGTTCTGTGGGTGCTGGGGCTCCAGAAGTTGTTCAGAGTCCCCTTTTACATAGTTTGGGGGAAATGTGGGGGCAGAGTGGCTTGGATGAGCTGTTTCTACTCCGCCATCTTGGCTGTGCCCCTGACCTGGGTATTTCAAATTTACAACTCATGTCTCTTTTCTCTTGAGTTCCTTCAACTCTTGAGTCAAGAGTTTGGTTATTTGATGCCCAGAGATAATTTTGTAACTTGGGTCCACTCTAACAGGTTCCCCTAAAAAGGGATGGCTGCAGTCTGTAATTATGGACCATATGTGCCCACTCTGACATTTCACAAATGGTGGCTTGCCAGGCTCTGTTTTCAAATTATGGACTGTGTGCTTGTGAGTACTTGGAAAACTGGCAGAATTTAACTACATCTGATTTGTGACACTAATAACAACAGTGGGGTCTCCTTTTTCACTTTACTCTGTTTCTGTTGGCTCAGAGATTAAGGACCTTTTCCCAGTGATTCCTTCCTCCTCTGGCAAGAGGTTCACTCTCTTAAAAAAAAAAAAGACCAATTTTTTTTTTCTCAAATTGATGGGGTTTCTAGGATACAGAAGGATATTTAATTTGTGTACACTAAATTATTTTTAATACTGTTTTTCCTGTCTTTGTGGAGTGCTGTTTGCATTAAAATGTGCTCTGTGTGTCTCTGAGTACAGGGCAAGCCACATTTTTTCTTTCTCCTCACCACCCACTTAACACAGGGGGAGAGGAGGAGGGGCCTGGGTGCCTATAGCCAGATGCTCCTTTTCCCTGCCCCAAGCTATTAATTTGAAGAAATACCCTATCTTTCCTCTGAACTTTTACAACTCTGCCTTTTATAGTAGAATTGTCAGAAAGTTAATTTACACAGAGAGGCAGTTAGAGGGTGACTGCTGCTTGATTTTTTTAAACTGCTTTTGAGGAATTTGTTTAAAATGTAATTGGCAATGGATCTCCAAGATTAGAAATTTTAAATTGAGGTTTAATTGAACCCCAAAATTAAGGTTTGTAGATAATGTTTAATTTAAATCTACTGGCTTCTCAGTCATCAGAGCTTTAAGAGAGGAATTATCACCATGTGTTTTTAAAAACAAGTTCATCTGGGATGCTAGGTGGCACAGTGAATAGAGCACCAGCTCTGGAGTCAGGAGGACCTGAGTTCAAATCTGACCTCAGACACTATACACTTACTAGCTTTGTGACCTTGGGCAAGTCACTTAACCCCAATTGCCCTGCCCTCCTCCCTACAAAAAGCAAAAACAAAACAATAAAAATGAGTTCATTGATAATAATGAGCTCTTTTTGAAATGGTAACAGTAGACTGGTCTTATAGATAGATTGAGAATATACAATTTTGTAATATAAATACAGTTGTAATTGAATTTATTCTAGTTTTTAAGTGAAATGCGTCCTAATAACATGCCTTTGAAAAGTCAGGATTTTTTATATTTGTCTCTAAAACAAAGTATTTAAAAATTTCATGGATCTGGAAATTTGTTAATTGCATGATCATGAACAAGTTACTTTAGTTTACCAATCTGAAATGTGAATATTTGATAATTTTAGATCAGTATTCTTTTTTTTAATAAATTTTGTGAAATTTATTTAGACTCTGTATATTTTGTTAAAATTTTAAAACAGAAGAAAAAACACACTGACCATATCTGACAATGTTCGTCTCACCCTGCACCTCTAGTTCACCAACATCCTATTGCATAACCTCGCTGAAACAACAATTGGTCATTGCATTAAACAGAGTTGAGTGTTTCCCTTTGCTTTATCATAGGTATTATTTCAACTTTTCCTGGGTTTGTTTAATAAAATTCTAAGTTGTTCTCATTTTTTCATGTGCACCACTTCTTCTGGTGTAATATTATTCCATTACATGTATACACTACAATTTGTTCAACTACTTCCAATTCATAGATATCTAATGTTATTTCATTTCTTTGCCTCTACAAATATTACCTCTCTGAGTACCAGAAGAACATTGTACACAGTAACAGCAACATTGTGCAATGATTGACTTTGATAGACTTAACTCTTCTCAGCAATACAAGGATTTAAGGCAACTCCAAAAGACAAATGATGGAAAATACTATCCCCATCCAGTGAAAGAACAATGGAGTCTGAATGCAGATCAAAGCATACTATTTTTTCTTTTTTTTTTTTGTTTGTTTCTTCTTTCTTGTGATTTTTCCCCTTGGTTCTAAGTCTTCTTTACAGCATGACTAATGTGGAAATATGTTTAATATGAATGTACATTTGTAGCCTATATCAGATTTTATGCCATCTTGAGAAAGGAGGAGTGGAGAGAGAGGGAGAAAATTTAGAACTCAAAATCTTATAGAAGTTAAAGTTAAAAGTCAAAATAAAATAAAATTTAAAAAAATTTTAAAAGATTACTGCTATGAATATTTTTCTATATATGGGACTTTACCCTCTGTCTTTATTCATATATATATATATACATATATATATATATATATATATATATATATATATATATATATATATATAATTTAAACAAAGGCTTTATTAACTTCTGTTTTCAGAAGTTAAATCATTCATTTCCACCAGATTTTGAGTTATAATCATTCTCCCTCCCCCGTTTTTCCCCTACCCACCCTCACAGAATAGCAGTCCCACAAGATATCACTCCCTCCAATCTGCTCTCTCCCATATCATCTCCCATACCCCCTTCGACTTTTCCATTAGAGGAAGTGAATCTTTGTGACCCAATGCCTGCACATCTTGTCTCCCAATTACAAGCAAAAGAGTACTAATAATAGTATTTATATATATTTGACACATTTAATCTTAAGACCTTGAATTTCAGATCCATTTCCTTCCTCCCTTGTCACCCATTCCCTCTGGGGAGATAAGTAATTCAGTATATGTTCCACATGCCTAGCTATGCAAAACATTACCATAGTAGATATATTGTACAAGGCTGCTTATAATTCCATCCCACTCATCCCACCCCAAAGCTGGTCCATTCCCTACTAGATCCTGTCCCTCTTCCATAGTGGGTACTTCCAACCTCCCCTCCCCACAAAGATGCCCTCCCATCCATCATCCCTCCTCTTATCCCCCTTCCCCCTATTCTGCTGTAGGTTGAGATGTCCCACCTAGTATGTATGTCATTCTCTCCCTGAACCAAATTCAATGAGAAGAATGTGGTTTTGCCTTTTTGCCTTCCTATTCTTCCCCTCTCTTGCAACCACTTCCCCTTGCTTCTTCTACGTGAGATAGTTTACCCTACCCTGTCTCTCCCCATCTCCTCTTGCCACTTTCCTCTACCACCTCATAATTTCACCCCTTGAGTATCCTCCCTTCCCAACATATTCAACCTATGCCCTCTATCCATATATAACTGTAACCATATACACACACATTCACATATGTATTCATATGACCACACCCCCTTCTTCCATTATTTTCATAGTGAGATAGATTTCATCAGTCATAATTATTGTTTTTCCATATAGGAATGTAAATAGTTCAACTTTGATAAGTTCCTTTTGATTTCTTTTCCCTGATTACCTTCTCAGGCATCTCTTGCTTCTTGTGTCTGGATGTCAAATTTTCTCTTCAACTCTGGTTTTTTCCTCAAGAATGCTTGAAAGTCCTCTATTCCACTGAATGCCCATATTTTCCCCTGAAACAAAATACTCAGTTTTGCTGGGTAGGTGACCCTTGGGTTCATTCCCAGTTCTTTTGCCCTCTGGAATATCATATTCCATGCCCTTCGATCCCTCAGTGTAGAAGCTGCCAGGTCCTGGGCTATTCTGATTGTGTTTCCACAATATTGAAATTGTTTCTTCCTGGCTGCCTGGAGTATTTTCTCCTTGATCTGGGGATTCTGGAACCTGGCTATAATATTCCTGGGAGTTTTCTTTTTGGGATCTTTTTCAGGTGGTGATTGGTGGATTCTTTCAAGCTCTATTTTGCCCTCTGGATCTAAAACATCAGGGCAGTTTTCCTTGAGAATTTCTTGAAGGGTGACTTCTAGGTTCTTTCTCTGATCATGGCTTTCAGGTAGTCCAATAATTTTTAAATTGTCTCTCCTGGATCTATTTTCCAGGTCAGTGGTTTTTCCCATGAGATATTTCACATTGCCTTCTAATCTTTCACTTGTTTGGATCTGCTTAACAGAATCTTGATTTCTCATAAAGTCATTAGCTTCCATTTGCTCCATTCTAACTCTGAAGGAATGAATCTCCTCAGTGAACTTTTGACATTCTTTTTCCATCTGGCAAATTCGACTTTTTAAGGCATTGTTCTCCTCATTGCCCTTTTGGGGCTCCTTTGCCATTTGAGTTAGACTATTTTTTAAGGTGTTGTTTTCCTCAGTCAGGCTGTTGACCCTCATTTCATACTTTTCCTGATTCCTTCTTATTTCCCTTTCCAATTTTTCCTCCACTTCTCTTATTTGATTTTTAAAGTCCTTTTTAAGGTCCTCTATGGCCTGCAATCTGCTCATGTTTTCCCCTGGGGCTTTTGGAGCAGGACTTCTGCCTTCACAGTCCTCTTCCCCTATGCTTCGACCCTCTTTGCTCCCAAAGTAGGAGTCTAGGGTTGCATTTTTCTGTTTAATTTGTTTCCTTTGCCTTGGCATGTTGCCACTTAATTACTTGACTTTGGGGCTTGTTGCCACAGTATGTCTTTGCTTCCAGATAGGGGAATTTTCATCCCAAACATGTGGAGGGGCAACTTCCATTTCTGGCAAACTGGAAACCCACCCATGACTTCCACCCCAGATCACAATCCATATTCAGGGAGGTTCAAGCAAGAGCGATTACCCCCCAAGACTGATCGCTGGATCTCCCTACAGTTCACAGACCAGGAGCTGGAGCTGCCTCTGAAAACTACAAAATGGCATGTCTCCTCAGGGGCTTTTAGCCCCCAGGGGAGGAAGCTGACAGATTCCCCAAATACTGATCCCAAAGTCCATAGGGCACTAACCTCTCACTTTGTCCTAGGCATGTCTATGTTGATAATTCTGGAATTGCCACAGCTGCTGGAGTTCTGGGGTCCCTCCAGCTGGCTGCTGTCCTGCCACCCTGGGGCTAATACCGTGACTCAGGCAGACCTGTGCTCAGCTCCCTGCACTCTGCGTGCTGCACTGCTGGCTCCAACACTGCTGTGCTGGTCCTTCCTGCAGGGCTGCTGGGCTGTCCTCAGCGGGAGGTTAGCTTCTCTGTGTCATTCTGTGGGTGCTGGGGCTCCAGAAGTTGTTCAGAGTCCCCTTTTACATAGTTTGGAGGTAATCTGGGGGCAGAGTGGCTTGGACTTGCTGCTTCTACTTCACCATCTTGGCTCTGCCCCTAGATCAGTATTCTTTAGGGATATAGATTAGAATGTTATAGATTCATCTGTTAAAAAGATTGATGTCAAGTACTTGAAACTGCTTGTTTAGAAAGGCAATAGATATTCATGGTTTTTTTTAATGTGAATATTGAATAGCAGGAATATCTTTTAAATATCCCCATAATGGGGTGGCTAGGTGGTGCAGTGAATAGAGTGCCGGCCCTGGAGTCAGAAGGACCTGAGTTCGGATCCGGCCTCAGACACTTAATCCACACAAACAAAAACCTAGCCGTGTCACCTTGGGCAAGTTACTTAACCCTAATTGCCCTAAAGGGGCGGCTAGGTGGCGCAGTGTGTAAGAGCGCTGGCCTTGGAGTTGGGATGACCCGAGATCAGATCCGGCCTCAGAAAATGAGCACCCACGCATAAATAATGACTAGCCGTGTAACCTTGAGCAAGTTACTTAACCCCAATTGCTTTAAAAAAAAATACCCCCATAATGAAAAGCAGAGTCTTAGATTCTTGCCAGTCCTATTAACTATTTAAGTACAGTTCTTTGTTTTTAGTTGGTAATGAAAACTTACCAAGAGGTAGATTCTCATTAAATTATAAGGCCTTGAGTTTTAAAGCCCTAATGGCTTAACCTATTGGAAGTAAAATTCTTTGGTGGTTGTGTCTTCCCACCATAGCACTAGGCATTGCTCATATCATACATCAAATTCGACCTGTTTTTTTTTTTTTTTGATGAACTATCTGGGCATGGTTAGAAGTTTGCAGCAGCTCTGTTGTTGATATGATATAGGGTTTCATTATGCTTATACCTAAAAGCTGCAATATTCTAAGGTGGAACCAGTGGAAATTTACAAATGGCTTACAATTGAGAAAGTAAGTTCCAACTACATTTATTTAGCTATATTAAAGTCACAAACTTAGTAGCAAAGCATCTAAGACTATAGAACCCAAAAGCTCTTAATAGAGGTTTGGAGAATGACAACCCGGAGAACTTAAAAAACCCCTGGACTATCAATGCTAGGGCATACTGGCTTTAGTAAACTTCTCAGTTCAAGAAATGGGGGAAAGGGTGGCCCCAGGCATTTTGTCCTCCACCCATTCTTTGACTTACTGCTTTGCTGCAGAAAGACTTTACTATATCTGGTAAAACTGCAAAATAGGTCTGCTAAGGAAATGATATCACTCCTTGTTAATAACTCTCAAAGTCCAGAACACTTGAGTTCAAATATCCTCTCTGGGATACTCCCTCAGCATAATGACTGTGATCCTGGGCAAATCACTTGGCCTCTCCATGTAAATGGCAAGAAATTAAAAAAAAATCTTGGAAACTTGAGGATTCTCTAATAGACCAGGGAATCTTGTTCTACTTAGCCTTGGTGCTGTTTTACAGTTTTTCTCAATACTTCATTTAAGCAGTTTCTTAATCTAATGTCAAATGAACACATATTTAAACTTCTTAGGGAAAAATTTGAATTTACAGCATTAAGGGATTTTAATGTAAGTCTTTAAGGAAGGTTTTGATCTCCCTTTTAATACATATTTTACTCTTTTAATACATACATGTTAATTCTTTTTTATGGTGATAGTGGCTATTGTTAATTATTGATTCTAGCAATGAACACTCCATGGGTAATATGGAAAAATACACCCATTATATTCAAGTCTAGAATAGCCTACAACTTGATGAACTCTATTCTGTTTGGAGGCTTGTCATTTAATACACACCACATGTGTGTTTGCATCATTTAGCTTATACAGCAGTGATAAGTGAAGAATACTTTGAAAATTAATCTATCTCTACACATCAAAGAGGAGGAAAATGATAAGGTATTCAAGTGCTAGTATTAATACTCATCTATCTTTGCACAAGTTCTGGTCAGGAATGATGGGCAGAAGCATTAGAGATAAAAGCATTCTTTTGGAGTTGATGAACTGGTTTAAGGTAACATTCCCAGGAATGCTATATTTGTTGGAAGCATGCAATTGTTAGCCAGAGTCAAAATGTGCAGGGGAAGGACCTTAATACATCACCCATATTATGAAGAAAAGGACTGGGAGGAACAAAAGAGGTTTGTCAGATATATACTGATGGTTAGCCCAAGGAAATCAACAAATGATTTAATGATAAATAAATTTTACATATATTTTAATGTGACTAAGCTAATAAGCACTCTAAAATTTTACTTGAGTAAACATTTTTACTCAAGTAAATATTGCTTGAGTAAAATATTTTTGAAGGTATTTTACATAAACTCTTTTTGTCTAGCTTTTTTCCAACAGTGTTCATCTTGCTGAGTACAAACAGATTTCTAACCTAACAATTTAAGTGACCTTTGTTGTTTGAGCAACCATCAATTAGGGGCAATACTGAGTCTGCTTAGGTTTGAAATTTATTGAGCTAAAACAAGTGACTTAGTAACCAAATCAGTGAATAATGTTATTCCAACTACATGCTATTGAAATATAACACACCGTAATAATGGTGTGGTAGTTTACAAAGTTTATTGTTGCCTATTTTTGGGGGTAAGTGTCAAAGGTATTTAAAGTTTTCATGCTCCTAGTATTCAAATATTATGATGACTTTGTGTATTTATTTGATACTTTTTTCAATGACAATGTGCATAAATTTTGTTTCATAATAGGATATTCAACCAAAATTTGCCTTATTATTACCTGGTGTTTCTGTTAAAGCATATTTATGTTGTTTTAGCCTTTTTCCTTCCATTAATGTTTTGTTTCATTGACAGATTTATGAACTTCCATATAATTTATCTACTTTCTAAATGTCCTATATTGTTATTATTATGGTATTTTTAGGCAAACTGCATTTTCATACCAATTGTGACTTGAATTAGAGCCAACCTTAATGATGTACTTTCTATCTTTATTTTTTCTTTCCTCTCTGAAAGGTATGATTATTTTTACAATTATTTTCTAATGAAAATGTAAAAAGATGCAACTAAAAGCGTATTGTGCCTTTTATTAAATCAAGATGACTGAATACTAGTTTAGAAATAAAATAAGGCTCAATCCCTATGTCTGTCACTGGCTCTGCAATCTTAGACAAGACACTTAAAATATCAGCATACCACCCACACACTCCTTCCTGGCAACTATCTAAAGTAGAATACTTGCTGATCTGCATTGGTGGATCAAGTTTTCTCATAGGGAATCCGGTTCATCAATGAAAACATATGTTACCCCCTAAAAAAAATCTTCAACAATATTAAATGAAGAAATTAGGGCATATTTCCCGAATTCTATGGTCCTTTTAAAGGGAAATTGGCAAGTAAAGGGAACCGCATTCGGCAAACCTTTGGCAGAACATCGAGAAAGTGAAAGAACAATTTTTATAATGGAGACTATATTTTTTCATTAGTTATTCGGTATGGGGTTATGACTGATAAATTCTCTCTCATTCTCTGTGATGGTTTTTTTACTTCATTTTAATCCAGCTACTGTAGAAATATTTCTATAATAACCTCTTTGTAGAATATACAGACACTAGGGATTCAGGCTAGATCTGATAAGGATAGAATCAGGGTTCCATGTTATACAATAGCCTTAAAGGCAACAGATCTGTCCTTGGGACCTGATTGTCTCCTTGCCTCCCTTGATGAAGCTTCTGGACATAAAAAAGACTATACAAATTACTCTGGACATAGAGTCAAGGCTCTTCCAAGTAGTGGATATTTGAAGATAACACGTATCAGCATACCAGGCTGTGGTAATACAAGTTTCAAATATGGAGAGGAAGGGAATAGCTTCAATATAGACTTAAGTGTCATTATCCTTGCTTCATACCTTATGTTAAAAATTAAGTAAACCTCCTTTTGCTAACCACACAATGATTATGATTGCTTTATTTATGAAATTCCAAAACTGTACCTAAATTAACATGCTACTGTCACCAAGTCCACTCCTGACACTTATGATTTAATTTTTATACATAACTTTGCTTACTGATGCAGCTTTTCACCTTCTTTGTGATATAGTATCTTAGAAGGATGCCTTGAGTACTAAAAGATTAAGTGAGTTGAGCACATAGCCAGGATGCCAGAGACAAGTATTTCACCTAGTTCTATTTGACTTCAAGACTAGCTACACCATGCTGCCTGTACTAAAAACAATTAGTGTGACCCCAGTGATTGATAGCATTTCTGTTGTCTGAGGACCAAACGAAGTTTAGAGATGTGTATCACTGGGTTGACTTTGGGGTGATGAATTTAGGGTGAGTTTCTATGATCAGCTTCTCTTTTAATAACTTTTCCTTCTCTTTAAAGATTCCCCAAATAAAAAGTAAAAATTTTTGGTGGTATATTCATTAGTTTTATATTCATTATATTCATTTTTTGAATACCTACTACCTGTATAGAACTGTTCAATAGACAATGACCCTTAAGACATAACCCCTGCCTTCCAGTAGCTTGCAATTTCATTGTAGATCTAACATAAAAGCACAAAGCTTAAAAAAAAAAAGGAGTATGAGTCACTGTAGTATAGGGGAGAGGCCTGTATTTTGAATCTGAGTTCAAATTCTGTCTCTGTCATATTCTATTGAATTATTTAAACTTTCTGAGTTTTGGTTTTATGAAAGTGGGGGTTGTATCATCTAAACTCTGAGGTTACTTCCAGTTGTAAATTTACAATCATGATACTATAAAGGGAATTATGATTAATACAAAAGAACTGGGAAGAGGGAGACTAATCACTCTGGATTGGGAGAGGTCATTATATTTGTGAATTTTATGTGCTTTGAAGGATGGGCACAATTTGCATGAGTGGAGACAAAAGGAAGAAGGGATATAAATAAGACATGAACAAAGGTACAAAACATGTAAAAAATTAGTTTACTTTAGAGGGTAGAGATTCATGAGTATTATTAAGAGGAAGACAATGGTATAGCAAAACCTGTCTTAAGACACTATGCCAAGAGTGAAAAAATAAGAAACATCTTCATGTCAGACAGTTTATGATAATTTAATTTGTTATTGCCAACATAGCATAGTCACAGAACATTTATTGCTCTTTCTGCTTCTCTGTTTAGATCTTGCAGAATTTCCATGTTCTCCTGATTATATAATACAAAATTAATTTATTTTAATTTCCAGTATAACTATCCAACATACAGAAAGACATATTTTCTACAAAGAAAGTTATATATTATCCCCCTACTATCTCATCTTGATCATTAGAGGAGAAAAACCTTTAGTCTTACAATGAAGAATTCAACAAAGAACCATTGTTCAGTTTCACATTTCCAATTTCTTGCTAACTTTTAACTGTCCTTGCCAAATACTTTTTACAAATACTATTTCACCTATGTACTTGAACATATTTGGATAATTTGATACCCTAATCTCCAGGATTTTTATTGTATTTATTTTTAATAAAAGCATGAAGTAACATTTAATCTATACTATAGATTGATATTATTCTAAAGTTTATTATCTAAGATACTGATTAATAAAATCTAAAATGAATCAATTCAATTGATATTTTAAAGATTATAATAACCTTGATAAAACTCAGCCTTGTAATTTTAATGGAAAGGGGCACAAATTTCTAATTTTAGTGAAATATGTTCATATTTTACAAGTTTTGCCCTAAGTATTATTGTCATATGATATTTAGGCTTTATGTTATGTACCATAATAACCATTTTCAGTATTTATAGTAAGTATTCTGTATTAGTGAAATAAAAATGTGCTTTCTTAAAATTTGTTAATGATCTTTTAGGTCCCATCAGTCTTCAAATATTTTGTTTCCAAATGTCATTTAGAATGGATTACCATGGTTTCAAGTGTTTCATCAGAAAAGAAATAGCATGTAATTGAAAAAAAAAAAGCATTAAGTATGGAAACTAAACTTTTACTTCCATTGGTATGGAGTACTCCTGTCTAAAGGAATTTCTTCTAATGATTAAGGTTAGCACTCTCTTTCTCTGAAATTAATAGTCTTAGAAAGATATCTGTAGCACTGAGCAGTTAGGTGACCTACCTAGGTCCATGTAGCAGTATCTATCAGAAGTGAAACTTGAAGTGAGATCTAGGGCTGACTCCACACTGCCGTGGGTATCTTTTGCATGAGAAAGTTAAAAATTGGAATTTCACGGCATCAGAAATAGACATGGAGTTTGGTGTCCTGGGTCTGCCTTAGGTACTTGCAAACAGGAAACAATCTCAGAACCTCGGCTTACATGTGCAAAAATGAGATAATAATATGTGTGCTAAGTATCTTGTAGGGTAGTTATGAGAAATATACTTTGTAAAACATTAACACTATATAAAAATTATTACTATTATGATGGACTCTGGAACATCTTAAGATGAAGCCTAGGCCAGAGAACCACAAATAAGTTGGAGCAGAGCCACACATTTAAACTCCAGATAACCAAGCCCCCCCCTGAAAAAAATTGGAGTGTCCTCCATCTTTGTTGTTATTTTCTATTTATTATCTTTAGTAAGGATAGGAAGAGAGCTCAGGGGAAAGAATTCAGGACAAGATATGGCCCTGCAAATGATCTTGTAAGTGGTGAAAGGGAAGATCTCTCAAGGAGTTTTGAGAACTGTTTGAATGTCCTAAGGAAAAGAAAGGAAGAAATAGACTGTCAAAGTCTATGACACTTCTTGGGGCTCAAGTTGGAACACTTTTCAGTACTATCTTCTCAATGTCCTTATTGAGTCTCTTAAAATCTGACTTTGTTACTTGTAGTCTGTGGCTGAAAAAGAAATCAATTTTTTTTTACGGATTTAAACAGAATTCTTAATAGTCAAATTTTAGGCATTTTGGGGGGTCTGTATATGGTTAGTACCATTTTTCTGTCAGATATGTACTATTAATTCTCTTAACTTTATCTTCTCTTCATCTAATTTTCAGGGTTATACTTTTGTCTGTCAGGTACAACTTGGCTTGCCAGCCTCCTCCTGAAATCTGTTGCAAGTTATGCAACAATGGACTTGGATTTCCTGAATCCATTGCCTCTGTTACTTTCCTTCATGTACTGAGCTCCCGATTTATAATGTCAAAAGAACTGAGAAGGAATGTAGTTAAAAATTTCTGGTGTTATGCTAGAGTATAGCATATATGACTTGGATGGTGTCAGGGTGGGGTAGGTTGGTTTATTAATTCAAGATACAAAACAATATAGCCCACAAAAATATGTGATCATATGCCTCATCAGTGAATCTCAGAGGTATTAAATAGACTGTGTTGAAATTACTTGGAATTGTAATGTTGCAAAGGGAGATGGGTTTTAGTGGGTTGAGGAAACTTAGTTTTGACCCAGGAATCATTTATAAATATCAAGTTAGTTTAGAACTGGGTCACTCAAGAGGTTGGAGCAAGCTTTGCTTTTCAGTAAAACCCTTGAAGAGGAACTACATGGAGGGAGTGAGGGGGTAGGGGAAGGCCAATTTTAGCCTTGCCTAAGATCTCTTACCCCTTTAGCTACAGAAACACTTGGAGATTTTTGAAGAGTCTGAAGGATTCTGGACTTCTCAATTTCTGTTGCTGTCTTAGCAGCTTCTAGTTCAACTTATAGTATGTTGGGTGCCAAGGGTAGACTGGTTCATAGCTCTATAAGTTCTGAGAAGCCCAGCCACCCAGCCTACCCCCAAAACAACAACAACAACAACCCTACAATATCTCTAAGGAAATTTTCTTGAGCACCCTCACCAGTGGGAAAAAAGGACTTCTAACATTACTCCATTACTATGTGAAATCTCCAAGCTTGGATTTCCCCAGTACTCTATGTCCTTGTGAAAGATTGTATCATAGACTTTTTGGAAGGATTTTTAAAAAATCAACTATTCTTACTGTCCATCTTTAGTAAATACTCCTCTCTAAAATCTACTTATGGATGATTAATGAAAATGATTCTCAAATGACAATCTTGAAGAGCAGTACACCAGCGTGGGCTTAAGCCATTGGCATTAAAGGATCACCATGAATTTTAATAGGTAGGATTGATATCATACCTAAGACTAATGCATATATATATATTCATATCACACACACACACACACACACACACACACATATATATATACATATACATATGTGTATGTGTGTGTGAGAATTGATAAAAAGGTCCTTAGAGCTTATAACAGCAGAATGAAATGTATTGAAGGAGAGTCACTCTTTCTAAGGTTTATAATAACATGCAGCTATATTGGGAACAGACTGTCTATCATCTAGTCCCACATTACATTTTACAGATGAAGATACTGAGACTTAGAACATTATAGTTATTTGCTCAAAGTCACACTGATAGTAGATTACAAAACATTTGTGTTGACACTGTCATCAATGTCTCTATTAGATAGAAAAATCCCATCAATTGGCTTTCATAGACATTTACATGTGCAAGATTTTTTTCAGTTACCAAACAGAGAAAACATTGACATTCATCTTTTGGTAATATGGACAATAGCAAGTAGAAGATGTGCCAAAAAGTTTGAGGAAAGTAACATGTTTGGCTGCTTTGGCAATTTCTAGTAGTCTAGATTATTTTCACATAGTTCAAAGAAAGTCATATAAAATATGTTAATTCAAAATAAATACATCGATTTGCTCTCTCTTTTGGAAGAGGTGCATAATTCTTTAAGGATTCTAGATCTCTTCAAGTATTGGATATTAGCTTTTAAAAATTCCAAGGTTTATGGGCTACTCACTATATCCTAAACCCAGTTCAGAAATTATTACAATATTTATGAAGCTTTTTCTTTGCCCTACTGCACATGAACTTTGCCTTGGCAGAGGTTTAAATATTGACTGATGCATTGCAAAGTGACATTAATTAACCTTTACAATGTTTAATGTGTACTTCAAGTAATCTCGGTTTAACATTACTTCCCTAAAGACTAAACAGAGCCTTTGGTTGCCAAAGTTTCTAAAGAGTTAACATCCACATCAATGTTACTTCTCTAAGAGGAATTCAGAATAAACTCAGGACAGAACTTGCTATCCTGGGAATAAATACACATTTGAGACAATTTTATTTTTATTACTACAACTAAGTAAAAAAACAGAAAATTCTTATATTGTTACTGTGTACTTCAATTGATATTAGTATAAATCTTAGTCTACTACCATTGATGACTCACCCACATAACTATAATTGACAACACAGATGTAAAGGAAAGCCATAAAAGTTAGAATAGAGGAGGTTATATAATGAGTTAATTTCTTTTACTAGAAGAGTACTAGCAATAATTCTAAGTCATATCTGTGTGGGCATTTTAACTGCAAGCAAATTTTAATGACAAATATTTAATTAAAAAATCTGTTGCAACATATAGCTGAAATCTCAGAGAACTTTGACTGGTAGAATATAAACAAACCTCCCTCCTATTAAATCATATACACAAGTTGTATAACAAAAAAGTAGCATACTTATTGAATTTTTCTTCCTCCAAAGTAACTAGCTAATAGAAACTATTAAAATAAAATATATCAAAATTATTTGAAGATCTCTATTTCCAGGATTATAAGCTTCTTATATCTTTTGAAGTTAAAGCCTGGGGTGAGAGGTAAGCCCATAAGGTTTTCTTCTTGTACCTATTAATTTGAAAAAAAAAAATCCTATGACTTTTGCTCTCCTTCCTCCTTCAAAGCATAGCAAAAATCCTTAAAACTCTTTCTAAATCATCCATTCATGTTTTTGTACCTATTTGTGCCTATAGAAAGAACACATAATGTTTAGGTCCACATAAGAAATCAAGAATCATCACAGGTACCCTTGGTTGAACAGGTCTTGTTGTTCAGAGCACAAATATCAATTTTTAGATTATGTCCCTGAAATCAGAGGGAGACAATCTATATAAAATATGGGAAAATCAAACTGTGTTGTTCTCTGTAGCATCTTGATTAATATTTCAGTGACATTTGTGACAAATCTCCAGGTGTTATAATTTTTAATCTTTGAGACAGGACTACAGCTTCCATTAAAAAGGGGGAAAAGTGGAGACATACTGCTGTGTTACAGACCTGTCATTATTTCCACCAGGTTTACATCCCTACAGCCATCTGCACCAACAGCCACTCAGTGAAAATTACACCCCTGGTCAGTTCCATTCAGACTAAAACCAAAGGCTGGTCTTGAAAAAACCCTTTCA
>WOXC01000993.1:0-46622 GCA_011680675.1 Gymnobelideus leadbeateri
TTTACCTGTTTTTGTATCCCTAGTGCTTAGCACAGTGCTGGGAATATAGTAGGCACTTAATAAATGTTGATTGATTAATTGTTTCAAGTTCTTTGCTTTCTACAAAGAATATCCCTATTAATAACTTTGCACACATACTGGATTGTTATTTCTATCTTTAAAACATCCTTCCTTCCTTCTTTTTTTTTTTAACCTGGATCTAGCCAATCTTCCTCAGCAGAATGCATGACCCTCAAAGGTCAATTCTGTTTCATTTTCATTTGTATCCTCACGGCTCAATGTACTACTTGACATGGGTATTCCCCCTAGACCTGTTTCTTTATATGGGTAGGGAGCACCTGGTGAGGAAACACTTTGCCAGGGCAGACTGGTAATTCTTCTGCAATTTATAGTTTCAGAGATTTGAGGAATTGAGAGGTGAAGTAATTTGCCTAGAGCCACAATGCCAGTCTCTGTTTCTGCCTCTGTCATTACACATGATATCCATCTTCTGACAGACATGATAGACTCAAGATTCAGAGACGTATGCTTGGATATGGCCAATATGGAAATTTGTTTTGCTTGCTTAACTATGCATATTTATTACAAGGATTTCTTTTTTCTTCTAATGAGAGGGAAGTTGGAGGGAGAGAGAATAAATGCTTGTGAACTGAAAAAAAAATAATGTAATTGTAAATAGCACTAAAATTTTGCCAACGATAAATAATTGTCATATGTAGGAGCAATATTTCCAAATTTTAAAACCAAAAAATGCCCCAAACATATAGCTTCCCCAAATGCTCCACATCGACTATTTCTGACGACATGTGCCTCAATCTAAATCCATTATCTGCCATTTCTTCAGTGAGAAGTCTTAGATACTTTTTGATACGGATGAATCCTCTTTATCTGGAAGCCAGTGAAGCTCCTAAAAGGGATACTCTACAATGGTGTGTGCCCCCAACCTAATTCACTAGCACATGGTATCTGAGGTATGTTCTCATTCTATTTAAGTTGAAGATCCTTGCTGAGACTGTGTGCAAATGGTCTCAACGCAAATTACATTGGAGTTTGCTGTCTATAACCCATAGCCCTGGCCTTCAGAAGGGTTTGACCCCTAGCAGTCAGATTAGAGGTCGGCCCATCTATCATCGCCTCTCTCACTATTCAGGATTAAAATCTATCTCCATGGATAGGTCTCCACTTGTCTTTACCCATCATAGGACAGTCAAAAATGAGTCTAGAACCAAGCTGGGCTTTGGTATCCTGGGATGCACAGGTCTCCACTCTATTGGTCCTTTTCTTTAATTACTTGTGTGCATTAGTGATATACTTTTCTCATTGTTTGTCTTCTATGCAGTCTTGGCCCTGTCCCTCTTTCAGGAGTCATAAAAATTGCTGATTAAGCTTCTTCTTCCTCATGTAGGTCCAACTGCCCCAGAAACCTCAAAAAACCCAAAGTCCCTGTCCCAAATCTTTTCCCTTCCCTAGATCTTTCCACTTCCTCCCTGGTTTTTCCCCTTACTACTTTCCTCTCTCCCTTCCTCCCATTCACAAGAAATGTAGTCAACTTGATATAAATGGGTTCTGCATAGGGATGAAAAAATGTACAAAGGTCTTGGAGCAGAAGGTTTTTTTAAAAAAAAATATTTTTAAACAGTTAACTAGTTTCACTTGGCTAACTTGCTAACCATCATTATCACCATTTAGCCAGTGAGTGAATCATTAGGGAATATGAATTAATTGCCCATGACTGTCAGATCTTAGCCCAGGTGCTAGAGGAAGGGGAATGGAAGAGTGAATATCAGTCCCAAAGGAAGGCACAACAGGAAAGAAAACAAGAAACATCATCAATAGAAATAATGATTTTTTTTATAAAAAAGTTTCTTTGCAGATCAGATTATATAGGAACTATTTCCCCTATTTGATTGGCTAGGTAAGCATTTCAAAGAAGGAGGAGGAGGAGGAAGAAAACAAGCATTTATTAAATACCTGCCCTGTTCTAGGCACGGTGCTGTGTTTTATAAATATTTTCTCATTTGGTCCTCACAATATCCCTGGAGGGCAGCTTCTATTATAATCCTTATTTTACAGTTGAGGGAAACTGAGTCAGAGGTTAAGTTACTTTCCCAGGGTTACACAGCAACTCGTTGGCTGAGGCTATATTTGAACTCAGATCTTCCTGACTTCAGGCCTGGCATTCTGCCTACTGCCCATCAAAGGTATAAATGGAATAAGTCCTGAAAATGAAGAATAGTTTAAGGTTTGTAGGTTTTCAGATCTATATGTAAGATGCTAGGATGTTAGAAGATTCTAACTTCAAAAATCTTTGAAATTTCCTCATTCAAACCGTTCATTTTAAAGATGAGGAAACAGAGTCTCAAAGAAATGATGTGTTCAAAGTTATAACAAATAATGGTCAGCAGAGCCAGGACTAACCCCCAGTTCTCCTGGCTCCTATTCTAGCATAATTTCTGTTATACCACACTTACACTCAGGAAAGCCTCCTTCTAAGACAGCCTATGTTAAAAAGACTTGGTTATGCCATAAGTAGTGGAAGACTGTGCCCTCAAGCAGAAAAATCCTATTCAGAAAAAGTCTGCTATAACAGAGAAATTCAATTCAATTTGTATCAATTCATCAAAAACTTACAAAGAATCACCTACCATGTTTCATGTACTGTTGTAAACATTGAGGATACAAAGGAAACAAGTCAAATCCCATGCCCTCAAGAAGCATGCATTCTTTAAAAAAATATTTTATTTTCAGCCTAATTCTCTTCCTCTTCTTTCATTGAGAAAACAAATAAAACAAAACTTATTCAAACACTTTAATCAGACAAAACAAATTCTCATATTATCTTTGTTCAATAAACAAATGAGTGAACGAATGAACGAAGGAATAAATGAATGAATGAAGTCTCATTCTGACTTCATCACTTCTTTGGAGATGGGAGCATGCTTCATCATGAGTCCTCTGAAATCACGGTTAGTAATTGTGTTCATCAGACCTCTTCTATTTTTTCAGACCTATTCATTTTTTATAATATTATAATTTTGAATAAATTGCTCTCCTGCTTCTGCTCACACCATTTTGCGTTAGTCATATGTCTTTCCATATTTCCCTGAAAACAGCTCCTTCACCATTTCTTACAGTACCATAGCCTTCTATCACATTCATATACTATAACTTGTTGTCATTACCCAATTGATGGTCATCTCATCAGTTTCCAGTTCTTTACCACTACAAAAGAAGCAGCTATAAATATTTTTGTACATATGAGTTCTTTAGGGAGTTTACATTCTAGGCAAATATTAGTGCCATCTCCCAAATCCATTCTTATAAAGAGATTTGGCAATATTTAGAAAACCACCCCAACTCCATAAGTCCCTGTTTTCCCGACCCACCAAATACCTGGAGAGAAGAGTAGTAAACAATGAGAAACATTTTGAGGCTATATTTTTGTGTTTGGGGCTATATTTGCAGGATTATAGACCTGTTGGGTATGAAGTGGAAGTCAAGATAAAAGCAGCTATAAAACTAGAACTCTTATCTACCTAAAGTTACTCTGCTTAGGTCAAGGTTCTCTGAAATTTTATATAGTTAGAACATGTTGAAGAGTTCCCCAGATCTCCATTCCCAGAACACAAACTTTTCAGGCTTGGGGGCCATTGAGAAAGTCCATGGGAGAATCTATGAGAAGCAACCAGCAGCTGAGAGTTTTGCTTTCAGCCTGTAGTGCCTTCCAGCGTGGCTTGGGAAACAGAAAATGAATTTGGCTGCTGCCGACAATCATACAGTTTTCATGTAATTCAATAATTTATCACAAAGAATATTCATTTGTAAACAATGACTTGTTCTGGAATGATAGCAGCTGTCATTTTGGAGGCCTCATTTCCCTCCACTGGGACATGAGTCTGGACTTACCCATCATTAAATCACGCAGCATTTGCTAGGGTTGGAATCTGAGGCCGAATACACTTTACAATGTGTTTATGTTTTGGTATGTGCATTATTTCATTTTTACTTTGCAGTCATGGAACTCCTGCTGCCAGATGTGGAAAGCTCCTCTGAACAGCTCCCTTCTGAGGGTTCTTCGGGTGGATGGGGAAAATAATCATTTTCTGAATCAATAGCCAAAAGAACTCTCCTTCTCTACACACATAAACATGATTGGGCCCAAAAGGAGTATAGCTATACCTATTGTCTACCATCATGGACACCATACTGTTCCCTTTCCACTCAGAAATGACGTTTGGGTTTGCTTAGAAATAAATAAATTCCTGAACCTGTTGCCCTTTGGGAAACCTGCTGCCAGAATGAGACACAGATCTGAGAATTGCTATTGTTTCCCTTTGGGTTCTTGGGAAATTCTGTGGTTTGAATCCAATGTGAGATCAGTCAATGAGAGAAGAAGCGTGTGGGGGCCTGGGATAAAGTATCACATGAGTGCCACGTGAGGATGTGCTATTTGTTCAAAACTTCACATCAGGGTCACAAATAGCTTATTGAGAGTCAAAGGTCCTTGACTTGCATTAAACTCGTTCCCAGGGCTACTTGAGAATATGAAGAGCTATTATTGAGAAAGAGGGCTGCTTACTCATGGGCTGGAGGCTTTCTTCCTTAGATACTTATAAAGGGATTCTTTGTAGTCAGTTATTTCTGTTATCAGTGTGATTACATTCACAGACTTAAAGGTACAAGTGATACCTATCATAGATGCAATATTTGCCATGATTTTTTTACAATCTTTGAATCTACCCCAAACTTTTATTTTGACTATTGGCATGAAACTGGAAACAAGAGTTAGTGAATATACCAGGGAAGACAGACCAACAGAGGCAGAGATAGAGCAGAAACGAAGATGAATCAGAGGGAAGAGGTAGAAGAATTAAGAAGGAAGAGAAAGAAAAAAGAAGCTGGAGGAAGGCAGTATCTTTTAAATGAAATGACTTCTCATGTTATTGAATCTCATAGTCAGAAAGCACGTAAGGTTAAAGACACATCGACTTTCCCTCATGCATTTACACATAACATATTCATAGGCATACCAGAAATATATGAACTTCATCTCTTTTAGCTTCTGTTTCCTCATATGTAAAATAGGAATAATAGCATTTATCTCACAGGGTTTTTGTGAGGATCAATTGAGAAGTCATATATAAAGCACTTTGCAAACTTTAAAATTCTATATTATATATGTGTGTATATGTGTGTATGTATATGTATGTGTCTATGTATATGTGTATAAGCATGCATGTATATATGTGTGTATATGTATGTGTGTGTACACACACACACACACACACACCCAGACATTTCTATGTGCTTTGTAGTTGTCTCCATGCCAGTAGAAGTCTCTATAATGAAACATGAGGGTATGCTAATCACTATATTGGAAGGGAGGGGAGAAAAATGGACCTAACACTATCAGGAGTTCAATTTGAAATTGTTGCCCAATATTTATGTAGAACTTTTTTCCTGTCATCTCTTTTATTAGAATGATACTTTCTTGAGAGGCAGTGACTATGTTTTTACCTTTATCTGTAGCCTCAGCACTTAGCACAATGCCCAGCATGTAGATACATTAATGTCTATTGACCAACTGCTCCTTAGAAGACAGATATCTCTGGGAGAGGTGGATGGACAAGAGGACTAGATGATCATGGTGCCTGTAGATATTCTCTCAGAATTAAAAGAATATTGTCAGTCATCCATGAGAATGTGTTCTTACAGAATTCTAATCTAGCATTTTAGAGTTGCAACCGATCTAGCCCAATATGAGATTTTGCTCTTGAAAGAGAGTTGGTGGGAGCATCTATGGACTTGAAGTCTTTTGGATGGATAATTATGGGAGGGAGTAGAGTAAAGAAGGCTGGGTATATTCAAGGCTGGAAGAACCTGTAGGAAGTCCTGAGATTCTCTTCAGATTGGAGCCTCTGAGGTGAACTTTAGTGGTTTATGGGTGTGAATGAGGTGAGTTGGTAGATGAATTACTCTGGAACTCACATGGGGTGAACATAAGGAGTGAATTAACCAAGCTGGGGAAACTCTGAACCAGCTAGTGCCAAGGGATCAATGATAACCATCTTGAGCTTAAATTTTCCTTGGCTTGGAGGGAACTGCTACATCTATGAATTAATTCCTCAACCTCAGGCCCTTTTTTAAAAATCCCAAATGTGACTGTGGACAGGGTGCCACTGGAGTTCGATTCCAGAGGGTTGGCTCACACATGCCAAACTGAGGATGACCAACCACTTTGGCGTTTGGAAAGAGTCAAGCCGTGTCATTCATAAGTAAATATGCCTGGCTCCCAAGCAGCTGATGATTGAGAAGATGGAAAAAGTATTAGGGGCAGGAAAATGTGAGCTGTTTGCCCTCATCCAGTTGGGCAGCCATTCTCATCTACAGAGCTGCTAGCCCTTTGTAATGCTGAAAGTGGGAAGTTTGCATGCAGGGGACTGGTGCTATTCCTGTAAAAAAGGGAGAATGTGGACTGGGTTGGTTCCCTCCAAAAGGCATTGAGGTCTGGATAGGTTTACTCACCCAGCTCAGATTCCAGAGAAGTCATCTGTAGGTCAAGAATTGGACTGTATAACATATTTTCTTTTATTTGGGACAAGAGAAGGGAGAATTTCCCACTGGTGGCATTTAATAAAAGTAATTTAGCTGTGGTACTGGTGGGTACTGCTGGACTGCTAGCTGAGGGCAGGAGTTTGGTTTTAAATCACCTTTCTGACTCTTACTAGCTCTGTGGTCACCATCAAGTCATTAACCTCTTTGAGCCAAAGTTTTCTCATCTGTAAAATGGGGCATCTATTTCCTGTGGTACCTAACTCACTGAGTTCTATTGAACCTTAAGTGAGATAACATGTGTAAGCAAAGAACTTTGCAAGCTTTGAAGTGCTATGAAAATGTTACTTAGTGATATTTACCTATTAAGTTGGTATATTATCTTCCATTTAAAAGGTCATGATATATAAAATGTGATTTTAAATGTGAGAAACATAAATACAATAGAAAATAGCCCAGGAGATAGAGGAGAGACCAGATGGAGATTTAGTTAGTCAAAGGAAGGGCAGCTATGGAGTTAGAAAGCCTAGATTTAAATCCCAACTCTAACACCTGTTACCTATGGGATTTTAAAGTCACTTAACCTCCACAAACCTGAGTTTCTTCATTTGTAAAATGAAAGTTTCTGAGGTCCATTCCAGTTCTAGATCCATAAGCCCATGATCAAACAAATAAGAAGAGGTAAAAAAAGAGCATGTTAAAGCAAATTCAATTAGATTGATCAATAAATAATCAATCAGCATTTCTTGGGCACTTGCTAGAACCACACTTAAGGGGATACAAAAGACAGAAAGTAAATGGTCTCTGCTCTGAAGGAGCTTATTTATACTTACTGAGAAGCAGGATCTCACATACTAAATTAAGGGACTCTGGAAGCCATCTTGGAGAGCTAAGTCTTGACATAAGACTTGTTACAGATAGCAAACTAAAGGGTCGTTCCCAGATTTCTTCTCTTGAAGCAGTGCTAATGGGTGCAGGAGAGAGGAGGAGGTGTTAGATCTGCTCTTACCTTGGTGGATTGCTTTGAAAGATTTGTCTGACTCTAAAAGCATGGCAACACTATGGTCTATGCCACAAGGTGACTAGAAATGTATGGTTGAAGTTTATGTACTGGATAAGGAAATTGAATCCAATCCAATTCAATGAAAATTGGCTAAACACCTGCTTAGGGAAAGCCACTGGGGATACAGGACAAAACCAAAACAATTTCTTCTCTTTAGGAGCTCATGTTCTGCTGAGGGATACAACAATTGGTGAAATACCTTTTTGTATTGGCCTAAGAATGTTTTGTGATTCTCTGACTTGATTGGGTAGATCCCTCAATTTATATTCCAAACAGAAATGTGTGTTCTGGACTATGCATTTATTTGTGATTTCAAAAAAATGAAAAAAATTAAAGGGAAACTATGGTGCCCTTAATCTCAGTGAAGGGGGAAAATCTTGAGTTTTTCCAGGGGTGGTACATAAATTGCCATGATTAATCCATAGTTTCTCCCCTTGGGACCTACTAGTATGTTTGTGAGATAGATGAAGTGAGGGGCAGATAATTTAGAAGGATGAAACAGGGTAAAGTTAACTGTCTACATAGGGTTTGAACTCTCAAGCCCTGTCTGACATTTGCCTCATTCATATCCTAGTCTGGGCTTTGTTTAGCAGTTTAGCAGACTGTTTAGCAGTCTAATCAGACTGTGCAGCACAGATTGTTGTTATCTGTGACCCAGTGTGGTTACAAGACTCCATGGCACATAATTAAATTCATTTCAAAAACATTTATGAAGTGCCTACTATATGTAGGATGGTAGAATGTAGAAGTTGAGTTTGGCTCGGGGTATGAATTAGTTGCTAGAAGTGGACCCTAAATTTAGTTGGGAACTTCCTGGTAGCTAAAGCAGAAAGAGAAACTGATTGGGTATGGTGGGTCTCATCTATCAAAAGGAATCATCTACTATAAGTCCAACTGGAGAGACATACTTTTCCTGCTATTTCTAATGAGGAATTTATCTCTAGGATCCTCACGTGAAAGACATTTGGTCACAAAATAGAAAATATCTTCAACTAAAGTTTTTCAAAAGAGAAAAAAAAACCTTTTTTCAGATGAATGTCACAAAATAGATAATGTCTTCAACTTAAGTTTGAGTCAGGAAGATCTGGGTTCAGGTCCTACTTCTGACATGTCCTAGCTTTGTGATCTTGGCCAAGATACTTAACTCCTCAGTTCCCTGGGCAACTCACAAAAAATTTAAGTTCTCAAATGGGTACATATTTTCATTGTAGAAGGAGTTCACTCACTGGGAGTTCCCTATAATTGTGAAATCATAGTCCTGGACCCCAGACCCTTGCCCTTCCAACTCCCCTTACAAATGTGCAGACCACTATGCCAGGTGCTGGGGAAGAGATAAGGATTAAATGACATAGGCCCTGTCCTAATGGAGGTTATAGTCTAGTAGGAGGATAAGGTAAATAACACTGACAACTATAGGATGTAACTATATGTGTGTGTGTGTGTGTGTGTGTGTGTGTGTGTGTGTGTGTGTGTGTGTATGTATAAAAGTCAAAAGTACAATGTAGGTTCTGAAACAAGAAAAGATGGACTTTATAGGTGTAAGGAAGAACTTTCTAACCATTAGAATTGTCCAAAAAAATGGAAGCAACTACATTCCCTGTCTCTGGAGTCTTCCAAAAGATCCTGAATGCCCACTTCTCTGGGATATTGGATTATTGGATATTGGATTATTGAATATTGGATATTCATGCTTTACGTCAGGGTGAATTAGTTAACCTTAAGAACTCCTTCCTGCAAGCTTTGAGATTCTGAGCGCATATAAATGTTTCCCCCTGAGCATGAGACAAAGCCTAGTAATACTATTTTGGACATTGAATCTCAAAACATTCAAACATTATTTTTCTGAAAGTCATTTAGTTATATGTGAAATCTTATAGGAAAAAATAACCACACAGGACCCCTCTATGGCATTAACAAGGTTTAGAAAATAATGCACATTTTTGTCACTGCTGTAATGAAATCTCTATGATGTACTACCCTGTGGCATTTCTAAGACAAATTGTTTTCCTGATGTAACCTGAATTCTTACTTCCGTGGTTAGCATTGAACTTGATGAGAAGTCCTTTCCCCAGGGCCACCAGCACATGAAGCCAAGTATCCCAGAGTGCCCCATGAATCCAACTTCATGCCAGATTCCAGGTCTTACTCTGAAGCAAGGGAATAAATAGGGAATATCTGAGCCTCTGGTAAGCAGGATTCAACAATTTGTGTCATTACCATGAGCAACAAGAGGTATGTCTCAGGGCTTAGGAACATTTTAATGTCCTGTTTATAGCATTAGACAGACTATTAATTCCCACATTAAGACTCACTTCCAGAAAATATTTGTGGCAGCTTGTAACTATCAAAGAAAACAGGGATACGGATTGGACGTGTGATATCATGTGCATAGGGGGAACTCCTGTTATGAGGAAATTCCCTCCACCTAAGTAAATTGTCATCTTCTTTGTAATTTATGATCTTTAGAAGTTGCCTAGAGTACTGACATGTTAAGAGACTTCCCTGTGGTCCCAGAGCCAGTGTGTGTTAGAGGTGGGATATTAGCCAGATTTGAATTAGTATCAAACACAAATAGAAATTGGGACCACAAAACCATACATAAGGATCCCTGAAGGCTGCATATTGACCTAGAAAACCACATGTATTTGCATATTTTTTAAAAAAATAATACATCTGTGTATTAAACCGAAATAGGAACTACATTTTAATCAAGCTCAGACCACATTTGGAGGTATTATGGGATGCATGCTGCCTGAGGACTATGGGTTTGAAATCTCTGCACCGTGCAACAGAACTAAAGCCAATCAAAAAGGACCCATAAATTGATGCACCTGGCATTTGGCTCCTGGTGTGAGTTAGCTGCTGGAAGTGGACCCTAAATTTAGTTGGGAACTTCCTAGTAGGTAAAGCAGAAAGAGATACAGATTGGGTTTGGTGGGTCTCATCTATCAAAAAGAATCATCTACTATAAGTCCAACTGGAGAGACGTACTTTTCCTGCTAACTATTTCTAATGAGGAATTTATCTCTAGGATCCTTACATGAAAGACATTTGGTGACAAAATAGAAAAAATCTTCAACTAAAGTTTTTCAAAAGAGAAAAAAATCTTTTTTTCAGATGAATGTCACAAAATAGATAATGTCTTCAACTTAAGTTTGGCAAAAGATAAAATCTTTTTTTTTTCCAGATGAAATTTCTTTCATTAGTCCTTTAGCTAATGTCCTATAAGGGAGCAAGACAGTCCAAGATATTAGAACCTAGGCACATCATTTCCTAACTTTATATGAAGGTAAAACTTGGAGAAGCCAGAGGTATGGTGAGTTAACAATTACTAGGAACATAGATGTAGGGATGGAAGAGATATGGGAAATTATGCAATCCAGCTCCTTCATTTTATGTATGGGGGAAGTGATTTGCCAAGGACACACTGTTAGGCACTTACAAGCAGAGTTGAAATATGAGTTGGCATATCATATGTCATAATTAAGTGCTTGATTATAGTCAATTACACAGTTAAGTTCTTTGATCTCCCAATCCAGGGAATTTCCATTTTCCTCCACTGGGGACAGTAGTACTCACCATTAGCTATCTACAGGTTTGATCTTTAGGTCAGAGTGCATCCTGTAAGCAACCTAGAGCCCTCTACTGGCTCTCAGGCCTCCATCCATGGAGGATCCAGGTGACCTGGTTTGACATGAACATCTGTCCTGACATCATTTAGCTGATGTGATGCCAGCGAGGTGGAAACTCTTTCCCTTTCTCAGCTGCCTCAGAAGAGAGCACGTGGACTGCTTGTGGTCATGCTGGCATTTTCTCTTCCACCTGGCTTAAGTCTGTGGGAAGGGAGGGGGTGTGGGAACACTGCAGTAACACAGAGCTTAAATTCTCCCTTTTGTGTCCAGGAGCCCGAGATTCCCGCTTACTTAGCTCTATTTTATAGGCAGTCATGGCAGAACGTTTACCGAAGGCCTCTCGTTTCTGTATCACTGGATCTCTCTGTGTGTGGAGGGAGATGTGCACAGGAGTGAAACCCACAAAAAGTTTGAATTAGTCCCATGAAATAACTTTAACCACAAGCAAGCTAATACACACACACATATACATGGAGACGCACACCCTAACAATAACATCTCAATCAAGTGGCCTGTCAGCAGCATGGATGGGAAGAAAGATCTGCCAAGACTGGAACGAGCTTAAAGACTGTGGTTTTGGAAGTTGGAGCCCACTGGAACCTTCCCTGTTCACCACCTCTTCCGGTAAGGCCTGGAACATCTTTTTGTCTGGCTATACAGGACTTCCTCTTGCTCAGAGAAGGATTAAAAAAAATGTCACCCTATTGTAGGTCTTCTTAGACCTACTTTAGCCCAACAACAGGAGATTTTGATGAGTTAAGTGTAAATGAATTAGAAACAGATGTATTTAATTTCCACTAAAATACACTAGGATTTGAAAATTAAATGGGGGAGAGGTTTAAAAAAAAGGTTTGGTGAAAATGCCTCAGGCCCTGCCGGAACCCAAATGAGCTGGTCAGTGAACCCAGAACATGAACAGGGTTCAGGCCTTCCTCCTTAATGGATACCATACAGTTGTTAACCCTGCACTAGCCATAGAGCAGATATAATCCTAATAAATATGGTTATACATTAGCAATATTTTCAGCTTGAAATTGGAATAAAATTACAATGCTTGTGTTAGGCCATCAGGGTTCCAGTGCCAAAAGGAAATAGCTGCTTTTGGGCAGGGCGAAGGTGCAAGAGTAGTGTGGTACTACTGGAAGAGTGTGGGATTTTGGGTCAGAAGACTTGGATTTGAAGCCTGACTTTGCCACTTACCTACCTGTGTGATCTTATTCAGAGGTGGTAATGGATAGAATGCTAAGACTAAAGTTAGAAAGACTCATCTTCATGAGTTCAAATCTAGCCTCAAACTCTTACTAGCTGTGTGATCCTGGGGCAGTCACTTAACCATATTTGCCTCATTTGTAAAATGGGCTAGACAAGGAAGTAGTAAACTACTCCAATATCTTTGCCAAGAAAACTCCAAATGGGGTCACAAAAAGTCAGCCATGACTGGAAAACAACTAAACAAACAACAAAAAAGCCTAGAGTCAGGAAGATCTGAGTTCAAATCTGGTCTGAGACACGTACTAGTTGTGTGAAACTGGGTAACTCACTTAATTTCTGTCTGCTTTAGTTTCCTCAACTGAAAAATGGGAATAATAATTGCATCCACCTACAAGGATGTTTGTGAGGATTAAATGAGATAACATTTATAAGGTGTGTAGCATAAGGTTTGGCATATAGTGGATGCTTAATAAAAGCTCCTTCCTTCATTCCTTCGTTCTTCCCTCCTTCCTTCGTTCTTCCCTCCTTCCTTCCTTCCTTCCTGCTGGCCTGCCTCTAAATCTCAGATTTCTCATCTCTAAAATGAGAGGATATCTTCTAGCTCTTAACTCATTTCTCAGCCATTTTTAGACTGTATTGATTCCCCTCCAATCATCTTCTTCAACCCTCTGCCACCAAACCCCTTGGACTATATTTTTCAGTCTCTAGGCTGTGATGCTTGAACTTTTGCCTTACTTTTCCTTGAAACCAAGGCCAAATCTCTTCTCCCAGGCACCGCTAAACCGTGCTGCCACCTAAGAACCCCCTCTCGCCTTTCTAGCTTCCCTTTATGTATTGTCTTCCTCCAATATAATGTAAGCTTCTTGAGGGTAGGGATTTGGTTTTATCCGTATCCCCAATGATTGGCAGTGCCTGAAACATAATAAGCACTTAAGAGATGATTTCTCATTCATGCATCTATTCATTTCCTTTCTTAGTTTACAGGATGATTCCCTATGCTACTCCTCTTTCCCACGTTGGTAACCTGAGAATAGAGCCCTGAAAATGAGCTTCTGTGCATTAGTGGGTGGTAGGAGGCTGGAGACATAAGGCTTTTGTTCCCCACTGTTTTTTTTTAATACACCACGAACTCTTTTCTAGGTGAACTTTGATAGTGAAAATGCCTTCACTATGAAAATGTAAGAGAGGCAATATAGATTAGTGGATAGGCCACTGATCTTGGAGTCAGGAAGACCTGAGTTCAGATTCTGTCATTGTCACATATTAGCCATTACATAAGTCAATTAACATCCTAGTGTCCCTGTGTACCTCTCTCAGATTTTTTGACCAAACATTCACAAAAGTCCCCTTTTCTTCACCCACATAAGCACCACTCCATTTCAGACCCCCAGCACCTCTTAATGACACGACTACAATAACTTCTGAATTGGTCTCCCTGCCTCAAGCCTATTTCTATTACAGTCTGTCCTCCATAGTGGCCAAAATGATTTACTTAAAGCACAGCTTAAACCATGTCACACAATGAACCCCAGTGACTTCCAGGTACCTGCAGGATTGAATTTAAAGTTCTCTGTCATTTAAGACTCTATAACTTGTTCCCTCCCTGTCTTTCTCAGTTTCTTATGCCCTACTCCTACCCATCCACTCCATCATCAAGCAATACTGGGTAGTTCTACACAGCTGATGTGCCATTCTCTATCTCCATCCGTGCTTGGGATGATTTACCTTCTCACCTCCACCTCTACAATTCCTGGATTCCTTGGAAAGTCAAAAATGCCACCTCCTGTAAGAGACCTTTCCAGGATTTCTCAGCTGCTAGCGTGTTCTCCCTTCTACCTCCTCTACTTTCCTGTAGCTCCTATCTTGTGTGTGTGTGTATATTTACACATATATACAAATACACATATTGTACGTGTGTATACATACATACATTCAAATATACATATACATATCTACCTACTTACATTGTTTTTGAAGAGGACAAATGACATCACAGGGTGATGTCTTGACTTGCACATGAATTAGATTTAAATGAGGTTTAACAAAGTTGTCAGCCCCATTCTCTCTTCTAGTCATCAAAGTCAGTGGCAAGACAAAAGTCAGAATGACTGGATATGGCCTGAGATGCAATGGATAACGTTGGCATCTTAATGTCTGACCAAACTCTAAGCATTCCATAGTATCTACTTTAGCCACCATTGTGGCCTTTGGAACAAATTGTTCTCATTTCCCCATCCTGCCAGGGGAAGTCTTCATGTGCTTGGGGTAGATACCCCCTCTAACTTAATGATAGGTTTGAGGCTTGTCAGTTACACGCAAGTGGTTTAGATCATTTGCTGATACACACATACGTATGGATTATATGTATATATGGTATGCATGTGTACATATATGTGTATGTATGTGTATATATATATATATATATATATATAAACTCTGAGGATTCTTATTCCAACTCCCATTCTCATAGATGAGTCTGGTTATATGATCTTCTCAGAGTTCCAAGAGTTCCCTTAAGGTCAGGGGTGATTCTCTAATGCCATCATGTCACGCCCCTTCTCCCCAGGGTTAACAGTGAGAATCAATATAGTCAGCCAGCTTAGTTTTAGTTAGGGGTATTTATTTACTAAGGTGATACAGTAAAGACAATCAGTATGAAATACCAACTCCCCAGCCAAGAGCCTGTGACACACTGGGACATCAGTACATACATAGTCCAGGGAAAGTGGACTCAAGCCTATGGAGCCCATGTGATAAAAGGCAACTCATAGCTTCTGGTTGCTAGAATTCATTTTCTCCCATATGTGGAGTGCTCAAGATGTTCCCCTAAAGTATGATGAATCTATGTCCAATCTTTCTTTGTTTCCTAAGGTACATACTGCCATCAGATGAATCAGTGGGGACACTACCAGGATACTGATGGGAAGAGCCAAAGTCCAACATTTTCTAGACCCTTCAAAGCTCCCAAGGTCCTCTTCTGCCTAAAGTGGGAGCAAGAGATGCAAGGATACAGTGGGAGTCTCTTCTCCCTCTGTGCCAGAGAGTTCCTTGTCAGAGGTTTTGGCTAAAACTCCGTATTCTCATAAAGTCCTGGATTTCCCAGATTCCAGCTAATTCAACCAGGGCATGATGAAATCCCTCAGTCGATTGGAACAGACTTTCTGTTTTGTACCATTCCATTTCATCAGTGACTTTCAAATGACTTTATATTTAGTATAAAGTCTATGAACAAAATTGAGTTATCTTATCACTTACTTTAAATGGGAGTAGAGTGAAATGATTAAAAATCAACTACATACATGGATGTACATATGTGTGAATGAGTTTATATCATCATCATCATCATCATCATCATCATCATCATCATCATCATCATACTTTCCTCAATAGAATGTGAGCTCCCTGAGACCAGAGACTATTTTTGATTTTCCTTTGTATTGCCATCATTTAGTACAGTGCCTTGTACTTAGTAAGTGGTAATGCTTGTTGATTACTAAGTTAGAGAAGAGCGGACATCATGCATCTGTAAATAGTGATGAAACCATATGGTTTCTTTTTTGGGGGGGAGAGGAAGACAAGGAAGAAAAGGATATGAAGTCATTTTGATAGATTGAAATATTTGAGTTGTATGAGCTAATCACAGCCTTGTGATTTAATTTGATCGCAAATTTATTAACATAAGGAACCTAGTGTGATATGGGCTTAAAATTCTTTGAAGTCTCAGTGCTTGTTTGGAAGAGGAAGCCTTGGGGACAACTGGCCTTGATGAACTGATGACTGGCCAGGTTGCATGTATCCATACTTAAACTACTCTGTACAGAGTCTAATAGAACCTGAACATATTTGCTCCCTTGGTCTTGAGGCAACTGTCAATCTTCAGTCACTACAGGTCACAGGCATTCCTGGAAATTATTGCAGGAAAAGAATCATTCCTCTGAGCATTTGTTTTTTGAGCAGTTTAATATGTTGAGGGGTGGAAAGTGGAGGGGTATTTTAATTATCAAAATTATAGGCTTGAATATATTAGCTATAATATATTAACAGGCTATAATATATTAGCAATAAAAATGATGCAAGGGACATATAATGAGAATGACAAAGGAGAAAGTGATATTGACAAAGACTATGGGCTTTTATTAGGTCCATCCATCCATTCATCAATTCATTCAATGAGTATTCATTTTATGCCTACTATATGCCAGACGCTGTGATAGTCATTGGGGATTTAAAGACACAAATAAATAGAAAGAAAGCTTATATTCTATTGTTGGGTTTGTGTATAGGGAAACATTTATACAAATAATTATATTTTAAAACTTACATAAAATTAATACAATTTTTTTCAAGGGGAGAGGGAGAGGACACTGGCAATTGTGAATGTCAGGATATTCTTTGTGAAGTAGGTGGCACGAGCTGAAGCTTGGAGGAAGCTAGGAATTCTATGGTCTGGAGGTAAGTGAGGAGAACATTCCACCTTAACATGTACCAGGAAAAATAGAAAGTCACAGTGTTGAAAGAGTGAGATCACTGGAAACCCTCAACCCTGCTCCCCATAGCAAATGAGTTTTAGGGAAGTAGGTGCCACTAGTTCATCTATTGCTAAGAATCCTAATAGCCAAAAGCTTCACCTCTGGCTCTCAGATTTCTCTAGAGATGGGTCTGCTCTTTCTCCATACTAGAGTAGTTAGGAGTGCGTTAAGAACCTTCCTTTTACACTTTCCTTTTCTTTCTTGTCTCTTCTCTCACTGAACATTTCTTTTGTGTCATCATCAAGATTCCCTCAGATCCCTGGGGCTTATTGTGGGATTCAGGTGTTCTGGAACCTTAATGATAGCAATCTGGTTTCCTGAGCCTGAGCTTCAGCAACACCTTTTCCCACCAAACTTCTTTGCATTTATTCTGTATATTTTGCATATATGTTTATGGTTTTTTCTCCAATAGAATATTAGCTCTTTGAGGACAGGTATTATAATATTGGATCATAGATCATATGATCATAGATGTAGGGCTGGGGGCCCAGAGATCATTAAGCTTAATCCCTTTATTTCATAGTTTAGGAAACCGAGACCCAAAGAGTTTAAATGACTGAATAGTAAGTATTTAAGATGGGATTTAAAGCCAACTCTTTCTTCCTCCTCTGAGAATTGCTTAACTGCATCCCAGAAATTTTTAGTATGTTATTTCATCATTATCACTTATTGTTTCTATGATTTGTTCTCTGATCTACTAATTATTTAGAATTTTATTGTTGTCTTCATTTTGGTCTGTTTCTTTTATTTGTGGTCTTTGAGCCAAAGACTGTTTTTGTTGGATGTATTTACTATTTCTGCCTTTTTACATTTATTTGCACACTCTTTGTACCCTAATACATAGTCAAATTTTGAAAGAGTTCAATGTGGTGCTGAGGCATATGCATATTCTTTAAGAGTTTCATTTAGAAGACCCCATAAATCTTTTAGTTCTAGCTTCTCCAGTCACTGTCCAATTCTATATTTTTCTTTTTGTTTATCTTTCTGGTAGAGAAGGAGACATTGATGTCTGCTGTCACTATTGCATTACTATGTCTTCTTATATTTCAATTTTTTTCCCCATGTGAATTTTGTTATTAAAGCATTTGGAGCTTCTAAATTTAATATTGATAGTGGCCTATTGTCTGTCATTCCTATCAACATAATATATTTCCACATTTATGCTTTTCCTGCGGTGAATGTTTGTTTTAACATTGTATGACAACATGATTACAACTCCTTTCATTTATTTATTTTTTATCTGATTCATAGTGATTTTTTTCCCCCAGCCCTTCATTTTTATTCTGTATATGCCTTTAGTTTGTAGGTGTCTTTCTTGTGATGAAAAGATTGTGGATTTTTGTTTTCTTATAGAAATTGTCGCTCTTTTTTTTATTTTACTGGATTGTTTAATCCAGTAAAGCTCACACTTAAAGTTGCTAGGTTCTTATTTTCCTTTCTTCATCTCTAATCTTATTTTTCATTCCAGATTAGGACATCTAGTGAAAGAGAAACTTCTACTTTCAGAGGCAGTCCATTTCTACTTTTGGACAGTTCTAATGCTGAAGATATATCTCTTCAAGCATTGAAGTTGAAACCTGTGTCTTACATACATTTCTTCTAGTTTTGTTCTTTGGAGGTCAATCAGAACAAGTAGATCTTTTTTTTTTTTTTGCTTTTTGGAGGGCAATTGGGATTAAGTAACTTGCCCAAAGTCACATGGCTAGGTTTTTGTTTGTGCGTTCGTTAAGTGTCTGAGGCCAGAACCGAACTCAGGTCCTTCTGACTCCAGGGCCAACGCTCTACTCACTGCACCACCTAGTTACCCCAACAAGTACATCTTTTAAATGGAAGCCTTTCAAATATTTGAAGAACACTATCATCTACTTTATAAAATTTCCCCTTTTCTTGCTCAAACATTCTCATTTCCTTCAAATAGCCCAAAAAGCATGATCTCCAACCTCTCACATTTTCTGTCAAGTTTTCCCATACTCTATTCAGCCCATTTATGACTGTCTTTCCTTGGATATGGTGCCTAGAACTGAAAGCTGTACTTCAGATGTGGTTTGATCAGGGGAAAATATAGTAATCACTTAAAAATTATTAATGGAAGTGTTGTTTCTGTGTTTTTTTAAGATTTAAATTTATTTTAAAATTTGTTCTTTAACAATCATTTATTTTCAATCCCTCTCACACTGAGAAACACAAAAAAGAAAAAAACACCCTTGGAACAAATACGTATACTCAAGCAAAAATAAATCCCCATGCTGGCTATATCCAAAAACATGTTTCATTCTTTCAGTCATTGCAGTGGTAGAATTCTTCATAATCTGATTTTTGAAGTCATAGTTGGTCGTTGTGTTGCTCATATTTCCTAAGCCTTTCAACATTGTTTGTCTTTGCAATGTTATTTTATTAAAGATTCTCCAGGTCCTGCATATTTCACTTTACATCTGTTCATATAATTCTTCCCAGATTTCTCTGAACTAGTCCCTTTTGTTATTTCTAGCCATTCCTCGATTGGGCATCCCTTTAATTTACAGTTGCTTGCCACTGCAAAAAGAGTTGTTATAAGGGCAGCTAGGTGGTGCAGTGAGTAAGAGCACTCGCCCTGGAGTCGGGAGGACCGGGCATCGGTTCTGGCCTTAGATACTTAACACCCACACAAAAAAACTGGCTGTGTAACCTTGGGCAAGTTACTTAGCTTCAATTGCTTTTTTTAAAAAAAGAGTTGTTATAAATATTCTTGTACATATGGATCCTTATCTTTCTTCCTTCCTTCCTTCCTTCCTTCCTTCCTTCCTTCCTTCCTTCCTTCCTTCCTTCCTTCCTTCCTTCTTTAAAAAAAGTCTTTAGACTATAAACCTATTAACAGTATGTACAATTAATAGTTAGATGGATACAATGTTTATTAAGCATTTACTAGGCACCAGGAACTTCAGTAAGAAGTGCCTGAGGAATAAAATTATAAGTAAAATAATTTCTGTCCTCAAGGAGTTTACATTTTAGTGTGGGAAGACAATATTAAAAAGGGAGCTGGAAGGGTAAAGGGGCAGGTTGGCAGATGGAAAGAGTTTGTGCTACGGCAAGGCACAAGAGAGTCAAGTAATATCAAGAAACATATATTAAGTACTTAGTGTGTGCCAGGCACTCTAGTAACCACCAAGAATACAAATACAGTCAAGCAAGACAGTTCCTGCCCTCAAGGAACTTACATTTTTAATTACATATAATTTAATTTAGTCATATTTAATGGATGAAGGCAGCATATAAAAAGGAAGTTAAAAATCAGAGGCAGGAGGTAGCTACTCAGGCAGGGTATCTAGCCCAGAGGTATGGTATCTACCACACCTCAGGGTCATGGTAGTTAAGTCAGGAGAAGGAGGGATGATTGATTTGGATATCTGGATGATGGAGAAAGCTGCAGGGGCAGAGGCATCTCCAGGGCAAGAAGGTCTAGTAGGGGAAAAAGTTGAAGAAAGAAATGGTAGCATCTTGACTTTAGTGTTCTCTTTGGTTCTTTCCGCATTCTCTTCCCTTTCCTATTTCATTAGGGGCACGAGCCCATGCTCACATGGCTTATTTTATGCTTAGAAACCATCTATTATAATAAGCTATTGTTTATCCTTCCTTTTTTGAAGAAAACCAATGATATCACAGGCTGGTGTCTTGGCTTGCACATGAATTGGATTTAAGGGACACAGAGTTGCCCAAAGTCACTCTATCTTTCTGAGTCACTGAAGTTCAATGTCAGGACAAAAGTTGAGATGACTGACAATAACCCAGGATGCAGTGTATGGCTTTGGCATCTTTGAGGTCTAACAAAGCTTTGAATGCTCCACAGTGCCTGCTTCAGCCCTTTCATGGCCATTGAGACACATTGCTCTCATCCACTCATTCTTGGGGCAGACATCCTCCTAACTCACCAACAATTTAGCAGTCTGTCAGTTAACCTTCAGCCTGGTTTAGCCCATCTGCCTAGATGGTTTACTAGAGTGTGACTGTCACACATGCTACAGCTTCTTGGAACCACAGGTGAGAGTTGGGTAACAGGGGGACACCAAAGGTGGGTGAGCAGCTCTGAAAAGGGCTTGGCAAACCCTCTCATCACAGGTGCTAGTCTTCCCCACACCCCACAAACCCCTGTAACGTGCTAGAAAGGTCTCAAAAGAAGTCCACACTTTCCCTAAACTGTTTCTTTCCCTACCATTTTCCTTAGCCAGACTACTCAACTTAATTCAACATTTACTAAATAACATACTAAAGTAAAAAGTGTGAGAAACAGCATAGTGTAGCAGATAGAAAGTTGACCTCAGAGCCATGAAGACCTGAGTTCAGATCCTACCTCTGACTATGTAACCCTGGGACAGTTTATTTCTAAGTACCTGTGGGTAACTCTCTAAGACTACAGGTTGAAGATAAGGTGCCAGTCTGCATTGGTAGAGGGAGATTCCTCAGAGTGAATTCCTTACACTAATGAAATCATAAGTCCTGTCTTAAATCCAATATACAAAACACTGTGTTGGATGTATAGGCAAGAACAAAATGATCCTGTGTCTTATTCTTAGTTTGAGGAAGGCAGCTTTTTTTTGGGGGGGGGGACAGCTAAGTGGTACAGTGGATAGAGCACTGGCCTTGGAATCAGGAAGACTCACATCATCTTCATGAGTTCAAATCAGGCCTCAGATACTTACTAGCTGTGTGGCCCTGGGCAAGTCACTCAACCTTATTTGCCTCAGTTTCCTCATCTATAAAATGAATAGGAGAATGAACTGGCAAACCACTCCAGTATCTTTGCCAAGAAAATCCCAAATGGGGTCATGAAGTCAGACACGAGTGAAGCAAATCAACAAGAACAACAAAGATTTGTGTTTTTGTCTTTGTTTTCTTTTTGGAGGGGGTAAGGCAGGGCAACTGGGGTTAAGTGATTTGCCCAAGGTCATACAGCTAGTAAGTGTTAAGTGTCAGAGGCTGGATTTGAACTCAGGTCCTCCTGACTCCAGGGCTGGTGCTCCATTCACTGCGCCATCTAGCTGCCCCCAACAAAGTTCTTCTAAAGGAATGAACCATACTAGGGAATTGTTTACTGCGTTACCCTTCCAATGTGACACATCTGAATTTTAAAAAGGGTGCCCTGAGGTACTGTCTTAATCTGAAAAGTTACCCTAGCAGTTGGAGTTTTAGAAACTGTGGTGATATGTTTGCTGCTTTTCAGGTCATATAGAGAGGTGATCTATATTCTGTTTATTGATTTGCCCTAATTCCATGGGATCCTGCTATTCATTACCTTCCAAAGGATAAGGGATTTCATAAGTATGAGTCCTCCCTCCTTTAACAGAGATTGCAACTTCTCTACTTCATCTGTTGCTAGGGCTAAAAAAATCAATCAGCCATCAGTCACCAAACTTGGCCAAGGTCCTCCTCAGACAATAGTCAATACAGTGCATTGCCAGACTCATATTAAGAATCTTTCCTACTGGAGAAGACTTGCCAAACTTTGTGGTCCTCTGACATAGGATATATGAAGAAAGATGCTATCTGCATCCAGAGAAAGAACTGATAAATAGAAGTATGTGTAGAATAATTATGTATATGTGTGTGTATCTATACATACATATACCTATTTGTGTCTAATGCTAGCCATCTCTAGGGTGGGGAGAGAAAGGAAGAAAAAAGAAACTTACATGATAATTTTATTATATATTTAAAAGGAATAGCTAGTTGTACATAGATAGATTTGCAGTTTCATGTACGATCACCTTTTTATCATACTATATTATGGAAATTGTTGTTTTATTCCATAAATTTTAAAAAAAGGCAAAATGGGAGATAGTTAAGGGACCCTTGGGGGCAAGAGTATATTACATTAAGTCAATAGTTAAATTTTCAGTGCATTTATGCCCCAATAATTGGTAAGGTATAAACCAGGTCTTGATTTATTGATTTGTTGAATGTCTAGACTTAAGAAGGTGATGGAGAAAATGTTAATAATTCAGATTGAGTGTGTTGTATGTACATTTTCCTACTTTCCCTTTACTACAAACTGATTGTTAGACATTTACCTACATATCCCTGAACAGGGGGAGTAGATTGACATACCTTTTCCAGGAGCAATGACAGAGTTAATTTGGTTATGGTTCCAGAACTGGAAATGAGAGAGAGGGAGGGAGGGAGGGAGGGAGGGAGAGAGAGAGAGAGAGAGAGAGAGGAGAGAGGCGTGTGTGTGTGTGTGTGTGTGTGTGTGTGTGTGTGTGTGTGTGTGTGAGATAGGATGCTGGTAAGAAGTCCAGGAAGTGAAGGGAAACTTTGTTGTAGCCCAGGCCTATATGTAATGAGCAACCTCACCTCAGGGCAATACTTCTGGGTGTAAAATAGTTAAGATTTTCAGGATTTGTTTTCTGGAACTGGCTGAATGTTACTGGTAAGAGCTTTATGAAGTGAGCAAGTCTGACAAGTCAACATTCAGTTACTACATGAACACCTCCATTTATGGGGAACTTGCTACCTCTCAAAGGTATGGTCATTCAAACTACTTCTAGGGGTACTTAACACTTTTATCTAGCTCACATCTCTCCTCCTCAGCCCACAAGGATATCATGGAAGACTTTTTGTCAAATATCTTGTTGAAATTCAGGTATACCTTGAACATTTTCCTCATCTGCTACTTTAATAACTCTCTCAGAAAGAGAAATGAAGGCAATCTGGCATGATTTGTTCCCTAGGAATCTATGATGGGCCTTAATAATCAGTTTCCTTTTCTAAGTGCTTTTAATAATGTATCCTAGAACTCTGTCAGAAATTGAAGTCAGTAGTTGAAGACCAAGTAGTTGGATGAATATATTCTTTCTCTTTTTGAACACTAGGACAGCATCTGCCTGCCTCCAGTGCTGTGGTTTCTCCCTCAGGCTCCATGACTTTTCAAAGAGCACTTGAAATGTCTCAGCGATAACACCTTCAAGTTCTTTCTAGTAGACTGGGATATAGCACACCTGGACCTGATGACTTGACTTCATGGAGGGCAGCTAGGTTCTGTCTTATCATTGTTTTCTACTTATTTTTAGTTCAGTTCTCTCTTGACCAGCTTTGCTCTACCCTTCCTAGGCTGAATATCTTACTCCTAACCTGGGCAAAATAGAAGCTTATTAGTTATGTCTTTGATTTGTTATCTGTTATCATTAGTCCATTTGCCCAAAACAAGGATCCTGTCCATTATTTGAATACTCTTCCTCCTAAAGTCCATAGTGGATATCCAACCATATATGTAATTCTTTTCCTTATATAAAATTTAAGATATCATGATTACTTACTCCTAATATTCTTGTAGTTTCTAAATAACTTACAAGATTGTAGCCATGATCACAGAAGATAATATATGCTATATAATTATTCTAGCATACTTCCTTTCTTTGGTTTATAGGTTTCCACATAGGAATATATTTTAATGACATTTAATGTCTTTGCAGGCAAAGTAAACAAGCATTTATTAAGCTCTTACTATATTCCAGACATTGTGCTAAATTCTAGGTATATAGAGAAAGACAAAAACAGTGTATTCCCTCAAGGAGTTCATATCCAAATGTGATTAGACACATATGATGTATATATATATATATATATATATATATATGTGTGTGTGTGTGTGTGTGTGTGTGTGTGTGTGTGTGTGTGTGTGTGTGTGTATGTGTGTGTATATATATATATATATATTTATATACATAATATAAATGAAAAGTAATCTTGGAGGGACATCACTAGGAGGAAGGAAAATCCTCTTGCAGAAGGTAGGAATTATTCTTGAAGGAAGCCAGAGAAGCCAAGAGGTGGAGGTAAGGCGTAGGAGTGCTCCAGGAATGGAGGACAACCAGTGAAAAAACATGGAGGCAGGAAATAAATGAAAGAAGCAGGACCAGTGTACATAGAATGTAGAATGCCTGGAGGGGGTAAAGTATAAACAGACTAGAAAGGTAAGAGGGAGTTGAGTTGTGAAGAGCTTTAAATGCCAAACAGAGGACTTTATATAGGTTCTTAAAGTTCCTACTTGGCTAGTGGAGCAGTAGATAGAGCTCCAGGTCTGGAGTCAGGAAGGCTCAGCTCCCTGAGTTCAAATCAGGCCTCTGACACTTACTAGTTGGGTGACCCTGGGCAAGTCCAAAACTTTGTTTGTCTCAGTTCCACATATGTAAAATGAGCAGGAAAAGGAAATAGCAAACCACTCTATATCTTTGCAAAAAAGAAAAAAACCCAGATGGAGTCATGAAGAGTCAGACATGACTGAAAAAATGGCTAAACAACAACAAAAGTTCCTTTATTGAGTAGAGTAGTTACTTGGACAGGCCTATACTTTAGGAAAATCACTGGCAGTTAAACAGAAGATTAATCAGAGTGTAGAGAGACTTGGGGCAGGGGAATCAATGAGAAGCTGTTGCAATAGTATGAAGGGGAGAGATCATGAGGACTTGCATCAGGGTGTGAGTGGAAAGGAGGAGATTGTTGTGTTTGTCCTTCATTCTCAAAGAGGACCATGGCATCGGGGAGATGATGACTTGACTTGCAGTTGACTTTGATTTAAGGGAGGGAAGGTTGTGCAAGGTCACCAGGCTCACTTTATCCTCCAGAGCTATCTGGATCCAGGGACCAGATATTCATCAGGACAACTGGAGATGGTCCAAGATGCAATGGGCGACTTTGGGAAGGAGGAGATGCATATAGGAGGGATGCTGTGAAGGTAGACATGACAAGATTTGGCAGATGGGAGGGAAGAGAGTGAAGCATCAAAGATGATGCTGAGTTTGCCTGTGTGGGTGACTGGGTGAATGGTAGTGTCCTCAAAAGTAGTATGAAGTTTAGAAGAGGGGAAAGTTTAGAGGGAGGAAGGAAAGCTTTACTTTATTCTTTTAGTTTATGTATACTTTACATTTTGGTTTTTAAAGTCTAGTTAAGGTTAATATCTTATATCTCAGCATTTCTATAAGGTTAAATTTATCTCCTTATGTTACATTTATTTTTGTTTGGTCATTTCAGCCACATCTGACTCTTCACAACCCTATTTGGCATTTTCTTGGCAGAGATACTGGAATGATTTGCCACTCCCTTTCCCAGCTCATTTTATAAATTAGGAAAACTGAAGCAAACAGGGTTAAGTGACTTGCCCAAGGTCACACAGCTAATAAATGTCTGAGGCTAGATTTGAATCAAGGCATATGAGTCTTCCTGATGCCAGAGCTGCTGCTCTATTTACTGTGTCACCTAGCTTCCCTATTACACGTTATGTACTGTTTATTGTAGGAGTTGCTTTCTTCTCAGAAGGTCCGATGCTAAGTTCTATTGCAGGGATTATGTTATAGACCCCTGTGGTGGTCTCAGATGACCTATTTGTCAAATGAGAGGAGTTGGACTACATAATCTCTGCAGTCATATGAAAACCATGGTACCAAATTATATTGATTCATTGAATATAGGGAAAAGAGAGTAGATAGTGTACTGGGCCCAGAGTTTGGAGGACCTGAGTTCAAATTGGCCTTAGACACTTACCAGCTATTTGACTATATGCAAGTCACTTAATCTCCATCTCCTTCAGTTTATTTATTGTAAAATGATTATAATAATAACACCTACCTCCCAGGGTTGCAGTGAGATAGTATTTGTAAAATGCTTAGCACATTGCCTGCATGTAGTAGGTGCTTAATAAATAGTTAGGGCAGCTAGGTGGTATGGTAGATAGAGTTCTGGGCCTGGATATTGGAAGACTAGTTTTCCTGAATTCAAATTCAGTCTCAGACATTTACTAGCTGTGTGACCCTGGGCAAGCCACTTAACCTTGTTTGCCTCAGTTTCCTTTTCTGTAAAATGAATTAGAGAAGGAAATGGCAAACCAATGTCTGACAAAAAAACCCCAAATGGGATCATGATGATTTGGATATGACTCAAAAGCAACTGAACAACAACAAAAAATGCTTGTTTACTTCCTTCTTTCCATGGGGTTAGAAGACCCACTCAAGTCCTTCCTCTGGTTCTTCCTAGTCACTTAAATCCATTAAACCTCTGATCCTTTATCAAAAAATTAGGAATAATATAGCTTGTACTACTTACACAGGGTTGTTATGAGATAAGTGCTTCATAATCCTTAAGCCACTATGCAAATGTAAGCTTTCATTATCCTTGATAATAAAGTTAATAACATTCAACTAGCATTACTGTGTTTCTGCTAAGTACACGATACTGAGGGGGAATGTAAGAATGAGTAAGACAGGAACCCTGAGCTTCTGTCCTAGTGGAGGGAGATAAAATATGTCTACAAATTTGTATTCCCAGCACTTAATAGTGTTTTACACATTAAAAATTCTTAGTGGATCCTTTTTATTCATACAAATATATATGAAAGAGAATAATAATTGTTATAGAAAAAGAAGAAAGCATTATGGGAGTTTAGAAAGAGAAAAAATTCCTAATGGGTAGTATGTGGGGATTAGAGAGGGCTTCATGGAAAGCTTCGTGGAAAAGGGTCTGGAAGAATGAATATGATTTTAATAGGGGGATATGTGCTAAAATATTTAGAGCAGCTCTTTTTCTGGTAGTGAAGAATGGGAGACTGAGGCGATGCCCATCAATGAGGGAATGGTTGAACAAATTATAGCATAGGAATGTGATGGGATATCATTGCACTGTAAGAAATGATGAAAGACATTTTAAGAGAAACCTGGAAAGATTTCTATGAACTGATGGAGTGTGAAGTGAGTAGAACCAAGAGAACAATTTTTACAATAATGACATTGTTAAAATGAATAGCTTTGTGAGATGTGAGAACTCTGATCAACTTGATGACCAACCATGATTCCAAAAGACCAGTGATAAAATATGATACCCACCTCCTGCCAGAGGTAATAGACTAAAATGCAAAATGAGACACATTTTGGACATAGCCAATTTGAGAATTTGCTTTGACTGCTCATTTTTATTACAAACATTTTTCTTTTTGTTTTTCCTTTTTGCAGTGGGTTGGGGGGAGGTAGGAACAAGGGAAATCAATCCTTATTAATTGAAAAAGATTAATTAAAATATCTCCATAGTTGTAGATGTCCTGTGTAGCTATTTACAGGAAAAATTCTTTGATTAGTTGTGCATTTTGGATATCAATTATTTTCTTCCTCTTCTGGATAATTTTAGTGGCATGATTTTGAGAACTGGTTATTTTCATATCTAACTACATGTGTCCTAGTCATAGGTCTGATTTTTAAGCTTTTTTGAGGGGTGGGAAGAAGAAGTAATAATATGACCCCTCTTTTCTTTAGCTCTATGAGGCAGGGTCTATTTCTCTTTTTGCTTTGGTTTCCCCAGTGCCCAGATCAGTGCCTGACACAGAGTAGATATTAATAGATGCTTTCTGATTGATTGCCTGATTGAGTTGCCCCTACCCTCTACATGTATCACCTCTTGGATCTCTCCCCTGGAGAAGTCCTCAGTGGGGTATTGACTGAGTAGAGAATATTTTGAGTGAGTGAAGGAGATAGAAATGGTGGGTCCTAAGCCTGGAATTTTAAGGGCTGCTTCTCTAGAGCTTGAATCTCTGGTGAGCAGCTCAGCACCATTCTAATAAATATCAAACCCTTCAACGTGAAAATAAATTATCCCACAACTGCTAGGCAAAACAGTCTTGATAAATTGTCGTTTTAGGCAACAGTGTTTAAAGTAAAATCAGTAAAGTGTGAGTAATGATGGATGAGTCAAAAGTCTTGTATTAAATACAATAGTCTGAGCAGAGTGGGGGCTGTGTTCAGAGAAAAGTGAATGTAAGTTTAACTAAAACAACTCTTGTTTAGAGAGAAAAAAAAAGAGTTGGGATTTATTATCCTATTAGTTTTTTCTGTAGGAGCAGCTCTCAGGGTGTCCCGGGCACAAAGTCAAAATCTCCATTTACCAGAGATGTTTAAAAAACATGCTCTTAAAAGTAGAAACTACCAAGTTTTTGACTGGACAACATAAATATGGCTGAATTCTTTTCAGGACAAATGAGGTATCCTGAAAAAGTAGGACGGCTTTAGAGAAATCTTCCTTAGATCAGTTCCCTTAGGGACTGACTGGGAGCTCTGGGTAAGGAAAGACTTGTTACAGGGAAGGTTTTACTAAATAGTTGGAAGAGAATTTGTCATTTGTGTGAGTCCATATATCAGTGCTTAGCTAGACTGCGTGTGTGTGTGTGTGTGTGTGTGTGTGTGTGTACGCATAGATAGTTCAGCCAAACCTCACTTAATGTGGACCGTTAGTGCAAAGTGTGAATTATGGCAGGTTGAGAGGGTTGTACCAGATGATCTCTCTCTAAAGTCCTTTCCAGTTCTGACATTTTGTGATCTATGATCTATAAACACAGGCTTATTACTTTCAAGTACATACAGTAACTTACTGTTAACAGTGTATGACAAATTGAGGGTCTGCCAAGCCTGCTTTAATGCTAAGATAAGGCTCTCTTATAATTAATTTGAACATTAATTATTGACATGCAACAGTCTACAAAGGTGTGGAGTGGGGCTATAATTTGCATCATGTAGGGACTACTCACATGAATGAAATCATGAATCCTTGGAGCATTGGAATATGCAGAGTGCTCAATAGTGCTAAAGTGCCTGAAAATGGCATATTCTTAAATAAACATTCTTCTTGCACTTTTGTTCACTATAGATATTCTTTATGTAATAGTTATGTTCTTAAAAAGTTGGGTATAAATGGAATCATATTTTAACTCTACTGGGGACCTCTAAAGTTTTCCAGATCTAGTACAAGTTCCTGATTTTACAGATAAGGAAATCTAGACAGAAAAGAACAAACTGAGTTGCCCAAGGTCCTATGTGTAGTTATTAGCTAAGTCATTCATTCATTCATTAATTCATTAATTTAATTTTTTATTCATTTTGAACTTAAAGACAAATAAGCATTTCTATGGATACAGCACAACACAAAGAGTGGATTTAATATGAAACCATGAATCTCCATTTCACACTGCTTACTTTTTTTGAAAAACAAACAAAAAAAACAAAACAAAAAACCCAATAACTATGTAATAAATACTAGGCATTATTTTCAAAACCATCCTTTTCTGGGTTTCCTTCTAAGTTTTCTTTTTGTTCTTTGCTGTGCACTCTTTTTTCCTCCCTCCCTCCCCCACACTAGAGAAGGCCCCTATTTGACACAGATAAGTGTGTGTGTGTGTGTGTGTGTCTATGTGTGTGTGTGTGTGTGTAAAATCATAATATACACACTTGTATATATCACCACTTTCTCTGGAGGTGGAAAGCATCTTCCTTCAAAGGTCCTTTGTAGTTGATTAGAGTATTTATAATGCTACTAACTTAGTCACTCATAGTTGTTCTTTGGGTTTGGCTCATTTCACTTTTCATTATTTCAGGAAAGTCTTTCCATGTTTTTTTTTTTTTAATATCAACCAGCTCATCATTTTTTATAGCACAATTATATATCACAACTTGTTTAGCCATTATTCGACTTTGCCATTATTTAAAAGAATTCCATGATGAATTCTTTGGTAAGGGGAACCATTAATTAATTTGGGAAGGAAGAAGTGGAAAGAACAGGGGACAATGAATCAGAAGACCAGAGACTCTATTTCCTACCATGTGCTATGCTAAATACTTTACAAGTGTGATCTTATTTGGTCAAATATATGACCAATACAAATTCCATTATTGACACAGAGTCAATTCATTAACAAACAAGCATTAAGTACTTATTATGTGCTAGTGATACAAAGATAAATGAAAGACAATTGCTGCCTCAAGGATCTTTTATTTGACCAGGATAGACAATAGATATAAGTATAGAGAAAATATTGATTAAAAACAATTGTAAGGTAATTTGTGTGTCTGTGTGTGTGGGGCAGGGCACTAACAGATGAGGGCATCAGGAAAAACCTCATGGAGGAGACTGTGTTTGAGCTGAATTTTAAAGGAAACTAGGGATTCATGGAAGTAAATTTGAATGGGGAGTTCATCCTAGGCATGGGGGTCACCCTAGACAAAGGCACAGACCCAAGAAAATGGTATATTCTCAAAGAAACATTCTACCTTAACTTTAGTTCAACATAGATATGTTGAACTTTATGCAATAGGTATGTTTCTAAAAAGTTGAGTGTAAATTAAATTATGTTTCAACTCTACTGGGGACCTCTAAAGTTTTACAGATCTAGTCTAAAATCCTGATTTTGCAGATATGGAAACTTAGGCTGTAAAGAATGAACTGAGTTGCTGTATACTGTAGCATGTATGAAAAGGACTAAAGAATAATAAGAGGGGTGGCTAGGTGGTACAGTGATTAGAGCACTAGCCCTGGAGTCAGGAGAACTTGAGTTCAAATCCGGCCTCAGACTCTTAACACTTACTAGTCATGTGACTTTGGGCAAGTCACTTAACCCCAATTGCCCTGTCCAACCCCCTCCAAAAAGCAAAAACAAAAAACAAAACAAACAAACAAAAAAATAAGAATAATACGGTTAGAAAAGTAGATTGGAACCAGATTGTGAATGACTTTGAATGTCAATAATAGAGTTTGTATTTGATCAAATGAGATAATATTTGTAAAGCAACTAGCATAGTGCCTTGAATATGGTGCTTAAAAATGCTTGTTCCCTCCTGCCCTGATATAATAAATAGTTGGGAGCCACAGGGATATTTTGGGCAAGGGAGTGATAGTCAGAATTGTACTTTAGCAAGACCACTTTGGCAGCTGTGTCGGGGGCAGTTTGGAAATAGGAGAGACCTGAGTTAGGGAGACAGATCAAGAAGTTAGTTATACCTCCAGGCATCATGGACATGAGAGGTGTCATAGAAGCAAATTCAAAAAGTCTTGGCAATTGTGTGAATATGTGGGATGAGTTGGAGTGAAGAACTGCAGGTGACCTTGAGGTTTTTTAAGCTCACTGATTGGATGAATGAGGCTCACAGAAGTAGGGAAATTTAGGAGGTAGGCAGTTTTGGGAGGAAAGATAATGAGTTCCATTTTGTATATGTGGACTTTGAGAAGCCAATGGGATAGGTATCTAGTTGGTTGCCTGGTTGGTTGGTTGTTGTCCTTCATTCTTTTTTTTTATTTTTATTTTTTATTATTATTTTTTTAATAAGCAATTGGGGTTAAGTAACTTGCTCAAGGTTACATGGCTAGTCATTATTTATGCGTGGGTGCTCATTTTCTGAGGCTGGATCTGATCTCGGGTCATCCCAACTTCGAGGCCGGCACTCTTACTCACTGTGCCACCTAGCCGCCCCTTTAGGGCAATTGGGGTTAAGTAACTTGCCCAAGGTCACACGGCTAGGTTTTTGTTTTGTGTGGATTAAGTGTCGGAGGCCGGCTCCGAACTCAGGTCCTTCTGACTCCAGGGCCGGCGCTTTATTCACTGCGCCACCTAGCCGCCCCTGTTCTTCATTCTTGATGAGGACCAAAATGACATGACCATGCTAGAGTCGAGTTTCAATGTGTCTGACTGTGGCTGATTGGACCAATATGAGTTTGGAATGCTCTACCACAGGTCAGGCACAAACAGTCTGTGTGAACATATAGTTGGTAATCTTCAATATAGAATCAATGCAGGACTGGAACCCAGGAGAGAGTTACATATAGCTCTGGGGAATCATCAATAAAGAAGTAATAGAACTGATGAGATCACCAAGAGAGGGTGTGTAACAGAGGATCCAGGATGAAATCCTCAGTTAGACATACTCTTCGAGGTGACGTGGATAATGATCAACAAAAGGATAAATAATTATACTCTGACTTTTCCTCATATCATAGAAATAAAATAACTTGCCTAAGATGGCACAGCTACTTGCTGGCAGAGGGAAGGATAGTTGAACACCCCAGAGAATAATTCAATCCCAGAGATGCTGGGATTGATGACCATAGCAATGAGAACTCAACAGCTAATGCCTGATTAGTCAAGAAGGAGAACTAATCAATTAATCAACTTTGATAAAGTTTGTACTATATGCCAGGCATTGTGCTAAGTGCTTGGGATACAAAAAGAGGCAAAAGAAATTCTCTGCCCTCAAGAAGTTAACGATTTAATGGAATAGCAATAACTCCAACCCTGAACTGGGCAGTGCAAGGGGATAGCTCTGAGATGGGGTCCAGACAGCTACAAAGGAGCAGTCTGAATTGGAACAGAATCTCATGAGCAGAAGTCAGTTCTTGATTAAAAAATATAGTTTAGAGAAGGTAGAAATATAAGTTTTTGGTGACAGTTAACACAGAAGCAGGATTTGGAAGGAGTGCCACCTTCTGAAGAAAATGAAACTAGAAGTTTCTCAATAAAAATGCCAATGATATTTGTACACTAAATTAGATTTTCTAATTCAGCTTTTACCCAAGTTACATTAGTGGGTTTCATTCTGGAAGAACTTGACCCACGCAGCTCCTCTTAGATGAGAACAAAACTCCAAAATTTTTAAAGTTTATTGAGTCAACCCCCTGCAAATATATGAGACCTTAAAAGGTGTGCCTTCATAGACACTGACAAAAACCCCAACAACCCACTTTTTCCTGAAAAATCAAACATGTAGAACTTTTAAGTAATTATCTCTGAAAAGGAGTCAACAACTCAGGAGGGTTTAACACATTGTTTAAAAAAAGTCATTACCTCTCACACACACACACACACACACGCACACATGAAAAAGTGAAAGTGAATCATGCAAGTTCCTGGAAAAGAAAGGAGAAAGAAACACCACAAGAAGAACGTAATTAGTATCTATTTTATTTTTAGTATTTGCACCTTTAGTGTTAAGAATTCTTCCCTTAGCCACAGCTGTGGAAGATAATTGACAAAACCAATGCAGCCAAGATTAGAAGGAAAACAGAAAGCTGGGAAAACATTTTTACAGCAAGTATCTCCAATAAAGTTCTTATTTCTAAAAAATACAGAGAACTGGGTCAAATTATAAAAATGCAAATCATTCCCCAATTGATGTCATCAAAGGATATACAGCAGTTTTTAGATAAAGAAAACAAAGCTATTAATAGTTGTTTGGAAAAATTCTCTACATCACTATTGATTAGAAAAATGCAAATTAAAACAGTTCTAAATCACACCTATCAGATGGGCTAATGTGACAGAAAAGGGAAATGATACATATTGTAGGGGATGTGGGAAAATTGGGACACTAATGCACTCTTGGAGGAGTTGTTAACTGATCCAACCATTCTGGAGAACAATTTGGAACTATGCCCAAAGGTCTATGGAACTGTGCATACCTTTGATCCAGTAATACCGCTACTAGAACTGTATCCCAAAGAGACAATGAAAGGGAAAAGTACCTTTCTGCACAAAAATATTTATAGTAGCCCTTTTTTGTGGTAGCAAAGATTTAGAAATCAATTGGGGAATGGCTGAACAAGTTGTGGTATATGATTATAATGGAATATTATTGTGCTATAAGAAATGATGAGTAGGATGATCTTGGAAAAAATCTGGAAAGACTTACATGAATTGATGCAAAGTGAAGTGAGCAGAACCAAGAGAATATTGTATACAGTAATGACAATATTGTATGATGATCAACTGTAAATGATTTAGCTATTCTCAGCAATACAATGATCCAAGACAATTCCAAAGAACTCATAATGAAAAATGCTTCCCACATCCAAAGAAAGAGGTGATGGAATCTGAATGCAGATCAAAGCATATTGTTTTTCACTTTATTTTTTATGGTTTTTTTGGGTGGGATCTGTGTCTTCTTTCACATGACTAATATGAAAATATGTTTTACATGATTACACCTGTACAACCTATAAAAATTGCTTATCATCTAAAGAGAGGGGAAGAAAATGGAGGAAAAGAGAGAATTTGGAACTCAAAATTTTTAAAAATGGCAAAAATGTTTTTCTATATAATTAAGAAATAATAAAATTCTAATAAAAGAGAAATATAACTTACTCCTTTCTTAAAATTTTTTATAGTGTGAACTTTAACATTCAAGTTATATTTTCATTTTGAATTTACTATGATGTATAGTATAAGGTGTTGGTCTAATCATAATTTCTGCAAACCTGCTTTCCAGCTTTCCAATTCTTATCAAATAGTGAGTTCTTTGCCAATGAACATATTCTTGGTTTTATTGAATATTGTATTATTGAGTTCTAGTGTTTCTCTTTCTTCCTTATCTATTCTGTTCCACTATTCTACTTTTATGTTTATTACCAGAATTAAAATGGTTTTCATTATTATTGCTTAAAAATCTTTGGGGATGTTTTTTCAATGTGATTGTTATAACATCCCAATTCATTTTATACCATATGTAAGAGGATGAATCAGATGATCATGAAGATATATATATATATATATATATATATATATTTTTTTTTTTTTGCCTTTTTGGAGGGCAATTGGGGTTAAGTAACTTGCCAAAGGTCACACGGCTAGGTTTTTGTTTGTGTGTGCATTAAGTGTCTGAGGTTGGATCCGAACTCAGGTCCTTCTGACTCCAGGGCCGACGCTCTACTCACTGTGCCACCTAACCGCCCCAAAGAGTTTATAGGTTTTTTTTTTTTTTTAGCAACTGGGATTAAGTAACTTGCTCAAAGTTACATGGCCAGTCATTATTTATGTGTGGGTGCTCATTTTCTAAGGCCAGAACCGATCCCAGGGTCCTCTCGACTCCAGGGCAGGAGCTCTTATTCATTGCTCCACCTAGCCACCCCAAGATATATTTTCATCTTAGGTTCTACCCTTTATATATCTGTTAATTGTTTTTCCTTTATTGAATACCATTTTTTCTTATGAATATATATAATTCATTTGTATATCCTTTGCAATCAGGCCCAGGAAAGTGATATTTTGATATTTAAAAAATTGGTTTCCTTCTACTCAACAGATACAACACAACCAAACCTGATGACATTTTAATTCTGTGCTTCAAATATTTTCACCAGCTACAAAGACCCTTGAATACAGGTTTACCTGACAATTTCACTCAGATTAAAAAGGACAGTAGAGTATAGAGTGTGCTTGTTCAGAGCTCTGCTTACTTAGAATATGACTATAATAGACATTTTAAAATGAAAGCAAGTATGGAGTGTTTTACTTGAATTGGAGCAATATCTTGGTCAAAGAAAACAATACTTAAAGAGTGTCCTCTGGCAGCCCATCAAATTGTTAGTCCTGTTCCCCATCATAATTACATATTGCTTATCTTACAGTATACACTTTATTGGGTATCATCAGCATCTCAGTTTTTATCAGGATAGCCACGAGATTGGGTCTCGTTTCCCCATTACGACTGGTGAGTGGTTACATACATACAGTAATATTTTTTTCAAATATTTAATATAAATTAAGAGTGATACTTCCCCTAGAGGGAGGTAATAATGGCTTAGACCTGGATAGAGTTCTGGGATTCAGAGTTTTTTTCCTCATCTTTTGAGGTAAGGCACATAGCATGCTTTGGAACTAGATTAAAAGGACTTTCTCTTGATAAAGAGAAAGAACACACTAAGAAATCTGAAATAACAGGGCTTTACCTAGAACCCATGGCCAGCAGTTTACCAAGGGCAGGGATGGCAACACTAGGAGCTCCTTCCCTCAAACCCAAACTTCCTCCCAGGACACTGGGGAGGTGAAAATAAAAGGACAAGCAGGAAATATACACATATCTATATATACACACATACATACATGTGTACAAATATTTGTACATGTATATATTAATCATGGGTGCTTACATTGGTGACTGGAGCACTGGAAGGGAATATAGAGGAACTAGCAGTCTTTATCCCCTCATTTTTACTTGCTTAAGTTTGGTGTGACTGGATCTTACTTCTTTTATTCTGTTAAAGACTGATTTAGTCTCATTTTTCCTAAATACCTGTGGTTGACTTCCCCTATACACTTTGGCTCTGAGATCCACACAAGGGAGGTTGACCTTTCATAATATAGGGTTGTGATTCCAACTCCCAGCCCATTGTTAGAGAGATTTTTCTCTCTAACGGGGAGGGTAATCACAAGTCCTACATGTGTTTGATAACTTTACTTCCAAGGACTGAACTACTATGAATTTGACACTTTAAATATACTTTATCAGACCATGAGTCTAATGTATGGACCTCTAAAGTTGTATTAGGAAATTTTTTTTTACTATATATAAATCTTCTTTTTTGGAGGGGGGAAGACAAGGCAATTGGGGTTAAGTGACTTGACCAAGGTTATACAGCCAGTAAGTGTGTGAAGTGTCTGAGGCTGGATTTGAACTCAGGTTCTCCTGACTCCAGGGCCAGTGCTATATTCACTGCACTAACTAGCTGTCCCAACCCCCCCCCCCACACACACACCCACACACATACACACACATATATATGTGTGTATATATATGTCTTGTCAAGATATAGCCCTTTCTTTTCCTTGTGGGAAGATTTTGAAAAATAGGATTAGATTTTCAAATATATAGAAAGACTGTAAGACAGAAAGATAGAAAGAAAAAGAATGAAAGGCAAATAGTTAGGTAGACAAGACAGATAAATGATAGGTAGGTAAGTAGGTAGAGAAAACATTTATTAAATGCTATTCAAACTGCACTGAGTGCTAGGAATACAATTACAAGCAAACAAGGAGCTTATTTTCTTTTTCTTTTTAATAAATTAAAAAAAAAATAGGGATGACTAGGTGACACAGTGAATAAGAGTGCCAGCCCTGGAGTCAGGGGGATCCAAGATTGGTTCTGACCTCAGAAAATGAGCACCCACAAATAAATAATGACTGGCTGTGTAACCTTAAGCAATTGCTTAAATTTAAAAAAAAATTCCTTTTCTCCCTCCCCTCCCTCTAGTTGAGAAAGAAATAAAAACAAATTAGTCAATCAGAACAAAAAATAAAAATGTCCAAAAAAAAAGTGCCAAAAAATAAAAATATTTTATGTCCAAAAAATAAAAATCTCATTTTCCTCTCTATGTCTTTCACTTCTCTACCAGGAGGTGGATAGGGTGTTTCATCATTAGTCCTCTAGAATTGTGGTTGGTCATTATACTGATCAGAGTTCTAAAATTGTTTTTTATGATAATGTTGTCTTCCTATAAATTGTTCTGCTCACTGCACTCTGTATTAGTTCATACAAATCTTCCCAAGTTTCTCTGAAACCATTTACTTCATCTTTTCTTGTAGCATAATAGTATTCTATCACATTTATATACCAAAACTTGTTCAGCCATTCCCCAAATGATGGATACTCCCTCAGTTTTTAATTCTTTGCCACCACACAAAAAGAGCTATAAATATGTTTGTGAGTCCTTAGAATTTGTTTTGCTTAGGAATAATACCTCTCTTAATGTACCATTTGACCTTCTTCCCAGATTCCCCTCTTATTTCCCTGTTAAGTGAAATGTATTTATGTACCCAGCACTGTGTATTTTCTTCCTTCTTTTTGATCAGTTCAGATGAGAGTGAGGTTCAAGTGTCAACTCTCCCATTCCTTTCTCCTTGTTTGTATAAATCTGTGTACCTTGATTATGTGAGATACTTGTCCCTAATTTTTTTTTTAATAAGCAATTGGGGTTAAGTAACTTGCTCAAGGTTACACGGCTAGTCATTATTTATGTGTGGGTGCTCATTTTCTGAGGCCGGATTTGATCTCGGGTCATCCCAACTCCGAGGCCTGCGCTCCTACTCACTGCGCCACCTAGCCGCCCCTTTAGGGCAATTGGGATTAAGTAACTTGCCCAAGGTTACACGGTTAGGTTTTTGTTTGTGTGGATTAAGTGTTGGAGGTTGGCTCCGAACTCAGGTCCTTCTGACTCCAGGGCCGGCGTTCTATTCAATGCGCCACCTAGCCGCCCCCCTAATTTTCTTTTCCCTTTCCCTATTAGTGCATTCCTCTTCCCCCTCTTTTTCATTCCTCTAAGATCAAGATATAATAGAACTACTCCTAGACTTCCTGTCAAATTAGATTCTCTCTATGATAATTGATAATAGGGTTCAGAAGGGAACATGTTTGTTATCACCCCATATTAGAATTAGTCCCTTATGATTTTCCATTCATGTTTACCTTTTTAAGTTTTTTTTTCTTGGCTCCTGTGTTTGTGCTTAAAAGTTTCTATGTAGCTTTGGTGTTTTCATCAGGAAAGCTTGGAAGTCCTCTATTTCATTAAAAATCCGCCCTCCCATCTCCCATGTAGGATTATACTCTGTTTTCCTGGGTAAATTAATCTTGGTTATAAATCTATATTCCTTGACTTCTAAAATATTGTATTCCAAGCTAGGAACTGACATTTTGATGAAGGAAGATACCATTTAGGAGAAGATGGAAAGAGAGGATGGGGTTGAATGGTACCTGGTACCTGGCAGTTTATGAGGAGATGGAAAAGTCCAGGACAGAGAAAATGAAATAAACATAACTGGGACCCTTAAGTGAAATAGTGTTCAAGTCTAAAGAGACACCAATTATTAAAGCGGACCTCGGGGTGAAGGTTTCTCAAGGGTAACAGCATTTAAAATACAGATATCCTTATTCTGGGATCTGTTTCTAACTGAGGAAAAGCAAAAAGGTTCTGTTAACTCTAATAATGTTTATTTCTGAGAGTGCAAGCTAACCAATCATTTTGGGAATAGCCCACTATAATTAACACCTGTGTTTTAAAACATATGCCAAGACATGTGCTCATACCTTCCAGAGGAAGATATTTTAAGTTTCAAACAAAAGTTCATCACACTATAAACTCTTTGTCATTCAATGAATTCTCTTGATCAACTCTCTCCATGTATATGTTCCTCTAAAATCCAGCTTTAGTGGATGCCTCATCATGGCATGGAGGTGACTGCATTCTTAAAGGATATTGTAACAGAGGACAAACTCCAGCAGGTTGTATCAAGCTGAAAAATTATAATAAATTAATTTTTCTATCAATGAATGTGAAACTACCATATTTTGCATCCAACATCCATAATCTGTGAGGAAGTGGAAATGGCACTAAAAAAACCCAAAGATGGGAAAAATAGCTGGTCTAGGGTAGATAGATAGATAGATAGATAGATAGATAGATATAGATAATTTAAAGGATATTACAGAATCATTTCTCAAGATATATGAAAAGGGAGCCTTGGAAACGTATTTCATTTCATTGTTACCAAAAATGTATGTAAGAAAATGCTAATAATTGCTGATCCACATTATTTTTTTTACAATATTTATATGAGAACAATCTATATGTACATGCAGGACCTCTTGAATGAAAGTACTAAAAGGGCACAGGCAAGATTTTGCAAATGATATTCTACACTTCTGATGCATTAAATATCGTGAAATCCATTACCACCCAAAAGAGTTTAGCTTAATCATCCATATTGAAAAAAAAATAACAAGTGGATGAAGAAAAATATTTGATGAGAAGTAGTCAAATGGATAACCAATATAGTTGCTCCATCTGTATATACATATATACACACACATCTATATGTATGCATGTATATATACACATGTGCACATGTATGTGTTTGTAACATACTGCAAAGCTTGAACTGGGTCCCAAATTTAATAGGAAAAAGATAAATTATATTTAGGAAATTGAGTAATGCTTTTAATGACCCCAAGTTTTCCCCTGAATCAAAGGTCAATCTTTTTAATAACAAAATTCTTACACTGATATTATATGGTTGTGAGTCATTGAACATCAGTCTTCAAAGAATTAAATTCTGAAGGGTTATCCAATGGATAATGGAGAAGTACATAGTGGGATTGAATAGCCTGTAATCAACTTCTAGCCAATTACTACATAAAGGAAGTGGCACAAAGGATGTCATCAGAGAGATGATGTACTAGAAAAAGGTAGGATGGTCATGAATCAAGTATGAAGGATAATAGATAGACATCCCATGTATTCCATTGGTGTTTGCATAATATTAAGAGAACAAGAGGGGTTGGCATATTGGGTGGACCCATGGGGAAGATTGTGAAGAAATTATGTGATGAAATGGACAAGACTTGTATAGGATAAAAAATCATGAGTGAGATATCATATACTTTGTTGAAGGGAGTACTCACACCACGAGAACACAAATCATTAAAATATTGAGTATTGAAACTTATTTGTATGAATATATGCCAATATGTTATGTGTCCATAAATATATGGTTTTCCTTTTATTAAAAGACAATACTCTTTGAGATGATCTATTTATGGCTGAAGAGATCTATTTATGGCATGGTGTACAGCTCCTTCTGTGATAGAGAAATGTAAACTGAACTTTTCTCTATTAAACTGAATTATTGTTCTAGTGCTTTTGATACCCTGTGGTGAGTAATCCACACTTTCTTATAGTTTTCTTGGGGTCAAGAACACACATTGTAAGGTAGCTGGCTAGTGTTCAGGTGGAAGGATTTACCTAAAGTGATAAAAAAAAACCTTACAGTATTGGGCATCAAGAGAAAGTAATGGAATTCTGGAATTCAGGGAAGGGAAAGGGATGAGTGAAGTGCTTGTCTTCAAGCAATGAGCAAGGGCAGATTATCTTCTTTGATCCATCACATCCTTAGCCTAAGCTGACTAAGGTAGAATAAAACCAAACCAAACCACATTTCTTTACTTTTCCAAATCCATGCTTACATGAATCTAGAAAAGTATTGGTTACTTTCCCAAAGGACTGCAGTGGAAAATTTTTCTAATGCTTAACTTGCTATATATTTGTTTTTATTCAAGATAGATCAGATTGCTAGTCTTGAAAATAGTCATTAGTCTGCTTGCCCAGGGATTTCCTATAAAGTACCTGTAGATTCCATTCATTTTCTGTCAAAAGTAATGTCTCAAGAAAATGTGGGATGTTTAGGAAAAAAAAACAACAACAAACCAGCTTAATTAAAAGTTGATGCTTATTCACAAGGCCTTCCAGTTGAGAATATTCATTGAATGCCCCTCTGCATTGGTAGGACCAGGGGAAAGCTACATTTTAAAATCTTGGAATCCATACCCTATTTCTAATTTTTTTCATAATAGAAAAAGATAGTTTGTTACTTTTTTACTGTCATCACAAGACCTTCATTTGACATTAAAGGGTATTTTTAAATTAATATACAGTTTTGAGAGAAGTATCATTCTATTTATCTAACACTTTGGGGGTCACCAGGAGATTCTTTGGGGATGGTCCAGCTGTAACTTAGTACCCCTAAGTTCCTTAGACAATTTTGGGAAGCAGTCGACCAAGGATAATGGGGTTAGAGTTTTACAGAAATATCACAAAAGCAATCTCAGGAGTTCAGTGGTCTTGACACAGTAACATCCACTGATTTGAAATGTGAAAATGATTAGCAGAAGAAACAAAAATTATATATATATATATACGTATATGTATATATATAAATGTACACATATACATACACATACACACATATATACATATACACACATATATACATACACATATATACACACATACATATACATATATACACATAAATACATACACACACATATATATGAAACTTTAAGGCTTGTAAAGTCCTCTTTTTACAAGTATTAGCTACTTACTTGGTGCTCACAGCAGCTATGTATATAGTTTTTGGAAGAAGAAAATATAATAACATTTACAAGGCAGTTTAAGATTTTAAAAATGTTTTTACATGCGTTATCCATCTCGTTTGATGTTCATACCAGTCATATGAAGTACCACAAATAATGTTACTTTCATTTCACCTATGAGGAAACTAAGTCTGTGAGAGATAAAGTGATTTGTCCAGATTCATGGCAATCAGTAAACATTTGCTGCAGGATGTGAACCCAGGCCTCCCTGACTCCACTTTCAAGGCTCCAACCACCACATCCCAATGCTTTCCAATAATCTCTCTTTGCAAATCTGCTCCTGATAACAGTAAGGAAAAGATCTGAAACATGTGAAAAAAGGTTGTAGTTGGGGTGGAGTGGAGTTTCCTGGATGGAGCTCTCTATTTTTTATTGTGTAAAATACAGAGCACAGATGAATTTCAAAGGGTGTTGACAGGAACATTGCCTGAAGCTGGTGGAAAGCCATAGAGACTAGGGGCCACCGTAATGTTAGGAATATATAATGTGAAATTAGGAGATTTTCCTCCTTAGTTTTCAAAGATGTTATCAGCAGATAGAAGAGGGTTTGGATAGGAAGTAGACAGGAGCCCAAGGCTTACTGTATGGTAGAGATCAAGAAATAGCCTGTCTCCATGATGCTCCTGGCTGAAGGTTATCTGTCTGCCTTCTTCCCTCTCTGTCTTTCTGTGTCTGTCTTTCTGTCTCTGTCTCTCCTCTTTCTGTCCCTGTCTCTCTTTTCTCTGTCTCTCTGTCTGTCTCTGTGTCTTTATCTTTGTCTCTCTGTCTTTCTATGTGTCTCTGGTCTCTCTCTGTTTCTGTCTCTCTGTCTCTGACTCTCTCTGTGTCTCTGTCTGTCTCTGTCTCTGTCTCTGTCTCTGTTTATCTCTTTTTCAGATTCTGGGATTAGAGAAACATCCTGAGGTGTAAAAAGCTACTGCAGACTTTTACTATGGTGCTTCAGCCCCCATGGGAAGCCTGGCTTCCTGCCAGTGCTGCTATTAGCTGCCCAGTCACCTGCTCTCCCTGCTGGGCTGGCGTTCCTCCTTTTGGGATTCAGTTGTTTTAAAAGAGCAGTGTTCTCTCACTTAGCACGTTAAGACCTAGAAAAAGGGAGAAAAGAAAGAAACCCCCTCAGTTGCCAGTTTCTGGGGAAGGAGTTCACAGAACTTGAGTGAGGTCTCTTGAGTCCTGCCAGCAGATGTCTCTCATGTGTCTCAAGTCTCAAATAATCTCTAACATTTTTATCTTTGGCCAATTTATGTCTTTGGCCAATCTGACCATGTCATCAGGTCCAGGTTAAAGCTCCAGGGACCTGAGGCTTGTACAAAGAGTTTGGGTTTTTGTATTTTTCTTTTCCCAATGGAAACAAAAGGAGAGGAAAAAGACAAGAGAGTGCGATGCAATTCACTTCCATTCCAGACATTAAGTGTTTCAGACACTGATAATAAAGGATCATTGAAAATATTTCCAGGTGAGAGGGAGAAAACTTCCTTGACTTTTTTTTTTTTTAAAGCAATTGGGGTTAAGTAACTTGCTCAAGGTTACACGGCTAGTCATTATTTATGCGTGGGTGCTCATTTTCTGAGGCCGGATCTGATCTCGGGTCATCCCAACTCCGAGGCCGGCGCTCTTACTCACTGCGCCACCTAGCCGCCCCTTTAGGGCAATTGGGGTTAAGTAACTTGCCCAAGGTTACACGGCTAGTTTTTTGTTTTTGTGTGTTATTTTCTGAGGCCGGATCTGATCTTGGGTCTTCTGACTCCGGGGCCGGCGCTCTACTCACTGTGCCACCTAGCCGCCCCTTTGGGTTGGGGTTGTTTGGGTTGGTGGTTTTTTGTTTGTGTGGTTGTGTGGGGGGTTGTGGTTTTGTGGGGGGTTTTTGGTGTTTTGTTTTGGTTTGTTTTTTTGTGTTTTGTGGGTGTGTTTTTGTTGTGTTGTTGTGTTTTTTTTTTTTTTTTGGGGTGTGTTTTGGTTTTTTTTGTTTTGTTTTGTTTTGGGGTGTGGGTGTGTTTTTTTGTTGGGGTGGGTGGGTTTGTTGTGGGGGTGTTTGTGTTTTTTTTTTTTTTTTTGGGGGGTTGGGGTTGTTTGGGTCACACGGCTAGGTTTTTTTGTTTTTGTGTGTTAAGTGTCTGAGGCCGGATCCGAACTCAGGTCCTTCTGACTCCAGGGCCAACGCTCTACTCACTGCGCCACCTAGCCACCCCCTGAACTCAGATTTTCTTGAGTCCCAGCCTGGAAAGCTATCTGCTACCACCCATTTAATTGCCTGTAGAGATATCATAGGAGAAAGAGTCTAGTTAAGGAAGTTAGCAGCATTAATTTGCTTTGTGACCTCCCCACCAAGGCAGAGACTGTCTCACTATTGTTAAAGTGTGCCTACCTCTAAAATATAGGCTGTACAATGCCTGCTCTCTAACTCACAAAGTTATTATAAGGATTGACAGTGACATAAGAGAGTCAGTCACGAAGCATTTATTAAGTTTGTGCACTGTGGAGAGAGTGTGGAACTTAGTGTCAGAAAGTTTTAATCTTGTTTCAGACACTTGCTAACAAGCCGCTTCACCTCTCTCAGTCTGTTTCCTGATCCATAAAACGGAAACAATAATAGCATCTACAGAGTTGTTGTGAGGGAAAAATGAATGAATATATGTAAAGTGCTTTGCAAACCTTAAAAAAACCATTTACATTTTAGTTGCTAATAAGCATTTACGATCCAGCAGGCATCTGTAGATGTGACAGTGTTTTGTAAAAAGTATGGCAGAAAAATAGCCACATTTTTGTTCTTTATGCCTATATACTGTTTATGTTTTGGAGAAAAAATGTACAAATCTTGATAATAATAATAGTTATAAAAATAGCAAGAGGACTAACCTTTGTATAGTGCTAAATATTTTTGTCATGTCTTTTTTTTTTAACAAATGCTCTATTAACTTCTATTAAATCATTCATTTCTGCCAGATTTTGAGTTACAATTTTTCCCCCATTTTTTCCTCTACCCACCACCCCAGTCAAGTATCTTTTTAAAATACATTTTCTTGACCTTCACAAACAATTTGGGGATATAGATGCTCTTATTACTGCTTTTTCTAGTTATCTTATGGCTTTTTAGGTAGATGAAAGGTTGAATATTTTGTTTATGAGTAAACCAACAATTTAATATTAACAAACAAATCAATATTACAGTATCAAAATGCCTATGATTTGAAAAAACCAGAACACCAAATTCATGTATTTAAAAAATTAAAAAATACAGATCCTGTTGTATTTTTCATTGCACTAGATTTGTGATTTCGGTGCCATAGAGAACTCTTTTAAAAAATAATTATCTAGTACTTTATTTTGCACAAATTACATGAAAAAACCCATTTTAAAAAATTTGTTTTAAAAAATTTGATTTCTGAATTCTCTTTCTCCCTCTCCAACCCTCCTCATGGAAAGGCAAGCAATTTTACATAGGTTATACATGTGTAGTCATGCAAAACACATTTTATGTAGGTCATGCTGTGAAAGAAAACAGACAAAAAACCCAAGAAAAATAAAAGAGGTGAAATAAAAAATTATGCTTCAATCTATATTCAGACTCCATCAGTTCTTTCTCTGGGGATAGATAACATTTTTCATTGTAAGTTCTTCAGCTATCTTGTATGATAATATTGCTGAGAATAGCTAAGTTATTTACAGTAGAGTATCATACAATATTGCTAGCACTGTATACAATGTTTTCCTGGTTCTGTTCAGTTCACTTTGCATCAGTTCATGCAAGTCCAGGTCTTTCTGAGAGCATCCTGTTCATCATTTCTTCTATCATAATAGTGTTCCATCAAAATAATATACCACAATTTGTTTAGTCATTGCCCAGTTGATGGGTACCCTTGCAATTTCCAATTCTTTGTCACCAGGAAAGAGCTGCTAAAAAAATTTTTGTAGAAATTTTTGTAGAAAATTTTTGTAAAAAAATTTTTAAAGCATTCTTGAGGAAAAAACCAGAGTTGAATAGAAAATTTGACATTCAGACACAAGAAGCAAGAGATGCTTGAGAAGGTAATCAGGGAAAAGAAATCAAAAGGAACTCATCAAAGTTGAATTATTTACATTCCTACACGGAAAAACAATAACTGTGTCTGAT